>CAAKHB010007260.1:0-30151 GCA_901007665.1 Aeoliscus strigatus | reverse complement strand
AGGTGGAGTAACCTCGACCTAAACTTCCATCAACGATAACAACAGTCATGGTTTGTCTCTTCTGCCCCCAAGTGGCAAAATCTGTAACTGCAGTTTGGTTCTTAAAGATCAATGAAATGTTGTGTAGCGACAACTAGTCAAGAAATCCAATGAAAATAAATGTCAGATCACTTGATGACGAAACTAATCAATCAACAGACGCATGCGGAGGAGGACGCGTGAGGGCGCTCACCTCCCACCAGCCGGGGTGGCTCTGACGGCGTTCATCTCCATGGTCCTGATGTCTTCTTCACTGAGTCGGGTCAGTCGCACCTTCGCCAGCCACAGGAGCGGACTGTGGGTCCTGACGACTCCAAAGATGAACAGCAGCTGCTGGCAGAAGACCAAGGCCTGCCAGGCCGAGCTGACGTACGGGTACGCTGCCACAGCCAGCCGGTACAGCCTCTGGCTCCTGGTCTGCGCCAGCCGGATGGAGAAGTCCTCCTCCTCCCTCTGACGCGCCAGCGTCGCTTCCAGCTTGGCCCGCAGGTACGGAATCAGGCACAGGAGAAGAAGCGAGCGCCAGCGGGCCTTCCCGTGTAGCCCCAGGCCGACGGGAATCCCTCGTCCGCCTGAAACTCTTTTCAAGCCGTAGAAGTTCTCTGAGAAGGAGGCGCTGCAGTGAGACAGGAAGTGGTTCTGGAGCAGGACGTCCAGCAGCAGGTACAACTCGTCAAAGTGTTGCCACAGGGTGCTAAACCGGGACGGGTTGGTCTCTGCCAGAACCTGAGAGGGGGAGCAGGTGGGAAGAACCTTCATACACATGTGGCCCAACATTGACACTTTGATCCCAACATTCCAACATTCGGGTTTCATCTCTTTTGTGAATCCAAAAGAGAAAAAAAGCCAACAAAAATGTAAATGAGGCAAAATCATAAGTTCTGGCTCCATCTTGACTTTGTGACAATGTGTTGCAACTTCAAACGTTGCTAGGCGACAGATTATGATGGTAGGTTCGGTGTTTGAAGGTCTGCCCTCTCTAACCCCCCCCCACACACACACACACTTGCTCCGGTGACCGGTCACGGTCGTGCTGGAGCGGATCCCGGCTGTCAACGGGTGAACCTGGTCACCAGCTCATCACAGGGCCACATGGAGGACAGACAACCATTCAGCTAACTTGGTGGTGAAGGAGACGAGCTCACCTTGACCGCGTGTCTCAGAGCCGGTTTCACCGCCTCCATCAGGGACTCCTGTGCGAGGACCTCGAAGATGGACGGCTGCTCCTTCACAGCTGCCGAGGTCAGGTGAGCGCCGGCCTCCGCCATGGCTGCTGTGGAGCCGCAGCACAACAGGTTACTAAAACAGACGGGGACACAAGTCACAGTGGCTGCAGGAGGTGGTCCTGAGTGTCAGCGAGGTCACGTTTCAGCAGTTCAAAGACTTTCTTGTACATACATACATACATATATACACACAAATACTTACTTAAAACAAATTAATGAGCATGAAAATAATTAAGTTTGAGAATACAATATCCTGGTTTTGATTCACATTTAACAAAATGTAGTTTAAGTTTTTAAGGATTTTTTTAATTGTGTAGACTTATTTCTACTTTTAAACCCTGTTTACATTTATTTTGCAAAAAAAAAAAAAATACAACGTATTGATTATTGATATTTTCATGATGATTTTCTTCTGTAAAATATCCTTATAATGGCTACAGGTCATTTGTCTGCACTTCCAACAGATGGAGAGTATATTCTTGTAACTATATAATAATATTAATATGACACTACTCTGAATATCCTCCAGTTAGAGAACCGACACACACGTCCATTGAGCGACAAGTGTCGTGACGTAAAGTTTACGACTGAGCGCTGACGTACCGTTCAACGAACGTTAGCTAACTTTGGACAGACATTCATTCGCTAGAATAAAACAAAACAGCATGGATGTTCAGCATCTTCTGCTTAACGTACCTCGGATATTTCTCAGATGTAAATGAGCAGAGGTTTGTCTCGGAGGTTTCCCACAGGCTCCATTAGTCTCCCGCTGTCACCGGGGAGGCTAACAGGTCCATTGCTAACAGCTTTTGCTAACTGCTCCTGCTGCTCCGCCACTTCCGCTTTAAAAAAAAAAAAAAAAAAACTTTATTGGTATTGTTGTACAATACAATGATGGCTGATGATAACAACATATTGTCCCTATGAGCTCAAGTATGGACAGAATACGTCGATAAAACAAAATGAACCCACGTTAATGATTGCCTACAAAATTGTTGTTACTCCTTTCTTACCTGTTGTGTATTATCTCAGGAAAACTGACAACAGGAGTAAATACATTTGAACTGAAAAGGCATTTTTGAGGACAATCACCTATATTACCATTGTAAGAGAAACTGTTGACATGGAGCGTCTTTACAAGACAAGGTCAGCCAATCCTGACCTTTGGAAAACAATATAGTTTGAAAGTGTCTGTATAAGACCTTGTTATGTCTCATAGAAATACAAATATGCCATTGTGACACACACACACACACACACACACTAACACACACATGGAATTTGGGGACACAGATGGATGGAAGGTCGCGGCGTTTGCCCAGTGGTATTAACAGGAAATGAGATGGAGGGGGACAGGGACTGATGAAAACATCCGACAGGCTGCCAGAGTTGGATGAGAGGAAACATTTGGTGACTGGGAAGGATTATAGGATTACTGACACAGCTGACTGCTCGGAGGGTCTCTTGTCATCGTCATTCTGTCTCTGCGCCTCTCTCTGTCAGCTCTCTCTCTCTGTTTGTCTCTCTGTCATCTGGACCAGGTATCTCCTTCTGTGTCAGGATGGACTCAGCAGAGGTAAGGCAGTCGGTTGATGCTCCGGTTCTATGTTTCAAAATGCACTAACACCGGCAAACAAACCAAATACTGTTTGTTCATATGAGTGTGCAGCTCAAACTTAATACAATTTATTGATTGATTGGTTCTGATGTTATTATATTGTTCTAGCCGCAGAAAATAAATTCTGTCTAAATGCAGCTGAACAGTCTGTCAGTGAACTGCGGCGCCATTAGCCGAGATCACTAAATTTAATCCTTTCTGCTGCTCCGCTTTCAGTGACTGTGATTACGCAAGTGTACTCTCAGGGGAGATGAGGACAAATCAGACACAAAGTTTGTCAAAAAACAAGTGGTAGAATTGGAATAAGGTGGTTATGTAATGCTGATTGTCAGTGTGGATATGTTACATAAAAAGCACAGGCAGCGACGTCCAGCAGTTCTAAAACACCTGACTTTTTTATTTAACATCAGTTCTAGTGAGACTCACGATTCAGTCAACACAAGGATGGGAATGTTTGAAGTTGCAGTGTGTGTGTGCTCAGAAGCTTCGCTGAGATGCCTCTGACAACTTCATGAATGGAAACACATTTGCATCATGACACATTTAACACATGTGAACTAATGATTTGAATTGTCTTTCCAGCTCCCTCGGTGCTGACATCGCGTGAACAGCAGTGTTAAAACCCCCTCCCTCTCCGTGGAGATATGTTTCCTCCTTTCCCCTCCCTCCTCCTTCTCCTCCCTCTCACCCTTGGTTCTCTCCCGTTCCTCGTCCCACCTGCTGAGTGCTCCAGGCCCTGTCCGCACCAGTGCACTTGTTATGAGCATACGGACCTGGTGGACTGCCACGCCCGTGGGCTCCGACACGTTCCCAGGGGGCTCCCCCACGGCACGTGGCTGCTGGAGCTGGGAGGAAACAACCTGAGTGTGATCGGCACCCGAGCCTTCGCTGGGCTGTGGTCCCTACGGGTGCTGGTGCTGACCAACAGCCAGATAGAGGAAATTCAACCACAGGTGACGGGAACCCAGCGCAAAGGTTTTCTCCCTCTGATGCATGAACCGCAAACGTACGAGGGCGGAATGCCACTTACAGGTCACTTGGAAGGAGAATGGGTGAATTAGTGAAGACCAAGGTGGTCCAGAGCAACATGAGCTGTTAGTGCAGGAGACACAACTGTAAAACTTTCAGGTGGTTCGGTTTCTCTTTAAAACGTCAGTTAGCAGAACAGATGACGGGAAGGAACTGCTGATGGAAGAAGATACCGAGAAAGATGATTAAAAAGGAAGAGATGACATTTTTAAAAGGGAGGAAAGGGACAGAGCAGTAATTCAAGTCGGTCTCTCTTCACAGGCGTTTTTTTCCTTGTCCTTCCTGGAGAAGCTGGACCTCAGCTGGAACCGGTTTACGTCTCTCCCCGTCGACTTCTCCGTTAGTCTGTCTGCTCTCAGGGAGCTGCGATTGGAGCACAACAACTTACAGCATATACCCGGATACAGGTACGCTTCAGCTTCCTGCAGCTCGTCCTCCGTGCACAGACGCAAGCACGTACCTGACATGACTAAAATCAGCGGCTGGACACCAGATGAACCTTCACAGATCACCAGAGTGTGAATTCAGTCAGTAGTAGTGTGTGCTTTGTGTACTACTGGTACATGTCTCACCCGAGTCCTCCACTCCTCCGTCAGTTTGGAGTATCTGGACAACATGGAGAAACTGGACCTCAGTCACAACCTGCTGGTGTCGTTGAGTCCCGGCGTGTTCAGGGGCCTCTCTCGACTCAGACAGCTCAACCTGCACAACAACAGGATGAGTGTGGTGCAGCAGGGGAGCCTGGACATGCTGCCTGGACTGGAGGTGGACGGAACACTGTCAAAGGTCTCTGTGTGCACAATGGCTGTCCGTCTGTAATGTGTGTGTGTGTGTGTGTGTGTGTAGGTGCTCCAGCTGAGTAACAACAACATCTCGCAGATAGACGTCGATGCTCTGGCTCCTCTCTACAGCCTGGCAGTTCTCGATCTGGAGGGAAACAACCTGCATCACCTCAAGTTTAAAACCTTCATCAGCCTTCATACGACATCCACACACATCCAGCTGTCAGGTGTGTGATCACACTGCTGTGGGAAAAAAAAGAACAAAATAATCTTTTAACCATACGCCCATGTCGTGTTCCATCCAACAATTGAAACAACAACCGCAACGCACACAATAATACAACGGTTCACTTGTGAATTATCTGCATGTGAATTCCTTTCAAAGGCTCCAATAAATGTGTACGTGCAACTAATATTATATTAATATTTTCATATCTTTTGAACAGTTTCAACACTTTTTCTTTTGACAGTTGAAATTTTGAGTTTTAAGTTTTTGTGGCCCATGAGGATGTACCTATAACATGATATTTTACACAGGAGTAAAGAGTCTCCAAACGTGAAAAAAGTCACATATGTATACAGAATATAAAATACTTTGCTAAGACAGAATATATAAATGCTTTTCCTTTCGTGTCGGTTGCTCCAGGAAACCCGTGGATCTGTGACTGCGAGCTGCACCGAGTGTTCAGTAAGATTCTCTATGTCCGCCATCTTCACATCGACGATTACCGCAACGTGACGTGCCACGACCCGCCGCCGCTGGCCGGGGCCTCACTGGCCTGGGTGGACAGCCAGCTGTGCATCGCAGAGACCGCCACCGTACTCGTCATCACCGTCACCGTGCTGGTCACCGTGGTGGCGGCAGTGGTGATGGCGGAAAGGAACCGGAAGAGGAACCACGGGAAGAACTGGGATACCGAGTCACAGACGCAAACCCAGAGCCCCCCGTCCTGAGAGGCGTTATCGTGAACCTGTGGAGGACAAGATGGCGGCTATGATAACTGAAATCTGCAAACTGAAATTTGCATGAAATATTTACATATATCCTTTTTTTGTTTTAAATACAAATGTTTTGGTTTGAGTTTTTCAAATAGTTTTTCAAACAAACAAAGTCGTTTCAGGCTCTGCTTGCTGCGTGTCAGCAGTCACTGGTTTCTCCCATCTCCCCTGAACGCATCACCCCCTGCCACTCCCAGCCAATCTTCACCCCAATCAGCCTCAACCTCCCACACCTGTTGATCACCAGAGGTGATTAATCTTCCCATGCTCCTCTCCTCTTTGCCACGTAGTTCCTCTGGGCCCCATGTCTCTCCGGTCCTTGTCTCCAGTTGTCCACTATTTCTGCTCTTGTCTCTGCCTCCAGTTTGGTAATGTCTATGCCGACTTGTCTCTAAGTTGTTGCTGGTTTATGTTGTGAATTTTTTAGGCCAAGACGACTGAGAACTGACTGAAGAAGATTTTGTTGTGGCTGTTTTTGAGTTTGGACTTTTCATCCCTCCCCAGTTTCCCCTCAACAGTTGTTGTCCAATAAACTATTTGCCTTGATCTCAAATGTTGTCGTGTTGTGATTGGGTCCATTTTACTCCCCGTTTCACTGCATGATGTGTGTTTCAAAAATGTAATTCATACATTTGTTTTACACTAATCAAAATTTCATTTCATTTTCCTCATTCAGCAAAACGTGGAAAAAACTACATCCCTCGTTAAGGTAAACCCTGATTGTCATGAATATTTACCATGTTTGAAACTTTTAAAGTCTAATTGTGGTTGAACTCTTACTAAAGTTGAGTCAAGTATCTTAAATGTCAGACTATCGCATTTCCATATTTGTTCTACATTTTACCTGCTTTTTTTTTTGAGCTCAAGACAATTTTACATTCTGGGTATCAACAAAATGTTTTATATTTTGTTACAGATCTACGAAGATGGAGACCATCTGCTTGTGGTTCATGAGGTTGAAATTGATGATTATCACTGGTTCAGTGAAAACCCTGATTAAGCATGAGTTGCTTTATCCTGAAGTCAAAACATAACTGCAGATTTCTCCAATTCTGAAACTGAATTCAATCACATGACTTCTGTCAGTTTACATGACAATAGTTAACAGCCTGATTGTGTTTTCAGTAAACCTGCTTCCTAGAATGGGCCCTGGGTGAGTTGATAGTTTTCTGGTCAGTGGAGTTTAATCAGGGAACAACTAGTCAGAGGTGGAACAGGTTTGGGTGTCCAGCAGAGGGAGACACTGAGCTGAAAACATCCAATCGATGCCACATAGCAGTCATGTACGTGTCAGTACGTGGAAACTTGTCAAGGGATGTGTATGTATTGTATATAGGTGCTGAAGTAAAGAAACAGACCTTTTTCATTGTTTGTGTGCATGACTGAGCGATTCCTCCACCCAGTGTACGTGTATTTAGTGCCTAGTGTGGGTTTCAGGGTGGAAACATGGGGTATGCACCATCCAAATGAACCTGAAGCAGTTCCTGCCCGATTTCTAGGTGGTGAATGAGCCAACTAACAAGGCACTGTTTTCAGCTGCCACGTTTGTCACCTGGTAGCCTGTGTCATTGGTCCAACAGGATTGGGTGTCATTAGCTGAGTGCTGAGTCATGCATTTTGAAAAAAAATGAATGTTGACAATTCAAGTAGGTTGCATTTGACACCATGTTAATTTTGTTGTAGTAGCGGCAGTGGTCTCCACATCCCCTTTAATGTATCATAGAATGCATGTCCGGTTGCTAAATGATTCATTTGACTGTCGTTGACTTCGGACTCTAAATCCCTCAGTTGTCACCGTGTGTCCAGTATCTCCATCCCAGTTTGGGTCTGCTCTCCTCTGGCTTCCCCTGATCAGTGTGTGCCTGGTGTTTGCACAATGAGCCATTGCACTGGCTGGCAGAGGGGTTTCCTCTCCGCACAGAGCTTCCTCTGTGTCTGAAACTGGAGAGGTCAGCGTTCCTCTCTCCGGGTCTCAAATAAAGACCCAAGTTCTTGCAGAAATAATCCAGATTCCCGCTGGGAGTGCAAACCTATCCGCCGCTGCCTCAAAGTGGACAATCGGTGTCTTTGTGAAGCCGACTCGATGCCAACGGGCTCGAGTCGGAGCTGGTCCACTCGGCAGCCCTCAGTCCTGCTGCCTGTGCTGTGCGAACTGTCTCTGTTGCTCTGTGAGAACTCTGGATCATTTGTGAAGGACGTTTACTGAATAATGTGGAATTATTCTCAACAATCAATGCTGGAGCTCATCTTGGTGGATTGTACATGTTCAAAAGCGTTCACCTTTGGATTTCAAACCTTGGAGGAATAGAACCAGATGCAGGAGGGTCAGATGAAGTATCCTGACAACAAGGAGGCTTCTGAGAGGTAGGCCACAGTGATTCCTCTTGTCTGACGCCACAGAGCACATGTCCAGTACGTTTTGGGGCACATTGGGAATGAAACATCAAAATCAGTAATAAGTCAGATTATAGTTGAAATGGTCTCAGACTATTTCACAAACACTTCTGTCGTGGGTCAGCATCCTTCCCTTTGGTCTGATACGTTCTGTCCACTCCTCCCTCCGTACATCAGAGGTCGACATTGAACATGAAGCGTCATGTTAAATAAAGACCTGTGCGGGCAGCCAGTCAGTCAGTGAGGCAGAATTCATTGTTAGACCACTTAACATGCTTTATTTCAGCATTCAAATAATTAAAAACATCTCAAATTATTATACATATACAAAATAGGTACAGATCCTTGTGGTGTTTTCCCCCATGGGTGTATATCTCTTTCTTACGGCTCCCTTTCTATGCATTTTAAAATGTCAGTTAAATCAAATTTCCATTTCTTTCTTTCTTTCTTTCTTTCCATACAACAAGAAACAAACTATAACAGAAGCTGAAATGAGGTTCAGGAGGGAAGGGGGCTAAGGGGAAGTATTTGTTACAAAGATGGAGGGGAACATGAGCTCAGCAATGTGAGGAAGGGTAGCGATGCGGATCAACATTTAACTCGGAAACAGAGTTTCATCACTACCACGTCTGGAAATAAAAGACTTTTGTCTCATTCTGACCCCAAGAACATAAGATGATTTTTTTTTTCCCTCTTTTTCTTAAGATTTTAGCACCAAGGAGGTCCTGACACAGCAGAGTGACCACAGCACTACATAACATAATAGTCAATCTGCATGTCTCGGACCTGGAAAAAAAAGAATAGCACCTTAACTTTTAGCTGGTTCTGTTTCTGCTAAAGTGTCAGGAAACTTCAACTGCCCCACTGACCGCCACAATTTCAGGCTTCACTTGAAAAAAACACTCTCCTTGCTTTTGTGAGGTAGCCTTAGGATTTGTCTTCTTTCAAGAAAGAGGTTTAAAACCATGTTTCTCTGCTGGTGGCTTTAATGTGACTCAAAAGGGATTATGAACAAACAGGAAAGTGACCAAAACAACAAAACAAATCACAACAGCATCATTCAGTGTGGTTTCGGGGGGCAGGTGGATGGGGGTGGCAGAACAACAGAGACAAACATAGCTGTCAGTTTCACCGTTTATTCATCAACACCTGAAACATGGTACAAAGCAATTGTGTTCTGTCTGTTGGGACTGTCCTGTCATTCCTCTCACCGCACGGGTGTATAAAAATGCAAAAGTCACCTGTTTGTTTCTGTAAACTCCAGAGAGGCCTGGTTTGGCTGGTTGAAGAGGGGATGTAATTTTTTTTTACACTTTACAGAAGCATATATTATTTTCTTGTTGCCAGTGAAACAAAATGTCTTCTCTACAGGATCCTTGGTGTTGGTGATGTTAAAAAAAAAAAACAAAACCCAAAAGAAACAAAAAATAGTGGTCCCAAACACGACAATGTGGACACTGCCACACTGCCGCCATCTTGTTGAAGTGCAGGTTTTAGGCGAAGTGGACCATCACTTGTAGGGGTGAGGAGTGAGGGATCAGATATGTCAGAAAAATGGCATTAGGAAAATGTTTTGGTGGCTTTTTTTTTTAGAGAGAGATGACTGCTAGAAAAAAAATAAAACACACACACGCGCACTCACACCACAACAATTTCAAGTCCAGATTTCTCTTTTTACAAGAAACAGACAGGTCCAACTTCAAGGCCAAACTCTTGGTCTGGAGCACCAACATCCATAGGAGCGATATCAATGACGGGCAGGCGAGATGTTTTCGTTGTCTTGTATTCGATGACTGTCTTGCCCCATGTACCGGTGTGTGACTGATGGGAGAAAGGAGTAAATAAGAGTCAGGATCAACATTCTGAATACGTTTTTAAGCCAATAAGCCTCTGAAATGGTACAGTCATTCCTGAGTACTTGAATCGCACAGCAACAGTATCTAGTACAGATCAGTTCTTTCTGTGATCGTGGTGGATGACTCACCGTGCATCCATCCTCCAGGACACTGTAGGTAAAGCGGCTGTTGCCCTCGGCTCTGATTTCGATCTCATTTGAACCCTGGAGGGTCAGGGCCTTCTTCAGGTTGCCAGAGGCGGCGTCCATGTAGGCGATGCTGTTCTTGCAGTGGTAGGTGAGGTTCTGGGATGCCTCAGTGGACATGAGACGCAGGAAGGTCATCTGGATGTTGACATCTTCTGGCAGAGAGCCGTCACTGCCGTACTCGAACTTTAAGGGGAACAGAGGAGGAAACTCAGTGGCTGCTAGTGAGCTGAAGATGCCAGAGAGGGTTGGATTTGGATTGGGAATGAAGGAGACCCACAGAATAATGGACCCTAACTACTGATATTTTCAAAGAGAAACCAAGGAAACTAAGATATGAGTGGGCAGTGTTGTACGATTTGGTGTATTTACCTGGAAGCCGTCGTTCATCGCCTCTCCGAACCAGACGTGCTTCTTCTCCTTGATGTTCTTGCTGACGTACCAGTTCTTCTTGGCGACCTCACGCTGAGTTGGAGATACACAGGTCTCTCCGGTCTCCATGTTGCAGTAGACCTTGATGGCATCCTGAGTGCAGCCCTGGTCGGGGTCAATCCAGTACTCGCCTGGGGAACGAGGGACAAAGATGAACATCAGCGGGGAAGAGTTCCTATTTTGACGAGGCCAATTACTTCAGTTCTATCATCAGTAGTTTTCTGCTGGGACAGTGGGGCCAACTCTACGCTACCCTTTAACCGTCCGAGTAGACTCACCGCTCTTCCAGTCAGGGTGGCACATCTTGAGGTCACGGCAGGTTCTGGCAGGGTTCTTGCGTGTTCCATCGGGGCTGCGGATCTGCTCAATCTGCTGGCTCAGACTCTTCAGGGTGGTGTCCACCTCCAGGTCGCGGTCACGGAGAACGTTAGCGTCATCAGCACGGAACAGACGGAAGGGATCGGGGGCCTTCTCTTGGGGCTGGGAGATGAAGCCAAGGTCGAATCCACCACCAGGGGCACCGGGTGCTCCGGGGGGTCCAGGAGGTCCAGGAGGTCCCTAAGTCAGGAAAAAGAGAAAAGAAGGAAGAAAAATGTTAGTTATTACCCCGAGGTGTACAGTTTACCAAACCCTCTACATGGATGGGAATATTGTTTATTTGACTTACAGCAGGTCCCATCTCTCCTGAGCGTCCACGAGGTCCAGAAGGTCCGCTGGGTCCAGGCAGGCCAGTCATACCATCTTTGCCAGCAGCACCAGCAGATCCAGCAGGGCCCTGCAGAGAGTAGGGCCTTCATTATTAAGTCCCACATAACAAACTGAGCTCATGTAAAACAAGCAACAAGCGAGAAGCTGTAAAGAACACTAAATTGTGTGTCAGCTCACTCTAGGTCCGGCGGGTCCAGCGGGTCCAGCAGGTCCCTGATCTCCATGTTGTCCCTGTGGTTTAACGTGCAAGAAGGTAGTTTAGAATGATGCATGTATGTTGCCTTTGCTGATGCATAGGGATAATAGTAAACCAACATACAGCAGGTCCAGGGGGTCCCTGCATGCCAGTGAATCCTCTGTGTCCCTTCATGCCTCTCTCTCCAGCCTCTCCGGTCTCTCCCTTGTCTCCACGAACTCCAGCAGCTCCCTTGAAACAAAAATCAGTGAATTACTACTTTTGGAACTCATGTTTTCTAGTCATAGTGCTGTGGTTGATGCTTACAGCAGGGCCACGGGGACCAGCAGGGCCAGCAGGGCCAGCGATGCCAGCAGGTCCCTGAAAAATAAAAGAAATAGTATCAACAACATGATCTGACATTCTTCATACAAAGGGCAAGAGTTTGAACTGCAAAAGAAGGTAGTGGCCACTCACAGTCTCTCCACGGTCACCGGTCTTTCCAGCTGGTCCAACAGGTCCGGGGGCACCAGGGGGTCCGGGGGCACCAGTAGCTCCAGCGGGTCCAGACTCTCCACGGTCTCCCTTGATTACAACCACATTATCACATCATCAGATGATACAGCTTTGTAGAGGATCAGGTGCAGATCTTCCATTCCTGCCACATGTTGTTTTAATGGTGGCTAGCTAGCTATGGAAGCTAGATACAGCCGATTGTTAGCATGTTCTTTTGCAAAGTAAGCTTGCAGGGTGCTTTTTGGCAGCTTTATCCTAATTCTGAGGTAGAGCTGAACTAAACACACCTCTTTGCCTTGACTGAACAAGGTTTCAGGTAATTTCAGGGATTTCACATAAACGTACCTTGGGTCCGGGGGCTCCATCACGACCAGCTGATCCCTCGTTACCAGGGGATCCCTAGAATAATATACACAGTAGGTTAAAGGATATGAAGGCTCACCAACATAAAGACAGATAGCTTTAGTATCTTCATACCTCACGTCCAGGCTCGCCAGGGGCTCCAGCCAGTCCAGGGGGTCCCATGGGTCCAGGAGGTCCACGCTCTCCACCAGGGCCAGAAGGTCCCTGCTTTCCAACCTCGCCCTGTGGGTGACACAGACCAGTGACCCCAGTCAGAATAACCTTTGGCCATGCTTCACTGCAACTGCAGAAGAGATTTTGCAAGGCTGGCTTTTTACTTGCAGGGATCCATATGACTGTTTCTCACAGCCTAAGAGTTGAATGGCATTTCCAAATTGTGCATCGTGTTTTTTTCATACGATAGTCCCAAGAAGTGGGTGAGCATTATGTCTATATTTTGGCAGGTTTGATTTTAAGTATTGTCACATCAAGGGTTCTTGTCCTGGTTACATCAGCCCCACTGTGCAGTTTTTAGTTTTGCAGATGAATAACTAGAACAGCTTACAGAAGGTCCGGGCAGGCCAGGGAAGCCTCTCTCTCCCCTCTGTCCAGGCAGACCAACGATACCACGCTGTCCACTAATACCCTGAGGTCCAGGCAGACCAGGAGCTCCCTGCAGGGGATTATTGATAGAAAGAGATTAGACATCAGGTGTATGGTGGCAGCTGAAAAACCCAATGGTCTATAGGTACCGCCACTACTTGAAGAGGCTAAACTCCTTCTCATGAAATAGCCACTAACCGTGACTTAAGTTTGATGACAACAGTAATTCAGTACACGGTATACATTTTGTGGTGAGCATAACTTACGGCAGGTCCATCAGCACCAGGGCTACCCTTCTCTCCAGAGGGTCCTGGGGGTCCAGCAGCACCAACCTCACCAGAACGACCAGCAGGTCCAGTCTCACCACGGTTTCCTTTGGCTCCCTCTTTGCCAGCTGGTCCAGGGACTCCAGCGGGTCCAGGGTTGCCCTGTTGAGGGAAGCAGTCAATTACGTCCCTATCAAAAGTCATTCTGACACACGTTGGAAGCTGTTCAGTTATTCACTGAATTAAATCCTAAAGTCTCAAAGGTTTTTCTGACAGAGCAGCTCGCAGGCAGTTACTTATACGATGAGCCCTGTTGCATGAATCACTAATAACATGGGATATGGACTTACAGAGGGGCCAGGGGGGCCAACTCTGCCAGCAGCACCAGGGAAACCAGTAGCACCCTAGGTAAACAGAGCGAGAGAGAAATAGATTAGATTACTGACTGAGACTGGCTGGAAAAAACACATGCTGTGCATAAGAGGAATTACATACAGGAGGTCCAGCAGATCCACGAGCACCCTTAGGGCCAGTGTTTCCAACGGGACCCTGAAAGAACATAGTACAGTGTAAGTAACCATGTGACAGCGAGTAGCAGATCATGTATTCATTCACAAGGAATAATTGCAGTTTCTGCATTACACTGAGGTTTGATTAAAAAAGTTTACTAACCTGAGGTCCGGGGGCACCAGTAGGTCCAGCAGGGCCGGGGAGACCAGCATCTCCCTTAGCACCATTATCTCCAGCCTCTCCCTTAGCTCCAGGCTGTCCATCAGCACCCTGCACGGGACAGTGGAAACATCATTCAAGTATCTGTTGAAAACAGCCAGTCGGAGAAGTAGGAAGTGGTGTGAAGTGGTGACCTACAGGAGGTCCGGCAAATCCGGCAGGTCCAGGTGGTCCAGCCTCTCCACGCTCACCCTGTTGAAAAGGAAGAAGAATCAGCCAAGCTATTTGGAGAAAAGTTTGAATATGGAAGACCTGAGAGGACCCACATGCAACTGAAACAGAAACTAGTGCATTAAACAGGATAGTTTGTGCTTCTATCGATGTCTATGTATGTAGATAGATAGCTATCTTCTGCCCTGGGAACTGATGAATGGATGAACATTGTTGGTGGTGATAGGAGAGCATGACTGGTTGGAATTTGGGGAATGGCAGAAAGACAGGTACTCACAGGGGCTCCACGGGCTCCAGCAGGTCCAGCAGGTCCAGAGGGTCCAGTCTCTCCCTTGTCGCCAGTGGATCCAGCAGGTCCGGGAAGTCCAATAGGTCCAGTCAAACCACGGGCACCATCCTTACCAGGAGCTCCATCAACACCCTTAGCACCTTGATCACCCTGCATTATTGGATAGAGGGGAGAGGAAATATATTTTGTATTATTGGGTATATTCTGTCGGCAGCACAACACTTGGCTATGCAGGTGCTACTGGGGAGCGACTAGAAGAACTTGCACCCCAACATGTGACAATGAGGAGCACTTCTCTACTCACTCTATCTCCTCTCAGTCCTGGAAGACCAGCGGCACCACGCTCTCCGGGCATTCCCTGCAGTCCAGGAGGTCCCTGAGCACCGGGAGCGCCAGGAGCACCAGCATCACCCTGAATGGGGGAAGTAGAAGAAGATCAAGAGGAGAACAGCATTTCACTGGACTGGAGAATATGCCGTCTATGTGGGCATGTCCTGTGGATGAACAGCAAACATATTCTTTCAACAACTGAAGTTTGTTACCTTAGCACCATCGTTTCCGGGAGATCCAGGGGATCCACGGGCACCAGCAGGTCCAATGGCGCCAGGAGCACCACGCTCACCAGGGAATCCTCTGTCACCCTGAAGGAGAGGGGTGGCAGAGAGTTGTATAAATGTGATAAGACTACCGAGGAGGTTAAATGAATCATGAGCCTTTAACCCCAAACACCAAATGTTTCTGTACTTAAACAGAAATATACACACTTCTACTCATGTGGCTTTATTGGTCTTCAAATCCTTTCTTTTATATCATCAGTAGCAACACTGTCTGCTTAGCCAATCACTGTCCGAAGAGCGTTATCTGAGGCAATATTTACTTAATGTATATATCACACTCTAGAAACAACCCTCCAGTGATTCCCTCAGTGCTGCTGAGTGATTGTGAGGATGACAATGCGTGACTTACTCTAGCTCCAGCAGGTCCTGTGGCTCCAGCCTCACCAGGGATACCCTAGATTATAAGAAAAACAACATCAAATACGTTAGTTCATGTTTATGACAAGTGAATAGCATTACAATTTGCTGAAGAGTTCATACAGTATATATATATATGTGTATAGTACCTGCTCTCCAGGCTTGCCAGTCTCACCAATGGCACCTTGGGGTCCTGGGAGACCCTGGAATCCAGAAGGTCCAGCAGCTCCCTGCTCTCCTCTCTCACCAGCTGGACCCTGAGGAAAAACAAAGGAAATGTTAGAATGTCACAAGAGAGTGACCCAACAGGAGACATCGCATGGACATGTTATTTGGAGATGGGGCACTGAGTTACTTACAGGAGGTCCGGCAGGTCCCTGAGCACCAACTTCACCATCCTTACCAGGGGCACCCTGGGAACAAAGGCAGCAGGATTTTAGATACAAAGCGTCAATTCGTTAGAGGCTGCAGATGGATAAAGAACACAACTTACAACAGGGCCAGTAGGTCCCATCACTCCTCTCTCACCAGGCTTTCCACCCTCACCCTGCAGACATTGGGATGAAAAAGCATTATTTCAAGAGATGGACACAATTGTAACTGTATTTCACATCAGTTCCTTAACCAAAAAATCTAATCGATTAAACTGTGTAGGCTGAAATGCATTACTTACAGCGGCTCCCTTGGGTCCGGGGAATCCCATGACACCAGGCTGGCCTCTAGCTCCAACGGCACCAGGGGGTCCAGGGCGGCCATCTTGTCCGGGGGCTCCCTTAATAGGTGGGATTAATTTGGAAATTTAGTGTTTTGGGGCAATCAAGAAAACAACTTGACTGAGCTAAATCCAAACTTACAGTAGGTCCCATCTTGCCATCAGGTCCAGGGCTGCCAGGGCTTCCAGTCATACCCTACAAGTCAGACGCCAAATGTTCAATGGAAGGTCTGTCCAGTAAATAAAGGTCGCTGACAGTTATGTTGTGATAGACAGTGGGCTAATAATAGTACCTTGGCTCCGGGCAAACCAGGCTCACCAGTGCGGCCAGGCTCACCAGTGGCACCTTTAGGTCCAGCAACACCTGGGCCACCACGCTCACCAGTGGCACCCTGTAAATGTCAGAAAGGGAAGAGGATCAAGAGGCAGACAAAGAAAATAATTAAATAGGCTCTTGATGCATGTAGGAAAATTGGAGGGATGCATTGTGTGTGTGTGTGTGACTCACTTTGGGTCCAGCAGGGCCATCAGAACCGGGGAAACCGCGACCACCAGGGGCACCCTGTAGAGTAAAGCAAACACAACATGCTTACTTGTGTCATCAACAACACTGCAACTACATACGATTAGTTCATATCATAGGTAGTGTTGTACCCCCTGTACATAAAACAGCAGAAAGTATGACGGGAAAACTTCTCTTTCATCGGGCATGTTGCTATGGATCATTGTGCTGTCATTAGGCGCTATCTATATATTATATATACTATATCTATATATTATATATTATATATACTATATCCAATCTATCAGTTATATATCTGCCCTCCGTGACTCTTTTATTATGCTTTATTTCAGCCTTGCTCTTTGGTATCTTACGACGCTCATAGTATCAGCAGAGTCTATACAGACTTCCCAAACTTTTTGTCATCACTCATTCTATCACTTGATCTCCACTTCATGTTAAAAAATACTGCAATACACAGGATTTACAGAGAGGAGAGATACATACTCGCTCTCCAGGGACTCCACGGCCACCTGCAGCACCAGGCTCTCCTCTGGCTCCTCTCTTGCCCTCCTCACCAGCAGGTCCAGGGGGTCCCTGAACTCCTGGAGCACCCTGCAGAACAAACGCAAATGAATGGGCATTAAGGACCGAATGTGAAAATTGCATCTGCTTCTACAGAGCTCAATTTATTCAAGACAACTGTGGTGAACTTACAGCCTCTCCCTTAGCACCAGCCTCTCCTTTGGCACCTGGGGCACCAGCCTCACCCTGAGGGCAACAGGCACATGAGCAAACATGAACAAGTGAGACCACAGCTCATTGGACAGTAATTCATAATCAGTCACTGACCAAAAACCGGGGCCACCCCACAACAGTAAACAAGAAAAAGAGTATGTTTTGATTAAGAAGTTTACTGCAGTAATAGTGCTCAGTCGTTTTTTGCATATTCTGAAAAAGTACCACTTACAGTGTTACCCTTGGGTCCGGGGGCACCGGCAGCACCCTGGGGTCCAGGGGGTCCACGGGGTCCAGGGAATCCTGGGGCACCAGCAACTCCAGGAGCACCCTGCAGGGGGCAGCAAATAGACACAGTCCAGTTACATCATGTCGATGTGGGTATGTGACTATAAGACCATGGTTCATAGTCTATGGGTTTTATGGTGGAACAAATACTTACGGGGCCTCCCTTTGCTCCAGCGGCTCCATCATTTCCGGGGTTACCCTGGGAGGAAAAGTAGAAAAGAACACAAATAATTATAAGAACAATCCAGAGGGCTTTTTAAAAATTATTTATCCACTGCAACTTCCCACAACAGCCACTGAGATTTGCTTAGTATGCAAAATATTTCCTTTTGCTAATGTCATCGCGGGATGTAGTTATCACTTACAGAGGGTCCGGCAGCGCCAGCAGGTCCAGGGTTGCCAGCCTCACCACGGGCTCCAGCGGGGCCCTCAGCTCCACGAGCACCCTGTGGTCCAGCCTCACCCTGAAGCAAAGAACAGGGTTTAAGTAAAAGTTTGAGCGGCGTCTATACTCTAATGTCAGAATAATCCGCTTTCACAGTTTGAATTCAATATATTTGTTCCATTTACAAGTCAATTAATCTTCGTTCACGTTGCTTATCTACTGTCATTGCTACTTGTCGTTTTGGGTAACAGCACATCCATGCTTCATTTATTCTCTGGTCCATGATTTACATAATGTATAAACACTTTCATAAAGCCAACGTAAGGGTATGTAGAGAAACTGATACAGCGTATTGGGCTGTCATGTTGGCAAAGTTGGGAAGACGCTAGAAACAGATAATATGGAGGAGTGCAGTTGTACCTTGGCTCCAGGGCCACCGGGGAATCCAGGAGGTCCAGCGGGGCCAGTGGGACCCTGAAGAGAAAGACAAGAGATTCAGACAAATGTATCTGGCCACAGTCTACCCCGCTGACAGAGAAGTTTCATGTCAAGTTTCAGCTTTGAAGTATAAAATACTTCTGCACAACCTCATAGTGTAGATGTGAATGCTTATGAAGACAGTTTTCTTGAGAATCGGTGGTGCTGTAAACTTACGGGAGGTCCAGCAGCACCGGCAGCGCCATCATTACCACGAGCTCCCTGCAGCACACAGACAAACATGATTGGTTGACGTGCTCATTGGTCGTTTGAATGCATGGAAGGACGGTGGTGTAAGCGCGTGTGTGGACTCACAGCAGCTCCAGGAGGACCAGTGCGGCCTCTCTCACCAGGCAGACCACGAGGTCCCTGAGATAGAGAAAGACACAATCCATCGGTCACACGTTGGCTGATTTACACAAGATTTCTCACATTGCACAAGTTGCTTTACTCACCATGGCACCGGGGGTTCCGTTCTCACCGGGGGCTCCAGCCTCTCCCTGAACACACATACCCATTGGTTGGTGAGGTGGTGATGGAAAGTCAAATCCTTGTATCTTAAAATGTTCCTCTCTTTGATGCTGTAACTGCTCCGACTCAAGCAGTTTTGGAGAATGTCTAAAAACTACTCACCTTGGGTCCTGCGGGGCCAGAGTCTCCCTTGGCACCATCCAGACCACTGAATCCCTGAAGCAGAGAGACACCCACAGATGACAAACCAGCACACATTCAAGTGATGCTTTGGTAATGATGGGAAGGCAGATGGATGGCGATGCTCCCTGGTAGCGGCCACTCACTCTGTGTCCCTTGATGCCGGGGAGTCCAGGGGTTCCTGGGAAACCACGAGCTCCCTGAGAATGAGATCAGAGCGTTAAGTACACCTGACATTCTATCAAAGACAACCTTCTCCTCTGCCATGGAACTTACCTGTGGGCCAGCAGGTCCGCGCTCACCAGAACGACCGGGTTTGCCAGACTCACCCTATATGGAGAGAGATAGGAGATGAGATGAAGAAAAACAACAACAAAAAAAGGTTAAAAAAAATAATGTGAGAAGATCCAGTCCACTTACATCCTCTCCATTCTTTCCAGGGGGACCGGCAGGGCCACGGGGACCCATAGCACCCTGTAACGGTACAAAGATAATAGTTGAACATGATCAAAGTCTAGAAATCAGGATAGAATTTGTCTGTTTGGCATCTTTTACTCACAGATGGTCCGGCCTCTCCGGGCTCACCAGGGGGACCAGTGAATCCCTGAGGTCCCTGTGGGGGCACAAAAGAACACCCTCAGCACTGCACTTACTATCAGTGATGAGAACAACACAAGTCTGTCACTGTCGTTCACATTTCAAACACGCAGAATCATCTCGTTTGGTGTCAGTTTCATCCAGACGCAGTACTGAATACTGCTGTGATTCAAAGAAGATAGGAACTTGTATGACTGTTCCTGAATCTGGTTGTGCAAGGTTGAATATTGCATCCCAAAGGATTTCAAAATGCTATTGCATGCATTTGATTGTTGTATTTAAACATGTAATGAGCCTTTTTTTCACGACATGTTGAAATATGGCAAAACGAAACTAAAAATGAGGAGGTTATGGTGATATGTAGGGAAAACACGCTGCTGTGTGCTGCTCCGTCCTCACAGCGTCTCGGAGACATTGAACATGAAGTAGACGATGTACTTACAGAAGCACCAGTAGGTCCAGGGGGTCCACGAGGTCCCATTGGGCCCTGTCAATCACAAACAAGCATGTCACATACTGACACACAATGCCAGTGTGTGTGTGTGTGTGTGAGAGAGAGAGAGACGGTCTTACCATGGGTCCAGGCACAGGCATGGCAGGTGACTTATCATCATAGCCACCAGACATCTGAGGGGAGAAGTTCTAAAACAAAGAGACACAGATTGGTCAGTCACTCACAACTACATGAATAATAAGATGAGGACAACATCAGCAGTCAGTCATTTTATACAGGACATTAACTGGACTCAAATAATGTCTGTCACGATTGTACACTAATTGAATTGAACTGACAGACACATAAAAATATCACATAAAAAAATGGAAAATCATAAACCACGATATCTGATTATATATTGTTAGTATTCCAGAACAAAAATACATCTGCTATGTCCCATCACATACAATATCAGTTCATCGTGTCCCATTGTTTCGTCACATTTCATCCCTGCTGCATGAATTCTCTTTGATTCCAGTATATGTAGTATTTCTGGATGTATGCCTTTCACAAAAGTCCACAGCGTCTTCAACAAGCCTCGTGTGCTGCATTTTATATGCATACATATATATACACACGCATCACATAAATCTAAATCTATTTGTATCTGCATATATAATCTGTATGTCGATAAAACATCTTCAGTATGCTACATGAAGACACAAATTAGTCACATATTGTGTATTCTATTTGTTTGGTTTTACTATGTTAATGGTAAATTCCATACAAGCTAAAGTAGAACTATGTTTGTTGTAGTTAGCTTAGCATAGCAAATCGGCTTCATCAGCGTTCAAAAAGGAAACAAAGGATTCCTCAAAATAAGATGGAGGTCAAATGTGAACTGAATCACAGTTAATCACACCTGTTTACTGAGCTGTACATGTAAAAACATGTACAACTAAAATGGATATAAATGGACAGACGTACTAATTGTGAGTACACTGTGAACATATCACCTAGTCCTGCTTGTGTACATCTCCTGAGCTTCAAGCCCCCTGAGCCCACAATGGAAGCTGAATTTCTACATTTAAAAACAATCTACAGTAAAAACTGTGATCGGTGGGTTGAATTCAAAGCTGGAGCGGTTTACACAGTGAGACACTGTAGACGGGAGGAGCTCAGTGGAAAAAAGAGACCACGGAACAAAAGGTTCCAGCAGACCAACTGAACTCATTCGGACCCACATTAGTCAAAAAATATCAGAAAATCTGTGGCACTTACTCCACCGAGGCCAGGGGGTCCAGGTGGGCCGGGAGGTCCGGGCAGTCCGGGGCGGCCGGGGATACCGTCGTTACCAGCGGGACCAGGAGGACCCTGAAGACAGAAGGAGGAACTGTTTACCCTCAGGTGTCATGTTCAAAAATGTCACCGCTCACAGACAGTAGCAACGGCGACACTGACCTGGTTCATTTGTAAAAAAAAAAAAAAAAACCCACAGGACTGTCTACTCTCCAACTACTGAATCACATCCCAGTTGTGTTTGTAAAAAGTCTTGTCTCGTTTGTGTGTTTATAGGTACAGTTCCTCCTGTGACACTGGACTGACCATGTGACCAACCAGGAAATGGTACGAGCAGCTGTGGTCACGTCCGACACTCCACATCAACAATCTGACCTCTCACAAGTTTGTTTCTACGTCAACACTGTCTCATCAAGTAGCCTTTGCAGACATCTCAGTCAGTTCCAGTCCTACATATACATTATACGTGTGTGGATATATAAACATACATCAAATAACAGAAGATGAAATTCAAATTGTAAATGACAAATTACAAATCCCAACACAGATCTCCAGACTGAGTCTCTCATGTGTTCACCTGCTCATTCTTTCACTGACATCTGACAGGACACTAGAACAGTTACACCTGACACACCATCACACAGCAGCCAGTCCTCAGTGACCTCTGACCTCTCACTATTTTTTTTTTTAAACATCTCTGTATCATAACAAGGTTTAAGCAGCATTAGATAAATGCATGTGCACCGATCACGACACGACTTCAGCTCCACCACCAACAACACACTGCTCAAAGTGCAGACTGGGAATGTACCACATGTCCCTCAGGTGAACAGAGACCAGAAGAAAGAAGAAGAGAAGACCAACTCACCCGGTCTCCCTTGGGTCCACGCTCTCCCATGGGTCCCTGTGAGTAATTTAGGAATAAAGGAAGAGTGAGTGCATGAGGCAGCTAATTCGTGGGATGAATACATCATGTCATTACACACATCGTTACTGTGCTTAGACCAACAAATTGTTATTTTTATCATTAAATGTATATTATTTACATTATCGTAATGATTATATCAGTAAATCAAATAATAGTAACATCAAACATTTTGTTCATGTGATGATAAAGACGTTTACATTTACTATAGATACGATACATTTCTATACGTTTCTATAATAGAACTATAAATATACTTTCAATTTAATTTATTTTAGTAGGAATTAGCAATTAAGCAGTGAAATAATGAATATTCACCTCAACTTGGGCATCCTTGAAGCCTGCGAAGAGGGAAAAGTTCACAAGTTATGATTGTGAACGTGTGAAAGACACACACACACACACACACACACACACAGAGGAAACAGAGGGGTGGGGGCGGTTACCGTCGTCGGGGCAGATGGGGCAGCACTCGTCGTGGGGGATGACGGGGTTGGGGCAGTCGGTCGTGTCCTCGCAGATGACTTCATCGCACATCACCGTGCCGCTGTCGCACACACAGATCTGACATGGCTCCGGTTTCCACACATCCCGGTCCGCAAACACCTGGCCGTCCAAGGTGCAGCTCCCGCCAGCGCCTGAGGGGGGCGACAGAGAGACACAGAGCGGTGAGACGCGTGGACCAACAGAAAACAATGAAGTTTACCCTTGAGAACAAACTCTCCCCCAAAAAGAGGTTAACAGAAGTAGTCTTTTTTAAATGTTATCACCAAATGATCTTGTTTAAGGATTATTGGAGCGCACGCATACCAACATTCACGTAAACGAAATTGTTAATAATAAAATATGTATTTATTAATGTTAAAAAAAACAACAGCAAAGGAAAGGGCGAAGGCAGCATCAGGGTGGCGCTGTCTAGACTATGAGCACAACCAGGAGGAGCCAGGTGACACGGAGGTCATGACCTTCACCCCTGCAACGATGGCTGTTCCCAGAAAACACAGCGGGACACAACTCAGAGTAACATTTTCCACTGTCTCCTCTGCTCTGGATTTCTCCGCAGATGGAAGCCTGAAGTGGGGCTCGTTTCAGGGCTCCGAAGTCCTCCAGAATACCTAAGTGCTGAGCTCAGAGGGGGGAACGGCATCAGACTGCAGGTTTGGCAGCTGCCGGTGGAAACAGTCTGCATGTGTTTGCAATTAGCTGAAACAAGAAAAAAAAGGGGGTGGAAAGAAGTGTGTGTGTGTGTGTGGGGGGGAGTACTTGGCAGCCATATGTGTTTGTTTTTAATGGCCACTAGGTGGCAGTGTGAGACCGCTGAGCCAGAGAACAAACCACATCTGCTTCAGATAGACAGACGGACGGACAGACGGGCTGACTCAAGTACATCTGGAAAAATGGGGTTTCAGCTGCTCGCTTGTTGTTCCTGGGGCTGAGCTGATCCCCTTTGTCTTCTGGAAGGGGAGCAAGACGTTGGTGTCTCTGTTCCACTAACCACAGTTACGCCGACTGCTTCCTGAATCTCTCTTCGTTTGTTAAAAAACAAAAATCATCTGTTTGCGGCCTCAGAGGACAACGTGGAACCTGAAGCCCCTGCTTTGGTCTTTGCATGAGGTCAAATGTTTCCAGCAGACAAGACCATGCCTGCTCACGTCCCTCTCCCTCTCCCTCTCCCTCTCCCTCTCCCTCACCTGGCGAGCGCAGCCCTGAGCCTCAGGCGGCGTTTCACCCCGCCACATCAATCAGGCCTACGTAAAGCCTGGCTCATGTCGGCTCCAAGCGGAGGGACCTACGCCGCCGCTGGTGGCGTGCAGCCAAACTCACAGGCCTTCTGGCGCCCTCCCTGATCCTGACTTGACCGGTCGAGGTGTCAACCTCCACAACGCCGGACACATTTAGTCAGATGCAGCGACGGGAACGTCGAACCGATGGTCGAGAAGGAGAACGACACCGTAGGAACCAAAACTCGGTTGAATGGCAAGAAAAGGAGAGCAAACACCCCAGATTGGTCCAACATGCATTTCTGTCGATGTGTGCTAGAGACGCTGGTGAAAAAAAAAAGAAAAAAAACGTGCAGGAACTTGCTCTGAATTTGGGGAGTGGGAGGGGGGATTCGAGCGAGACCAAGACAAATGCAAGAAGAGGAGAGAGAGGGGCCTTCTGGAGATGCCCACTGCATGACGCTTTCTTTCCAATCAGCTGTCTCACCAATCTGCCCCCCCCCCCCGACTATCTACCCATCAACCCATCTGCCTTATCTAGAGACAACAGAGCGGTAATCACACTACGGTCTAATTTGTCGTTGCGACTTCTTTGTTTCTTCTCTATTTCTATGTCTAGTTCTCAGCAGTCGTCCACACGCAGACGTATCATCCACTTTCAAAAAAAAAAGAAAAAAAGAGAGAGAAAGAGAGAGAAAAACCCAGAAAAAAAACCCAAAAAGTTTTCAGAAGAGATGAGAAGTTCCAGTAAACTGTGATGAAACTTACGGTCGTCCTCGCCCTGAGCTCTGACCAGGAGCACCGCTGCGCTCAGCAGCAGCGCCAGCCGCAAATCCACAAAGCTGAACATGTCTAGATGCCACTAGACATGTAGACTCTTTGAGGCAAGAGAGGAAAAAGTTGGGGATGTCTTCTCCTTCTGCTACACTCCACTCATACACGGGTGTTTGGGGCAGGGTCCGCTTGTCGGTTTACAGTCCTCCTGACCCCAGCAGAAAACTCCCTACTGCCTACACTCACTTTCCACCAGGGCTTTTATATGGGAGCCTGCAGTACTGGGAGGTGCTGGGACTGGAGCGACTGGGACGCACCCTCATTATCCCGTCGCTGCTCACGTTCAGGGAAGACAAGAATGGACCCCTCCTTCAAAGAAAGAAAAAAAAAAGGGAGAAGGAAGGAGAAAAAACAGTGGGTCCCTCCTTCCATAATTCCACAGCTGAAGAATTGGAGTGTGGATCAGAGAAGGAAAGGGGGGTGAGCAGAGGGAAACTTGATCCTGAGGAGCACTCCTAGGGTTGGAGGTTGGAGGAGGTTCTCCTCCGACAGCAGCCGCAGGTTTATTCCACATTTTATTTCTGTTCCTGGTCGACTTCCTGATTCCCTTCCATTGCTGCTCCATTTAGCGTCGTGACACAATAACTTCTGGTCAGTTCAACGATGGGAGAAGGAAGTTTGTCCAAGCCGTCTCTGTTATCTGTCAAGTCGGGCCGCAGCCCCTCCAAGCCTTCGTTTGTGGGTTTAACTTAGCTTGTGGGTTGTTGTTTTTTTTTTTTGTTGCTGTTTCTGTTTCCAATTCCGCTGCGATCAGAGAGCCTCGTTGTTTGTACAGGTATTGGTGGCAGCAAATGAAGTGAAATGGAGTTTGACGCCGCTGCGAATCACCAGAAAACATCAGTTGAACAAACCCACGAAGGAGAGAGACACTTCCTTCACGTCCATCACGCACGGGCCACTTGAACGAGGCCGTGACGTTGCATTCTGGGACATGGAGGGTTTAAGTCTTAATCCACACAGATTGTTCATTTCCTGACCCAAAGCCAAATCACTGTTTGTTCCTTGAGGCCTTTTATCCTCCAACATCAACCCGACAACACTTGTCTCAGTGTCACTTGTCAGTTCACTCACAGAACGTAGTATCCGTCTCAGGATGTGTAAGAGTCCATCACTTTCCAGATCGATCGTGTTCTTCTGATTCACATTCGTGTTGCTACATCACAGACAGTGGGAGTGTTAAACTGTGGGATTCTTTATTCTACCCACTGTGATGTCATGTTCTTGCTGGAGTGAAAATGTACGGTTTTAATTGAAACTACTTTCAGTCCCATCGACATAAACTATAACTGGGACATAGATCACGAGTCAGTGGTCGAGAACGTCCCTGTGAAGTAGTTTGTGTTCCACAAATCCTAATAAGAAATATAGAAAAGATAAACGCATTGTTTAATTGAACTGTGTCACATATTCCTTTGTTTTGTTTGATGCGAATTGCTAAACGGTGCCTAAACTATCCTGACCAGTGGTCATTTTCTTTACATGTTTGAGCATTGTGACCGATGAATCTGAAATTAAACACGCTGCTGTGATAGAGTGACTTTACATGGAACAGATGTGTTGACAGGAGGAGTTTTTAATTTGGATACATGTGTATATATATACATATATATGTATACATACATATCCAGAGGGATTTTGTTGAAAAATAGACATTTCAGAATGTAGAACTTTATGGGGCATTGTTTTTTTTTTCTTTGCAAATGACTGCAATTGTCTGAAACTGGCTCTTAAAAAAAAAAACACACCTGCACAATTGTGGGGTTTGCAGAGTATAGGTGGGAATAGTAAAAGATGTCTGCATTTCCTACTTAAAAAGGTTTATTTACAGGATTCTCAAGTCCCCCATCCCAGACCAGAAGGCTGCGTGCAGCGCCGTCCGGGCTGCAGGTGAGCTGTAATTAAACAGAAAGCAGACGTTGAGGCAGATGAGCGGAGGGAGACACAGCAGCAGCAGCAGCAGCAGCAGCAGCAGCAGCAGCAGCAGCAGCAGCAGCAGCAGCGTTCTGCCATCTGATCCACCAGCAGCAGACACGTTGCACAGTCTGAAGCTGCCAAGCAAGTCTCTAATTCACCCCTCCTCTCTCTCTCTCTCTCTCTCTCTCTCTCTCACACACACACACACACACACACACACACACACACACACACTGCAGATACCTTCACATTATCCATGTGTCTGCCTGTTCCATTTTTTTTCACAGGGAAGAGGATGGAATGCGATCTGTCTTTCAGGGAAAAAGGCAGGCAGAAAAGTCGAAGAAAGGGAGGAAAGCGCCACCTCATCATTCCCTGGTTCAAACCTTCAGGTCTGATGGGATCCTCATAGCGTCACAACACACACACACACACACACACACACACACACACACACACACTTAGATTTTCTTTTCCAGTGTATCTGATGAAGAAAACATATCCTTATTTTCTGCCGCATGCCACAAAACTACTGTATTCAACAATCGTTTCACTGGCTCAAGTGTGTTTAATAAACAGTTTGAGAGCTGCCGGAGCATCACCCCCCTTTATGGGGCAGATCGGTACGACTGATGATAACTTAAACGACTTGATCTACTGTGAAGCTTTAATGAAAGTAAGTGACTGTAAATCCATTGGATGATTCATACAGCAATCCTCTCTGAGCGTCATCATCCTATACTCCAAAGTACGACATCTCCACTGAAACCCATGAAAATACTAAACTACTGTTTTCTTACGGGTCTAGTAGGACATGACATAATGACTAACACACGACACATTAAGACCACGTTAGCTGGAGGTCACATCCCAGATGCATCGTCTGACGAAACCACCCTAAATAATGGCGGCTGTGCTGCGATTAAAGACAGTTTTCTACCTAAAAGGGCCAGTGGGAGAAAGTGTCCTAACAGCAGCTGTCCAGTCTGGATGCTCTGCTACCTGCCACCACAGCAGATGTGGTACAGGTGGACCTGGAGCAGATGACTTCAGGCGATGTCTGCAGAGTTTCTGGGCTTTGTCCAGAAAGTCTCTCCTTCTCAGAAATTTCGATCAATCCCTGTTGACAGACCTCGACGCCAATGTTAAATCCATTGTTATGACTTCTTTCTTGGCCTGTGCGTTGAAGCAATGATATTATTACAATAAAATCATTAAAAGTACTTTCAGTGAGGTCACTTTTTTTTTTTTTGGATGAATTAATTTGCAAACATCTGTGGCACGACATATTTCTAAAACCTGCGTCATGCAGGTTATAACAGGTTATGGAGAGAAATTAAAATAAAGACAGAGAGAAACAGATCAAATGTTGACAAAACAATGGCGAAATTATTTAAAAAAAAAGAAAAAGTTTGGAGTTATCAAATATATTGATATGATATTAGCTGGGAGCAGAATTCCTGGCCAGTGAAACTCTGGGCCAATAAAACCAGCTTACAGGTGTCAATGGGAAATACCGTCTCAGTAAATGACGGAACAGGAGTATTTAGCAAGAAACAACTTGACTGAACCGATGCAGATATGTAACAAGTTCACGTCCGGAGGGATGCACTTGTACTTGTACTTGTTTTTGTAATCACCTTATTTGAAATGTAATGTAGTCAACCATTTTAAAATATTCTCTCCCGTTTTTTGTTTTTCTCCCCCTGTTAGCTTTGAGGGTTCTTCATGAGTTACATGAAAGTTAAAGTTAAATTAAAATGTGTCAATGTTGAAACAAATCAGTTACTTGCTGATACAGTTATTGCCGATGTCATCTTATCCCAGTGAGTAAATGTTCAGCATTCAGTGAGCGTGTTCCTATGAACAAGCTAAGCTCCACTGTTGTCATGCTATTAGGATATTAAATGATCACTTTTGAAAGTAGACACGATTTTGATCTTAATTTTGGTTGAGGAACAGTCACAGGATAGTTGAACCTCGACTTCTGTCCCCAAACGTACATGTCAAACTTTCGTGAGTGTGTACAGATTACTGTCATTGAACCAGGGATGCTTTGAATATTTTCTCATGCCAACACAGCGTCCTCCTCTTTTCTTGGAAATGCACAAATGACACGCTTTCTGCTTTTTGAGGAGCTCTAAGTTGTTGTTGTTTTTTTTTTTTTCCTTTTAGGCCTCATATTACTAGAGCAACCATTGCTATCATCACTGGTCCGTCTGCTTGTTCATTACTGTGGCGACAGACTGATAAGTGGTTCTGTGGATCGCAAAGTCCAGGAATCGGGGGAAAAAAGGAACTATTTAAGCATTTGAATATGTAAGTAAATAATATGTAAGTAATATTTAGACACATTTCCAAATCTGTGAACCATCATTTGATGGACAACCCCGCAAGTTGAAGTGGTACAGAGGTCAAGGGCGCCCTCTGACCTGCGTCACATGCAGTGTACTGGATCCCAAAAAAAAAAAGAAAAGAAAAGAAAAACTAATGTTATGGTCTGATTTTCTCAACAGGAGGATTTTTCTTTCTGAAGATATCATGACGTTCTAAGCTGGACGCCGCTGGACACTTTACCAGTGTGGTAAAAGAGGTAAAATGGGGTGTCTGACCTGGAAAGAAATAAAACTTGTTGGACCGTCACAGCCATGAATCACATTCAGAGTTTATTATGTCCGTGCACACCCCCATGTCCGACACAAAACTGGACTGTATTTCAAATTTCCCGAGCTTTGAAAAAAATGAAAGGTTTTGGTCAAAGGAAGAGACTAATAACAGTACTTGTGTCTCTGGTCTAAATCATGACCAGGACAAACAAGCTCGAGGTCACGTCACCATCTGAAGCCCTCTGCAGGTTTATTGGGCGCTACAGGGCATCTGCATGGCCACCGGTCAACCCTGACCCCCGCCCTCCCGGCCAGTGTCGGCAGAAGTTGGCGTCAGCTCTGAATAAGAAGCCGTTGGATGAATGTTTTGGGGTTTGGTCTGTATGTTTTCGTCTGGACCCTTTTTACATCATTCAGACTTGAACAAACACACTTGCCTGATTGGCGGCTGTCAGTCCAGGTGTTGAAGCTCGTGAGTTAGTTTGGGTTCGGCCGTCTGTCTGTCGGCAGGGGCAGGTGAGGTGTGTGTGTGTTGAGGAGGGGTCCTAAACCTTCATCTGGGGTTCCTCCCAGCTGTTTCCCCTCTGGGAGTGAGACTCTTCCTCACCTTAGTTCCTGACTGTCATTAAAAAAACAGACTGTGAAGAGGGAAGGAGGCGGGAGGAAGAATGCGGAGGGGCGGGAGGGTGAGAGGTGTGTGTGTGTGTGTGTTGGGGGGAGGCGGGGGTGTGTT
>CAAKHB010007259.1:42699-62762 GCA_901007665.1 Aeoliscus strigatus | reverse complement strand
GTGAGTTTTTAATGTGATGTGGGGTGTTCCCCACCAGTGGTGCGAGAATGGCTGCCAAGTGTTTCGCGATGTTGTAGGTAACTGAGTTGATGCTGCTGATGATGGGTCTAAGTGGCGCCCCCTCCTTGTGGATCTTGGGGAGGCTTCTCCTGGGTACAGACGGTAATAAAGTTTCCAGTCGATCGCTTGATCCTTTTCCAGTTGCTGAAGAAGGTTGACCACCTTCTTCTTGTAGTTGCTGGTGGGATCCCGTTTCAAAGTTTCAAAGTTTCAAAGAGGAAGAATCACTAAGGAGGCCCGTGACTTTATCCTGGTAGTCGGAGGTGTTCAACACCACTGTGCATCTTCCTTTATCTGCTGGGAGGATGGTGATATCCTGATCCCTTTGTAAGGAGGTCAGGGCTTTTCTTTCCTGGCCGGACAGGTTCGAGGGGGGTGGTTTTGCACTGGCTAGTGCTGCTGTGACCTTGAGTCTGAGCTGTTCTGCTTCTGAGTTTGGTAGCTGGTTGTTCTTGATCGCTGATTCGGTTGAAGTGATGAGGTCGATTACTGGAACATGTCGAGGTGTGACTGAAAAATTAAGTCCTTTAGCTAACACATCTCTTTCTGGTAGAGAGAGATTCCTGTCCGATAGGTTCTTGACCCACTTCTCCTTGGTGTCCTGTCCTGGTGTAGAGTCATTCCTGATAGTCCCTGATAGTTAGGTTAACTATAACAAATCTGCCTTCTGGATCTATCGTCGCGCTATTAAAAGTGAAGTGCATATTTCTATTGATCATGATAGCTACCCCTCTTTGTTTTGAGTTCTAGTTGGTTAAGTACATGTGAGGGAACTGCGGTGAGTGGAGTGTATTACCTGCTTTTGGTAAATGGGTTTCCTGTAACAAGACAATGTCTGCTTTAAGCATCTATGTATCAGTGTGTGTCTGTAAGCGTAGATGAGAAGTGTGTGTGTGTGCGCCTGTGTGTGTATGTCAGTGGATTCCACTCAGTATAAACCACAGTGTCCATATGTGTGGCATATACAGGGTGAGTGTATATGTGTGTTTACCTGCATCTGTATACACAGAGCTCTAATAGATGATTGGAACTTCCATATAATGACGCAGATTCCATATTCAACAACGACAACCGAGAAAGACATGACAAGGGAGAGAAACACAGAGAAAACAAAAGCTAAGGAGAGACAGAAGAAACAGAAGTTCATGAGGTGTGCTGGGGGCTTTGAATCCTGCGTGACTGAGACGTGCAGGTTGTTTGAATATCAACCTGGATTCGGAGATGGCTGTATAGTCTAATCTCCTGGGATGTGGAGTAGAGAATCTTTTCCTATGTGGTCAGTAGAGCCAGGGGGTTACCTCTTGGTCGCGGTATAGCTGACCGTTGACTTACAACTTGTCCACAGCGATGACGGCCCGGGATCCAACCCATGAACAAATGTCTTGGCTGTAGTTTAAATAATACAGCCCATAATGCATGAGAATAGTCTGGTGGCATTAGCGGTCGGATTGTGCCGGAACGTTTGGATGAGACACCTTGTCGCCTCGCTGATGCACCTTGACAAGGCGAGGGACAAACTGGAGATGACAGAGGTCATCTGTGTCACGCACTCAGACAGCTGGGGTGTGCGCATGCTATATTTAGTTATGTGTTGTTTGAATGGATGCTTATGTGAGTTCAAGTGTGTGCTTGTCATCGTCCAGTGAGGTCGAAGTATCCTGAAGACACTGTCAGGCACGATTGATTTCCTCTTCTTCTATCCGTGCAAACGTTCCTGTAACACAGCTGACGCCAGCCCCCCCCGACTTGTGTTACCTTGTCATTTTTGTGACATGGCTGAAAGAAAAGATGAGCTGCAAATAGCTCTGGGACGACCTTGAACTCCAACGAGTGAATGAAACACACACCTACACATACGACACATAATCTGCAGGTTCATGCGAACACACAGTTTCAAACAGGATTCGTGCACAGATGCAACGGGGCTTTTCCATGACATGCTTCCACTGGCGATAGAACCTGGTACTTTTTTCACCCCACCTCTGTCAAGGGTTAGGGTTAGCGAGACGAGCAGAGCTGGTACTAAACATGTCACCGAGTTCCGGCCTCTGATTGGTCACTACGGACAGAGGGCCGTCCCAAAGGACTACCTCGTACACGGAGTCTACTGGCAGTTTTACTGGCGATAGCGGTTCAGTTGTTTCATTTAACATGGCCGATATGTGTAAAACATAGACACGTCTAGACATGTTTTATACATGTATCTATCCACATATTTTGTGATGCGAAGACATGGGTAAGTACATACACAAACACCAACACGATTTGGTATTTCGGATTTAAACTTTTCCGTTTTGGGCCATATAATGTATTTATACATTAATCTATTTAGACATGACACCAGGAGAAGGAGGAACATGTGTTTTGAGATGACACTCTTTAGTATTGTGATCTTGAGCAAGTTCCTAAATAACTTAATTTTAAAAAAAGAGAAGAAGAAGATGCCCCTCGACCTTTAAGGGTTAAGAGTCTAAACATCACATCTAATATGAAAAAGCAGAAACACATGTAACAACATGTATTTCCTAGAACAAATGTTATTTGTAAAAGCAGATTGCAAACGCCACCTTGGCGTAGTTCTTGCAAGCAGCCAGTAGAGGGCAGGACAGCACTAGGAAACAGATGAAACCCAACGACCAGCAGCGCAGTGTGAACTTTAACCCCCAAGTAGTGTCAGTCTGTGTGCTCATTTTAGTGCATCAAGCGGAAGGCTGTTCAGCCCAGTTCCCAACATTCTACTCTTCCTTCTACTCCAACTCTACCTCCGATTCTAAACTTAACCATCATATTCATTCATTTTCTATCGGCAACTCAACTGATAAATTCATTTTGACCTTCGACTGACACAAGTCACAGCGTTCTGTTGTTTCAGATGACTTTTTTTCCTGGAGACAAACTAGAACCCAAACTTGTCTCTTAGATGTTGTGATTTACGTTGTGGGGACTTGGATTTAGTGACGCAAACTCCTATAATATGACTGTGATTTATGTTCACACAATTTCATCTATACACACACGTGTCCACAGCAAGCATGGGGCCCCTGCTTGGAAAGCGAGCTCCTCTCTCGCTCTCATGGCTTTTTTTTTTCGGTTGGTTATGGATCCCCAAGGGAGGCCACTGCCTCCTGTGAGCAGGGGATCTATGCCAAACCCAACCACGTCTGGATGGCACTTTGTCAAACGAGAGGCCGCAGAGCCGCCTTGTTCAACGTCGCCAACATGAGGATGCTGTCATGCAAAAACATGATATGAAAAGGTCAGATTCTTTCATGGAATACAACTTAGACCAAATGAATCACCTTGCAAATGGAAAAAAAAGATAATAGATTAAAGTCCCTGAAAACAGAGTATGAATTACAATGACAATGTGGATTTGTGAGTAACAGAACAAAGGAGTAGAAGTAAACTTTCTTTTCTCTTGTAGTTCAGAGAAGTAACTGCCAGCGACAAGCTGTCATGAAAAGAATATAAGCAGTGAAATGCAAAGTCATAAAAGAATAAAGAATTGGATTCATATATTGTCTTGTCTGTTTTTGATTTTAATGCACATTATCTTGTTTTTATTCTCGAGTGCTTCAGGTGGAACCTTGCTCCTGTCTGGCATTTTTGTCAAACTTAAAAGTTTTGCATTTCCTCCTTCTTCCCACACAGCAAACACAGTTGCTCATCGCGGTCTTAATGCTGTGCATCCACTGCTGCTTTGTCATTTTGCATTTGTAATAAAACTACTTTTCTCTCCCTTTTTCACCCTCGTAGCTCTAAATTTCCAGCTCTTAGTTTCAGTTTCTGCCTCGCCTTTTCTGGCTCCAATAACTTTGTTCCATTTCTCATTCTCTGGCATAATTACAGCTTTATAGCATTCACCGCTGCACGGGCATGCTGCAGATATCCCCCTCCCCTCGTCTGGGGTCTTTTTTGGTTTGGCTGTCATTAATAATTCACAGAAAGAGAGTGAGAATTTTTAGTGCAATTTGCAGCTGCTGAATCCCAGTTATTGTTTTGTAGTGTGTTGCACAGAGAGAGAAAACCTCGGACGAAGGCTTTGTACTTTTGAATATAATTTGGCTGCGTCTCTTTGACAGGCTACACATCATTAGGGGGGTTGGAGGGTTTGCAGAGGGGAGGGGGGTGGTGGAGCAACTCTGTCCAGCCAGTCAAACACGCTGTCCTCATCTGTCGCTCCAAACCTCTGTTTCCTTAATGCTTTTAGATGCTGTTTGTTCATATTTATGCCTTTCTAACTGTCTATGTTTTATTCTGTTTGTTTGCCTTCGACAAAGCGCACAATTAGTTATTCAGAGCCGGATGAGTCTTCACACAGACGACAAAGACGACAGGAAACTTTACTTTCAAAATGAAAGAGCTCATGCTTCTTGAAGATTATTCGACAACCACATGAGCAAAGATGAGATGAGTATTCCGAACCAAATCCAAATGTTTCTCATCAATATGTAAGAAAACAAAACCCAAAAACCTGCTAAGACATTTCTAGAGTTCCAGATCCAAATCTGTCTTTATGTTTTTCACATGACTTCATGTAGAACACTTTGCTTCATTGTTCATTGTTTTCGTACATCCCCACCATTAATGAAACCAGGAAACAACTGCAGCACCGTCCTCCTGTTGGCAAGTATTCACTTCCTGTTCAATTAAAATTGTATGACAAGGACAAAGCCCCCACAAATGACCCAAAAGAAGAGAAAAGGCACCGCAGGGAACACATGGACCGAGTGGCATCAGTGACCTTGATAAAATCAACACATCTGCAATGCGGTTACAACCTGTGAGGATGTTTTACACCTCAAAGATTGCACAAATGCAGGATCTGTCACATCTGCATGATTTCTGCTCTTTTTTTTTTTCAGCCAGTAGAATCCTATTCTTTAACGCGTTTCTTTCATGAAAAAAAAAAACAACAACAAAAAAAAACGCTGATGAAACGCCAACATCTGTGACCGTCTCCCAAAGAATCACGTGTTTGATATGTGTTTGTTTGTGAAGACAAAACCAACTGAGAGAAGAGTCCAGAGGTAACAGGCCTCTGGAAAAATCAAACCCCCTGTTTTTTCTGCGTTTTGCCCAGCCTGACCTATTTTGCACAGAGTATCTCATAACCGGAGAGTTTAAGGCTGTTTAATTCTAGGTGACACAGCAGTGTCCTGCAGTCTTTTCGTTCTTAATCCCTGGCATCTTCGGTGAAATATCTCTCAGAAGGAACAGCACTCGTTTCTGGCATCCAGCCGCCGGAGGGAAGAGGGGGTTGTCAGGCTGCATTTCTTCCCCGTTCGCCAGCCTTTCCTCAGGAGGGGTATGCGAGTGTGCGTGGGCTAAATCGACCCCTTTTTTTTGGCGAGTTAGGTAAACGACGGGAAGAAGCAAGAGAGGTGGCAGCTTTCCCCCATGGAGAACAATTCCACCTTAGGCTCTTTTTGCGATATTGCCGGAATGTTTCTCCTGTATTGCTCTTGTCACCTTGCCTCCAACATGGCCACAAACAAGCTGCGGTCAGCCTGCAAACGGAGTGTGAGTGATGCGGTTGCTACAGAGGGGCAGGTGTGTGTGTGTGTGTGTGTGTGTGTGGTAAAGTTTGAAAGAAGAGACCAAACATTTCTATTCAGTTAAGCGTTCATTTAGTTTTAGCCATGTTTTAGTCATTTGAAACCTGTGTGTGGAAATCTAAAGTGCCCATCCTGCGTCACATGGCATTCAGGACTTGGGACGGCGCTCCTAAGAAACTGTGTGTGATGCTGAACCGTCAGCACTTGCCCTACACACACAAAATACAACACACACGTTTGCTTTTTCTCCTCCCTGTATTTTGCACTCTGGAGTAAAAATGGCCCATTTGCTTTTTCTCCTCCCTGTATTTTGCACTCTGGTGTAAAAACACCCCGTATTGCATATTCATTAAGTCAAACGTACTAAAGGGACAGCGCATACTGTCTTGCACAGTTGAAAGAGGCAAAACTCATTGTGGCACATTAGTACAGCGTTTCTCAAATGGTTTCAGACCAACGTATCACCCCCCCCCCCAAAAAAAAAGACTGACAGACCACCAAGATAAATGTCTGATATCAAACTGATGTGTTTCTAAACTTGCATGTTAGTCGCTAGGTTGGCAACACTACAGTTTCAGTGTAAATTTCATTTTCAGCGAATGATTTGTGTCAGTTCGACTCGTTCGAAGATGAATGAATGAATGAAGAGGACAACACTAGTCTCCTGGCGTCGGATATTATCGGACAGTGTCGGATATTTCCTCTTCCTCCTCTGATTTTCTTTAACTGTCTTCTTCTTTAGCCACCGTTGAATGATTTAGCCTGTAGGCTCGCTAATAGAGTAACGTTAGCTTGACCATTTTCTCTGGGGTGGGGTGAGGGGAGGGGGGGTGGAGTACAGGGAAACGTTTGTGTTTTTTATGGAACATTTTAAGGAAAAAAAAAGAGAGACAAGCTGAGACTCACAATTTACCCATGGTCTCGGCGGACCACTAGAAGGCGCTTGTGGCCCACAAGAGGTCCATTAACCACAATTTAAGAAACACGCATTAGCACGCTTTTAGCATTAGCAGTTTTTCCACATGCAAACCGTAAATCAGGCCCCTAGTTTTTGAACAAATTGGTGTTTTGGTGGTCGACGCCAGTCACCAATAGGATACGTTGTTTGTTTTAGCTGAAACTTAAAAAAAAAAAAAAACTTTCCTGAATCTACACACAGATGTGGTCGTTGCGCCATCAGACATCAACGATATAATTTCTGTGGGAATTTGATCATTCCTTTTTATGCAAAGCAGCCTAAACATGACCTCCTCGGCAGAGGCGATGACAAGCGTGGGGGATAGGTTACAAGACGGTACTCCACAGCACCGGAGAGCACAAATAACAGCAGAGTCACTTGTCTTTCTGCGCCAGCAGATAAGGAAAAGGTCGACCCCTTACACATCCCATCTAGAAGGAAACCAGAGTTTCCCCCCCAATCAAAAGTTCTATTAACCTGGAGCACCGGGAGCTAATTGAGAGCGGGAGAGGGTGAACTATATCGCTGTGCCAATTCAGTCACACATTTCACAACGTGCCATCAGCAGACGTCATACTGGGACGTGTCTGACTTATTTGTAATTATCTGGGATAAAACGACGAGAGGTAAACGCAACAGCAGCGGATGATAGTTTGAGGGACTCCAAGAAGACAATGAGCAGGAATCTTCATCCAACCTTTGATGAGCCAGATTATGTTTTAATCATGAAGAAATGCAGAAAATCCACATTACTGTTTTGAAGATTTATGAATCTCAACTTCACATATGCTCTTTGGGTTCATTATGTGTTTCACCGTTTCCTGATGGTTGCGTCTCTTATCTCCTTCAGAGGGTGGAAAATATTCTAATCTGTCACCCCAATAGCCTTAAACCCTGGTATGGCGAATGGGCCAACTTTTGTTCAGCATAATCCCTCTACCCCAGCGAGGGGAGGTCATGTTTGTCAAAATGTGGCAAAGTGAACATTTTTACCCCCCACCTCTGCCGTCTTCACTAGCTTAATTTGGAATTAAAAATGCATGCGATTTTGAACTTTAGATCTCCGGAGAGTGCTGTAAACAAGTATGAAATTAAGTGGCTTTTGAAATGCAGCGGTGGGGACGTGAATCGAATTGAGACGTTCACATTATTCAGCTTCAGAAAGGCGGGCGGGTGACCAGAGTGGCCTCTTGAGCCGAATCACTCAGAGCTGGTCCATACTGACTGAGACAAATTGGAAGAGAAGGCGCTGGAGAGACTGCAGATCAAAATGACAAGTTGAAATGCTTGAAATTATACAGGAAAATTTAATGTGATATATTACCAGCGTAATAAAACCACAAATTATTAGTTTTTTTTTTTTTTTTTTTTATTGTTTTCAACAATAGAGTATATCTGTAGGAAGTGTTGGCTCATAAAAAATGAGCCATAAATATCTAACATCTTCAGCTTTATTCCTATGGGACCTGGTTTGAAAAAAAAGATGATATTCTGTCTCTAAAACACTGGTTCCATGTGGACGAAACACCTCAACTCGTCTCCCTGTGGACATGGCATAAGTATGTTGAAACTGAGATCTCAAACTATATATCACATGATCAGTATCATTGATATATCAATGATCAGTCCTCGGCTTGCACTTGTTCTTTTGCGATATGATTTGCATTTTATTGTGCTAGTGTGTGTTTAATTTTTTTTTTCTTATTTCTCTTGTAAAATACCAAAAACACAAGAAATACAGATATTTTGTCAATATATAACATCTGAGTGACAGCTCTCTGTTCCACTCATTGAGTTAACACATATTCCACTAAACACTGACTGTCCTCGGCCAAATCTGATGATCCTCCAGTTTGTTTTCTAACTTTTTTGGTTTAAACTGTGAACTTTTTTTTATTTGCACTGTTTGACTTGCACCACCATCCAAACCTGTGTGGACTCAACACCTCTGCTCATACTGTCCATGTTTTAAAGTCCTTCCATAAGACAAAAAGTACCACCGACAGCACAAATATTTCACTATCTGCTTCTGGTTCTTTATAATTTGGGCCCATCTATTACATCCATTACAGCCTTCAGCGTCTGGTGTGTCACATGGAGACACATGGCTGAACAAACACACGTCCATATATGGAGAAAAAAAAGACACGTCAGATGCAGATTACACTGTGGTATTACTGCGTAAATGTTAGTAAACGAGGCCCTAAAACTAGTTTGCAACAAAGGTTACAATGAATTTGTCACTCTTTCCCGTTTCCCGTGAGTCCGTGAATTTGGTTTGTGTGTGTCGCGTTTCCCCCTCAGATAGTTGTCCCCATATTTACACCTTCTTTATGGGCATCGCTGCTCCTTGCTCATTAACAGCAGCAACATTTGTCCCGCTTTAATAGCAGGTTGTGCAGAGGTCACGCAGCATAAGTAAAAGACGACACATCCTGTTCTCCCTCAGGCCGCGTAGAGGAGACTGTTAAACTAATCTGCATTGCAATGGGTGATTAGTATTCATTTCTGCAAACCCATTTCTACACAATGAAACCTCGTGCACATTTTCAGTGCTTTAGTTATCGTACGACTGGAAGACAACATTTAGACTTCAAGTTCAGTGAGGAATCCTAAATTCTGATGAAACTGCACACAGATACGTCCTGCTAGCAGCTGTGAGGCGTTTAAGGCTGCTGGAGGATGAAATATTCAAGTACTTCATTCATCTTCAGCATGTGTTTTTAAGTGCCTCTTTAAAACGCTGCAACTGCAAGTCATGTAAGGAATATCTGGAATGTAAACTTAAAAAAAAAAAAAAATCATTCATTCATTCATCATCTTCCGCCGTCACGGTCGTGCCGGAGCCAGCTCATGAGGGCCACGCAGCGGACAGACAACCATTGACACTCACATTCACACCTAGGGGTGATTCAGAGTGACCAGTTAACCTCAGCATGCTTTAGGAGGAGGGAGGAAGCCAGAGTACCGGGAGAGAACCCGCACAGACACGAGGAAAGCATGAAAACTTTGCACGGAACGAGCCATGACCAGGACTTGAATCAGTGACTTTCTTGCTCTGAGACGACAGCGCTAACCACTGCACCACCTTCTCACCCTAAAATTAAAATCCAGTGAATATAAAAATTGCTGCTTCTCGTGCAGTTGTTGCTGGAGTGACCGGTTCGATCACGTGTCCACCTGCTAACTTGCTAAGATACAAAATGTTGGGAAAAGAAAGTCGCTGTCACTGGATGGAAAACTCCTTGAAGCTGACGACAAACCATTGGTGGAGGACGCCCTGGTCAGATGGATCACGTAATGCTCCACCGTACGTTATCCAGTCAGTGAATTCAACACACAAAAGACAGAATTTGTCTGATTCACTTCATTTCATTGAATGGCTGAGATGGAAAATGATCAAAATCGGTTTTAATGATCACTACAAGTGGAGTGCACTGTAATTTGAAAATGCAACATTTATCAAATAAGACACGTGGAGTGAAAGACAATTTGCTGCTCTTTTGTGACACAATATACAACTACAATAACAACAATGCATTAAAATGATCATACATCATGTGTCTGACATACAGGAAATGAGACAGACGCAGACATTTGTGCTGTAAACCTCATTGTTGGAAATCCTGTGAGCAGCTTGTTCAGTACTGACCGTACTTAAAAAAACAAAAACAACAACAACAAAAAAAAAACGACAACACTCACACTGCATTCACCCATTGGATCAATAGACAGCTTGACCAGGGGAGCAACCCCTGGATGACGGATGGCACGCAGCCGGAAACGAGTGCCCTTATCAGGCCACATTATCCTGCAGCAGCCGATCCAGACAGGACAGATTTTTATCAAAGTGTATTGGATTTAGTAATTTCCTTTTCCAAGACAAATGGATGGAGATACGAAAAAGAGGGGGGTATTGCACGCAATCTGGAGGTGATTATTACTTATGATCCATTTTAGGTTTGTCCCAACCTGCTGATTATTACTCTCCGGTCCACTGGGCCTTGTTCCTCGACGCTGCACACTGACACTGCCGAGATGATAGAAAAGTTAGTTTTGATGTCGCCGAGATGAAGGAAAGTTAGTGTTTGAAAGACACAGGTGGCAGCTCAGAGGGTTTTTTTGTGATTTTTGTCAGCCCTTGGTCTTCTCCCATGCACCTACAAGTGCTTTGTTAATAAATCCGTAGCCGCATCATGCTTGCTGGTAACAACGTGAGCAGACCGGTCCTGCTGCCGGGGGCCTCTCGTACACTCACGTCGAGCCACATTTTGGAATAAACCGACCGGCATATGTTGTATGTTGTGTTCTCCCTCCTCCTTGCTACCGCTCTGTGTGAACATGTGCACAAATCCCACGGCTGTGTACACACAGGCACACATGAAAGCTGTGTCAGGTAATTTCACACCCTCACACGCGTGCAGTCATGTCGGCTTCCCTCGAGCGCACTCATTACCTGTCTCAGCCGCCAAGCGTGCACAGGATGCACCTTCTGGACAATGCTGGCGTTAGAAAAGCTGCACAGGTGCGTGTGTGTGTGTGTGTGTAGTTGTTGCTGGCTTTGTCATACTACACAGGGTGGGGGTACAGTGACAGTAATGCAGAGCACACGGTTCATCTTTATCCCGACGGGGGGGTTTAGGGTGAAAACCCAGAAGATCCACTGTGACAGAGCTGCGTGTCTTCAAACAGCAGTTAACTCACACGGGCAGCGCTTGCTCACCTTGACACAAACACCTTCTGGAGGGGAGAGCATAAAACGGTGGTGGTGGTGGGGAGGGGGATCAAGGGCCAGCTGTCTTTCCCACCCTGTGTTGCTCTCTAACAAACACCTCCCCTCCTTCACTGCCATTGCTACCCCCACCACCTCGCTGCCACGCGGGAGCTGTCAAATGGGGGAGGGGGGGAGGGGGGACCGGACCTGCCAGCATGCATCTGGCTGACAGGCGACTGGGAAGGTGCACTGCGAGCACACGTCACAATCAATAACCCCTGCTGAGAGCGACAGACCAGGGGGATGTCGACACCCCCACCTCTGTGTTTTTATTTTAGTACAGACAAGGCGGTGGTGAGCAGCACATGCTCGCTCTGGATTTCATTTTGAGGAAATACATAAGAGCACAGGCGATTTTTTCTACGTGAGCATCACTAACTTCCACATGCTACTTTTAAACGACAAATATTAGTCAATGCAGCACAAATTACAAGAAATGCTGCTAGAACAGTTGAATGAATTCATTGAAATTGAATAAATCGTATCGCTGACAAGTTCAATTTTTGGGGAACTGGAGAAGAAGCGATTTATGAATATACTGATCTGTAATAAACCATAATCCTTCTACATCATTATCTATGCCCTTATTTTGAAATCCCACTCTTCCATGTCATTGTATCTTAGCAACACCTTCTTAAACTGGACTTATGCTAAATAAGGCCACCGTCCCATCTTGTCTTCTTCTGCTTATTCGGGTCTGGGTCGCGGAGGCAGCAGCTTCAGTAGGGCAGCCCATACCCCAACCCCCACCCCCCCAACTACTGTACTTTCACCAGCTCTTCCGAGGGAATCCCGAGGCTTTCCCAAGCTAGCCCCCAGATACAATACCTCCATTGTGTTCTGGATCGGCCCCAGGGTCCCCTCCTGCTTGGACAGACACGGAACACCTTCCCTCGGAGGCGTCTGGGAGACATCCTTACCAGAGGCCGAACCTCCTCAAGTGCCTCCCGGGTGTCTGAGCTCCTCACCCTGTCTCGGTTTTGTCTGGGCTCAAATTTGTCTGCTTGTATCAGCGACCTTGTTCTTTCGGTCATGACCATAGGTGAGGGCTGGAACATGGATCCACCATGATCTGTCTTTTTCCAATTGGTAACCATGGTGTCAGACTTGAAGGTGATCCTCATCCCAGCCACTTCACACCCAACTGCTATGAACCGCCCCAGCAAGGGGAGGGTCATTGCTCGATGGAGCTCAGAGGACCACAGAGATGAGATCTTCTCTGGCCATATTGTCCAAGTCAAATGTCAAAGAAAACAAACGTGCAGATCCTGGTCAACCAGGCCTTGTGTTTGTGTTGCTTCTTGGTTCTTAAGAACAGCTACTGTCACCAGCTGCTCCGTGTGTGACGCCATCGCCATTCGTTTGACTTGGTTCAGTAATATTCTGAAGCACAGCTCTTCATCTTTTGACAGCAGATTGTCCTTAAAATATAAAATCTCTTGCATGACACTGACGGAGAAGAAATTGCGCTTCGAGAGGAAACCGCTGCGTTATGTTTGCACGTTTGACAGCGCGGGTCGGGGGCGGGTAATCAGTCGCCTTTCTTACAGTCAACAACCAGAGCTTGAAGAGCCATTCCCAGAAACGTGTCACAAGACCAGACCAGCTGCCACCGGGACGAGGAATTCCTGGCACATCCACGTAAACAGATAACAAGTTCCCTTATTGTAAGATGAGAGAATGTCAATGTGTCGTGTCACTGAGACACCGAATCAATCGATAGCTGACATTACACCTCGTTATGCTTCTCGTAATGTGGTTTTTCATTACCAGAGAGGTCCTGATGTTGCTGCTGGCCCCGTTTTGAGCTGCTTAGATTTTGAAGGGTGATTAAACAGTCAAAATAAACGAAATATATGTGCATATATATATCCACACATCCCCCCCACGTATCAAATCCTGGTTTTCACCGCGTTCAGAAAATGATTCTGCCGTTTGAGACGCAGATTTCAGCAGTGTGTGGGTGATTCTATGAGACAGAGATGCTCGACCATGGCTTTTGGACATGTCATGTTGCATTTAAGCCGACAGTGTTTCCTCCTTAAGGTTTTCCAAGTGCTGACAGATTTTCCTAACCAAGCAAATTAACTGTCTCTCATCTCCTCCTGCAGAAAATTAAAGTTTGTTTACGGGCAGAGCGGAGGACAAGTTTGAGTGTGTTAGCTGATGTCATGGCGCTTACTTTTACTGCCGTTATGATGATGACGATTATTATTGTCATGATTACAAGGACGTGTTTTCATAGTACTACTTGGATAAGTATACAGGCTTTTCAGTGTTCTTTTGATGCTTTAGAAATATAATATCATGAATGGATAATTAATCTGAACACCCCTGACATTGGCCCACATTCACCTCAGGTTTGTTCAATGATCTCTCCTTTTATTTCATTTTATTTTTTTCCATTTGTCCGACATAATTTAGGGTTTGAGGACATCCGGACAGATGTGACAGAAGGGTTTGAGGAAATCAGGGCAACGGGAAAAAAAAGTGTTTTCCTGAATGTGAGGCTGATATGTAACATATATATTGTGTTTTTTCTTCAGCTCCATTCGTCCCTGTGGAAATGTTTAATCTGTGTAGGTAAAATAATAATCCGTCAGCTCTCCTCTCTCCCTCTCTCTGTGTGTGTGTGTGTGTGTTTCCTTCCTATTCTGACTGAGCCAATAAAACAGTCGGCAGCCCAACTTCCAAACACACTCGCCTGTATTGTTAAAAACTGTTTACCTTTAGGCCCCTCTTCATTTTTGCATCACCACCTGTCACTGGGCTCTCATTTATAACAAGAGCAGGTTTCCCACCCCTTCCAAACAATCCCTGAATTTGTTATATTTATACCCAAAAAGAAATATAAATATTTGAACTACCATTTAATGGGGGTTTTGCATGTTCCATGATACCGTACACAACCTCAATTGTTACCTTGGATGAATCGGTCGTATTTACTTTGGGGTCTGTGTGAGTGATATCCACGTTCATGCTGTTTGCCACATTTAGTGAGCGAGGACGCCAGCTGAACCGTGTTGTGAAAAGCCTGTTTATATTGCAAAAGAGGTGTATTTTGTAAGACCTCTCTCACATCCTGCTGTATATTTTGTCCTGAAATATTTCGGCTGCCCTGTCACGATCAGGTCGACCGTCTAATATATCCCAGAACCCCGCAACTTCAGCAGTGAGTTTAGATCACAAGAGGGCATTTCTGGGCACTGAGGATTGGTAAAAGTTGCAGTGATTGGATGAATGTGCACATCAGATTATCCCGATTGAATCTGTGAAAAATCGGGAAATCCTGGAGGCTTTCATTTATGATTAGCAGTTTACCCGATTTTACAAACGTGCTGACCTATATAGAACTTCCAGGCCGGGGATACTTCCGTGGATGTGTCACACATTGGTCTTTAACGGATGTCCACTGCTCCTTTAGGTTCTTATCTTTTTCTCTGGGTCAAAATGGGATCTGAGCTGCTCATGGGATGCATATGTTAGCTAATTATAAACGATGAAAGCCGTTTAAAAAGTGGTACTTCGTTGACCTGAAAAGTAAAAGGACTTTACATGCCAACGAAAGGGCGCTCTTGATGCTGATTGGCGAGATAATTCAGAGCATGTGCTGTGATTTTATTCTCTCACCCAGTCCGGACTTGAATATCTTTGAAAAAAGGCAATTTCCGATTATCCTGGCCTGATCTGTGCGGATGAGTCGCCCCCGTCGCTGTCAGAGGCGACCAGGGCACACATGGTTTAGGAGTGCACAGATGCCTCATGTTGTCGTTAATCTCTGAGCGGCTCGATGGCATCCATACGCAGCTTTAATTTCTGCACTTCACACTGCAGAGGGATAAAGATAGCATTTGAAGATTGCTTTTCATGTTCGCGACGTTCATCTGAATGTCTAAAGTGTCGTGGAGGAGATCTGGACGGTTTTCTCCTTTGTGGCACAGCTTGGCTTCTCAAATGAAATTTAAAAAAAAAAAAAAGAAAAAGAAAAAAAAGTCACTCAGCGTAGACGACGTGAAGAGTCTGGCGGCTTCTTAAAAGGCAATTTCCTGCTATTGTTCCACACAACATGCTGTCAATCACACATGTGGTAAAGTCACCGACTGATGGGTACTTGGGAGCTGCCAGCTGCTTTCACAGTTTCTGTACGATAACTGCAGGTTTCACATAAATGCGCTTCAACCAAACAACCATAACATTCATGTTATATGATCCCCATTGTTCCCTTTTAAGTTACATCCAAACCAACGGCCGGCCGGCGCTAAAACGGACCATTCAGATGGGGCCTAAGTGCTGTATCGCATAACCAGCATGCCTTTTTATGGATTATTCCTTTTGCTGGAGCCACACCAAAGCGGCACAGCTCTCTGTAAAATATACCGCTTTTGGTGAATTATGACCGTGGCCCTCATCCAAGTGCCTGTGGACTTCCTGTTTATTTGTGTGGCGGCACAGGTCGGCAGCGAGGTGGGGTCCAGTTGAGCATGTGTAAACACACGTCCTGGGAGCTGTGGTAAAAGTGGCTATTTTCCTTTCCCTTTTTACGGCCCATTGTTTTGAACAAAGTAGCTTTGGCGAGCGTCTCCTGTGGCCTCGAGAGGACTCTGTATATATTGATAAAATATTTCTGTTATGGCATGTGTGTACTGCGACTGATAAACTGAAAAAGAAACCGATGTGCTCACAGATTCCACACACACACACACACACACACACACACACACACACACACACACACACACACACACACACTAGTACAGCTCCCGGGAACACACACACACAACCCCAAAGTCAGTCCGCTCCGACTGCATTTTTCATTCTTTCTCCCAGCAAGTCAGTTGTTAACATGTATGTTTGAAGTATTTTACTTGGATCGAAACCTTATACTAGGTTTAGTGTATTTCTCTCTGGAAAAAAAAAAAAATCATCAGGAAAGTGTCGCTCGTGGTTCCATAAATCTTTCATTTGCAAGTCCTCACCTAAAACTTTGCAGGTAGGAATAGGAATTGATATTATTGATTGATTATCATAAAGAGGGAAGTGAAGCTAAGCCTGTAACGGCCGGATACAAACAGTCTTTATGTCAGTTGAACCCTTCAGCATCGTCATGGGGACATTGTTCAGACTGACTTCTCTGATGTTCAACTGCTGTTGCTGTTGTTGTCAGCCCGCCCATCCGAAGGCAAAACGCCAGGGCCATTGGAGGAGGCGTTCCTGCAGCTCTGACTCGACCAAACTCAAACCTTTTCAGCCTCAAATGGCAGCGAGCCGCTGCTCATCTACTGCGACATCATGCCAGTGATGATGGTCGCAATGAGGACACAAGTTGGGGACGAGTGGGAGAAAAACACGTCTGTCGGGCGGCGGTTGGGAGCGGAGGAGGGAAGGACGGGCAGCCGTTTGAGTGTTGCCACCATGTGAAAGCGTCTCCAGGGCTACGCGTGCACTTTGACACTGGTCAGTGTCCTGGAGGCCGTGACCGTCAGGGAGGAGTGTGTGCTCGCTGAAGGGGTCTGTGAGCAGGATGCAAGCCAGGGTCAGGGGTTAGCTACATGTCCTAAAAGCAAAAAGTAACCTACTTTTACCCCCCCCTCCCAACACACACACACACACACACACACACACCGCAGCGGTTAGACAACCTGCCACAAAGTCCATTCTTGACAAGCAAAGTCAAAAGGTCACAGCAGAGAAGAGGTAGTTCTCAAAACATCCCTGGAAGTTTCCATAGTGTCGAGCAGGAAGTGTTGCTGCTAAAATCAGCACAGTTGCTGTATTTTCAGGTTCCATCTGTCACATAAACCCCGGTGCTAGTGACATATTCGTAGCTGCCTTCATCAACGACACAATGATTCCAGTTTTATTTTCCACGTACACGAACATGAGTAACAATCCACGCTGCTTCATTTATTATTTACACCGCGGATCTAGTTAAAGTGGAGAACACCTTTAGCGGCGTGCTGAAATGCGTTCAAATTTGGATTAAATGACACCTCAGACGGATTGAAGCGTCCTCTTCCACTCCCCTTGAGTCAGTGTGGTCGGTGAGGGTGCCAGTGCAACACCAGCCACAGCCGTGTCATCTTACCGACCTCTGACCTTGAGCTACATGTTAAGAGGCGCTAACGTACTTGTGTTTTGATAGATGTAATAATCCTCTTATTTAAAAGAGCTAGAGCAAAGACACCTTATGAACTACACTAAAAAAAAAAGAGTTGAACATAGAAGAGGGAAGATGGCAAACTGCTTCCTGTATCACCCATCAAGCTGCAGAGCGTGTTTTCCTTGGATTTGGTCAATTTTTAGTCAGTTTCATGAAATACACACTCATGAATGAAAGTTGTTTTGTCTTTTTTTTGTTGTGAGACAAAGGGTGTGTGTGTGTGTGGGGGGGTCAACATATGATGTTGTGACTATAAACCATCGAAGCCACCAAGAGGCTGAGCTGGGGAGTGCGCTGTCGACTCCCTACATGGAAAAAACACAAAAATAAAAACATTGGTTGTTTGCTTTTAGCGGTGAGATCATTTATTTTCTTTAACCGGCGTAACTAAAACAAGACAATAAGAGTTGAAGTGGTGTATGCCGCCGGAGCAGCGATCAGGTGTATTGAATCGCCCGACCACACCCCTGGGACATGTGACTACTGCAGTGGTAAATAATGTGCAACAACCCAGTGGCAACAGCCTCTGCGGTTTGTTTTCTGTCAAATCAGTTTCCAGCAACATTTCTTACAACACCCTCACACTTACTGATTGGAGAAGCAAGCAACAAACAAATTCTCTCTAAAAGAAAGTTTGCAGGGACAAGGTTTTCCTTCTGTTCTGCAAGCAATCTGTCGAGCCTCTCGCCAACCTCAAAGCGATATCGAGTCGAGGCAACCTCACCCACATGAGCACACACACAGAGACAAGGATGGCCTGTAGCACTCAGAACAAGATCTGCTCCGCTCAGGATCACCCTGCCTGTCTTCTCCCAGTGACTTGCTGCGAGTTTGAAGTTTGACTCTGAGGCGCGTTGGAGATCTTATAGGGTTTGAAGTTGAGCGCCAAGGCACCAACGAGTACCCGCTTCGCCTTTCACCTCCAAGCGTTTCCATCCCCTCAAACAAAGCACGAGGATCATCAAGTATCAACCAGATCAGGCACAAAAAAAAAAAAAAAAAAAAGGAAAAACACAGAACATCTCCAGGAGGCAGAAGTGGTTAGTGTCTGTGGTTGGTTTGGATCAGTGGAGTATCAGCGAACATATTCAGGGTGATGCTTTTAAAAACCTCCCTCAGACCTGATCATACTCTTTTGCTGAAGCCTTGAAGGACTTTGATACCGGTAAAAAACATGTCAGGACAAATAACATGAATTAACAAGCATCCTTCTCGAGTTTGAGGCTTTTTGCAGCAAATGGTTCTCAAGTAATAATGTTGTACTTTGTAAGTAAAATAAACCTCTGACTTTAATCAACGAGGGGGCTCAGGAACAGTCTAATGTGTCCGTCAACCAGTCTAAGGTTGATAAACGCTTTAAATACAGACAGCTACTGTTGAAACCAACACCCACTGAGCCTGACTGTCCATTTGAAGACGAAGAATAGCTAAATATATGGATGGGTATTCTTGACAAAAAAAAAGACAAGTGTCCATGGAAAGGTGTTGTTCAGAATGCCGACTGCAATGAAATCAGGTGTTTAAGAGACGCTGTGAGCCACCAGGCCATCGTGGGATTTCACAAAACAGTCAAAAAGTTGTTGGATTCCTGTAGCTGCAGACAGAGAGGTCGTCTGGAAGCTCTGTTGCGTGGCAGGAAGTCAAGCAAGGAGAACTAAGGGCTGTATGGAACAGCAGGAGGACTTCACTTGAGCGGGAACTGCAGGATGCACCGCTGGAGACAAATATTTCATCAGAAAAGTTCCAACTGGAGGACGCTCAATGGGCGTGCGAACGCAAACCCCCGCCCCCCCCCGCCCTCACTTTGTCTTTGCCTCACTTCTACACAGCGACAGTAAATATGTGTTTTCCTCCGCGGCGAATAGAATAAATCATGTGTCGCATTTTGAGAAGCAAATATGTATCTGTTGCTCGGCTTATTGACAATGTAGAAAGACGAGAGAATAAATAAAGAGAGGAAATGAAGGCGGCTGCCCAATCATGACGCCTGCTTAAGACCTTATTGCTTCTGAGTGCTACTTTACTGTTGCTGTATTTTGACTAAAATCTTAATGCAGTGAGGATTAAAGGGATTACAACATAATCTTGAATAATCCAAAGTGCCACGGACGGAGGAGCACTTGTAATCACGGCGTAAAACCCGTCCAGAGGTCTGACAACATTGTCAGTCACGTTGAGGATTAAATATTTGCGGGTAAACTTTCAACTCATGCAAACCATTGCGGGACGCAAGGCAATTTAAGAGACATATATATCGGTAAGTGGTGGCCAGCTTGGTGCCAGGACAAAACGCAGACAGACGAGGGGGATGGAGGCTTTTTAAGCAGATTTACTCCTCCGATTTTTGTTTTTGATCAATGCTTGGGCAGGTTCATTGCACATGTAAAGCGAGTATGTGTGTGTGTGTGTGTGGGGGGGGTTTGATGAATGAAAATGTTCATACAACTGAGAATCAATTTTTATTAGGTTTACTGAAACGCCATCAACATGTCTATTAGCCTTCCCATTAATTCATTTTTCCTCGGGGGGGGGGGGGGGGGGTGTTTTTTTTAA
>CAAKHB010007259.1:9820-30968 GCA_901007665.1 Aeoliscus strigatus | reverse complement strand
CTTTAATTGGATATGCCCCCCCCCCATGTAAATACACTGAATGCGGGTGTTAGTTTGTTCAGAAGGTCTGAGAGAAATTCCGGGATATCGGGCTGAACAATGGCAACCGGAAGTGATGCAACAGTCTTACCGCAGGAAGTGAAGTAGCCAGACCGAGTCGTCACTTGTCAGCCTGATTTAAAACCTGAGTTCTGTGTCTGCGTCAAATCGATGGCGTACCCCTGAAGTATAAATCCAGCTTAAGGAGGCTATCGTACTTCTCCGAGCCCATGTACTTTTGTCCTGCCCCACTTTAATGCCTGAAAATGGATGATAACTTCACACTGAATAATATAACCCTGTTTCTCATCTACATTTCACTTGACAGCTCACCGAGCATCTCCACAGTGAAGGAGTTTTACATTTTTTTTTATGTGTGTGTTATGCTTCTTGGCCAGTTGTCTCTGGGCTGTTGCTGTCTTTGAGATTTGTGCAGGAAGGAATGGAGGAAGAAAAGCTAGGGGGCCCCGGGGCCCCGGCCCTCACTGGACTAGCAACCCCAGGTCACTGGGCACCTCGGGTCAGCTGGTCCTACGCAGCTGCCTTGTGGGGGAATCAGCCAGCTACCAAATCATCGGGTGGGGGGGTGGGGGGTGGGTGAGGGGTAATGTCTTGTGTGATCAACATTGAGACAACAGCTGGAAGGAGCTGTTCAACGCGCCGTCTGGTTGAGACTCCAACGATGTATCCAACCACATTTACCTTGTTGCGCACCTCGTAATTTTACTGGCGATGTTTACTTCTTGTTCTAATTCAACACAATGTTTGTCGACCTTTAGCACAACAACCTCTGATTTGATTCTGTCTAATTTCATTTTCCTGCCTGTGTGATCCCACCAACATTCCAACCCCTCATTATGTATATGTCTGTCTCTGTTTCATTTATGCAGATATTCTTAGATCACCTGCAAAAATGCACCCACATGACATGTTTCTATGGCGATGTTGTATTGTTCACAGTACATAAAATAAAATGTATGAAATATATTCTGAATTACAGTATTTGGTGTTATTTCTCCAGTTGTTGCGCTGAAACAGTAAACGTTTTTTTTACGAAATAGTCTAACTTGCCGTCTACCGCTGTCGTCAGCGGTTTTCTCTGTTAGACTCACCGACTTTTACCGTCCCTTCTCTTGTCCACTAATACGACATCCGGTTTGCCGTCTGCTGCTTCCCTGCTTCCGTTTCAAACCACAGCTGTTGTCTGAAAACATTCAGAGATTGGAGAGATCCAAACGAGCCAGGTAGCTTTCTGCCATGTGGACTGTTTGTTTTCTATCTAGAAATGCTGGAATCACTTCAGGTATAGAGCCACAAGAGTCAGATCACTCTGTGCTGGACAACATCTGACTGAGTACAGCGATCCAATCAGCCCCCAGAGAACATGTGGCGATCCTGAGCGCGGCGTTCCGGTCAGGAAGCGCATGAGGCTTCTTTGGCGCTGCCAGACACACACACACACACACACAAAAAAAATAATTTCAATAATTTTCTATCAAACAAACAACCAAGTGAGAAAACAAAGCAGTGGCTTGCCAAGCTCTGCCTCCTACAGAAATACTGCGAGAGAGCGTCTCCACAGAAAGCCGCTGCCATCTAAAAACAGCCTCTGCAGCTGGTGGCGGCGGCGAGAGGCGTGCTTTCACTGCACGTACTCGGATTCGCAGTTAACTCCTGCGAAATGTATGAAATCAAGCTCTGGCTAAAAACTACAATTACAGGTGATATACAGATTGAAATCATAGGGGCCACGTTTTTGTTGAAGAAAATTGTCCTAATGAGCGGTTTTGCGATTTGTGGGGTGCAGGGGAGGGGACGTTTGGAGGAGATTGTGAGAGTCTTTTTCTCTTCGAATGTGTGTGTTGGGAGATGTTGGGAGGGATGAGGCGAGGTGGGGAGGAATAAACAGCTGCACCTGCTGCTGCGCCACGCACTGCCACAGTTAATGATATCGGATGATATCATTAGGCAAAGTGCACATAAACAGATGTTGGAGGCTCTGCCTGAACAGTGTCAGCTGAGCCGGTTTGCATTTCTGTGAACGTATTATTTATATAGGGCAGTTAGGTTTGTTATGTTAATAGCCCCTCTGTGGAAAAATACCCCAGTGTGTGTCTGTGGGAGGTGTTAACAGTCAACAGTTCAGATGAGGAAGAGTGTGAAGTCTTTGACAGGATGCACCTGAGCTAAGACTGCTTCAACCAAACACACACACACACACACACACCAAACATACATATTAGGGCTGGGCATCGATTTAAAATTTAATCGCATTTTTATATGCAAAATCCAGGAATGAATTCAGAAGTAGTGTAACTACTTGTATACACTTTAGTTCTCATGGTCTCTGACATTTCAAATCAAAGTGCCATAGCATTTGTTGTGTAAACACTTTTAACATCAGCATTTTTTAATACAGTAGCAGTTAAATAACATATTTAGTGTAAAATCTCAACTTAAAAAAATGCCGTCAAAGCTTATTGCCACTGCCAGGGCATTAAAACTTCAAAATGATCGTTGGATTTCAAACATGATCTTCCCTGTTACCGTCTCCTGTCCTAAGTATGAATCATTTCAGGTGCCTAGAAATATTGAACCTGCTCTATTTATGGTTTATATCCACTAAATAACCCAGGAAAGTGTGTTGCTATCAATATTAATACGTAAACAACACAGGAGGTCAACAAAAAAACAAAAAAAAACACAACAATCTTTTTCTCACATGGCAAGAGAATCCATGAGAAAACAGGCAAAACAATATATAGATTTTCCTTTTTAATTCACCGCATTGGTTGTGTCATTCATCTAATGAAATGTGTCCAAGTGTCCAAGTTTTGTTTTTCTTTAAGTTAACAATAAAAGAAAACCTTTGGTTTCTCCTTTGTTTACATTGATGCTGTGAAATGACGTCCCGAACGGAGACGTGACAGAGATGTGAGTCCGATTCCACAGGGGAACCCTTCAATATGTGCTGAGTTCATACTTCATTGCATTGCACCTCATTACCAAACGGACATGTCATATCGCTTCTTTTTCACTTACAGGCTCAGCAGGTGATCGGTGTCAGGCTAAGATGGAACATGTTACCATAGTGATTGATTCAGGATTACACTGAGCTGACTTCTGTGCCAACTCGCCATGGGGACTAGCCCCAGACTGGTCCATGAACAAAGTAACAGGGTTGTTTATTTCCCCTCAAAGCGTCAGATTTTACCGTAGAAATACAGCGAGAATATCCAGAGGGAGCAGACATCAGCCAATCATCTGTGAATGCAAATGAAAACACAACGTCCTTGATGAGGGCAACTGTCGCTTCAGTTGGCATCTGAAGAGGAATTTCTAGATGTGCATTGCCTACAATAATTTCTTTGACCAGTTTTTGTGTAACTAACAATAACAAACAAAGCATAACAATGACAGACTCCTCGTACAAGTCGCAAACCAGTGAGATTGGGTTATGCTTTCTTGTTTTACTGTGCTTTTAATGTGAAGGATCAGCAGGAAGTGCAGCATTAACGTGTTGTCTCTTTGACTGAATGTGTTTTTGACTACACAATATATATTGTCAATGTGAATATGTGAAGCCTGCTTGGTGTTTAGTCATGGCCAGATTGGGACGCTTTACGGTAGCGCAATCTGGGGGATAAACAGGAGTTTTTGTCTTCGATGCAGTGCCAGGACCGATTAAAAAGTTTGGCACTGCTTGAAAATATGGAAGAAAAAAAACAAAACAAAACAATAAACCAACAAGAAATTCAAGCAGAAAGACACAGTGGAGAAGCGCCTCAGCAGGTGGAGACATCAAGACCCATTTTTACACCACTCATACACGTGTTAAGAGATTTATGTAAAAGGTTAGCGTCCTCATGTCATTCTGCTCTGGCACCGCAATTTCACCCCTCCCCCCGACCTCCCTGGCTGGGAAAAAAAAGAGAACAGGCCCCCATTTCCCTGCCACCATTATGCTCATTTGTCCTGTCAAGAGAATGACAGGCCGGTTGACTCTTCCCCAGATACGACCATTAGGTAACGCTCTGTCATCTGACAGCGAGGCATTCTGCCGCTCCCTAAAAAACCCTAATTATTTCCTTCACCAGAGACAGGCGGCGGCGGGTAGGTAATTTTTAACCTTTCACATGCACCTGGGGAACCCTCCTCCAGGGAGCCAAGGTGCCTGTGTGGCATTCAGTCATCAAAACATGACCTTTTATGGCCGTTCGGAGAGCAGTTGGCACCGGGTGCCATGCGCCGGCTAATGCTAATGTTGATGACTAATTTATGCATCAGCCGACCGCATCTGCAGCAAGTTTAGGGCAACAATGTGTGATATAGAGGGGGGGAGAACGGGGAGGGGGCATCACCACAGAGCAAAAAGAGGTGAAAGCCATTTTGGGGGAAGGGGTGGGGCTTTTGAGACACCCGGTAGCTTGGGACGGTAGGGAATTGAGGGGGCTAATTATGTTGCAGAGAATACATTCGGCGTGACCAGTGAGCCTTTTTAGAATTTGTCTAGCGCAATCTGACTAACGTGACTGACCTTTACTTTTTATAGCCCAAATTGCGGGAGACCAGAGAGCATGCAAGATGTGTGCATATTATATGACCCAATTGCCTTCTTTCTTGTACAGCTAAATGCAGCACAGTACCTAAAGCATAGTATGTCAACGTAGTATGTGTTGAAACAAACACAAGAGCATGTTGTTATAAAAACTCCACAGAGATGTTTTTAGTAAACCTCTTGTACTCCGGGATGACCTGACCCCCGAGTAAAAGACTCTGCTTCTTTCCAACGTGTGCAAATGTCACAAATAAACATTTACTGTTTGTCAAAGGATCAGGATCAAACGTTTGTTAACCCTTTGGGCCTTCTTTTTTTCACCTCTGCTCAAGTATTGCTGTACCCTTAACAAACAGTGTAGACCTATGCAACAACAAAGGTCTGGAGAATTCCATACGCTGGCTGTCGGTACAGTTGTTTGTGGTACATTGTAAATGAAGATGGCACACGGTGCAAATCTAATAGTTTCAAGATGGCAGCACAAAATCTGTCGAAACATTTAAATTCATCTCAGGAAAGGTTGAACCAATTGCCTAAGTTGTTTGACCTAAGCCCCCACACCAGCTTTCTTGCGTTATTAATGTTTTTGAATATAAATATGATTTATGAAAGCTGCTGAGTGCTCGCTGTCAGCTGCTGAGAGGCCATCAAATAAGAATTATCACAGTCTTCTGCTTGTTAAAGTCACTGTATGTAACTTTTGTTGAGCAGTAGCAGCAGTGGCCTCTGCTGGTTGATCAGCATGTTCATCGACCTACATGAGCCAAAAGGGAGCAAGACGTGGAACTGAATTGACTAAAGAGACCAAAATGAAGGAAAGAATGAATGGATCTTAATTGAGATTTGTCTTTTTGGAGAAGTAAAAATTCATCGTTTTGGTTGGTGATGTTACAAGAACATGTTTGCTTGATTCATCAGACGGTCCCAACATTATACACAGTCTGACATGAGTCATTGCTGTCCTTGAATGAATCAGATTGCCTCAGACGGTTCAGGTAAGCCCATAAAAGTTCAGTAAACCCAACTCAGAGGCCATTATAGAAGTTTTGTCAGCATCTCTGTCCAAGAAGAATTCTTCTGTGGAGCTCAGATTCTATTATTTCCCTCTAAAACCTTTATGGTGTGTCTTGTCGGGAAACAGGAACAAAACATGATGGCAAATGATCCCACTGTGCACTGCAGCATGCAAAAGCTAATCTGCCCCTCATGATCCGATTTTTCATGTCCACAGGAGAGAATGTGGATGGGCGAGATGGAGCAAACGCCTCGTGCACCGTCAGCCTGAGAGCAACGGTGAAGGATAACAGACGTTTATGTGGGAGCATAAAAATCTAAAGGCCTCAGGCTTTCCCACTAGCTGACAGAACGCTGTATGTATGTTTATAGTCTTCCCCAAATTCCTGCGAGTCCATCGGTTCTTATTATCATGAAGTGTCTCTGCATGCACACAAATTGAGGGGAAGACGAGTCTCGTGCAGAAAACAAAGGGGAGACTCAAGGTAATCGGATCAGAAGTAAGTAATGGTGTTTTTCTTGCTTGCTTTGTATGAATGAATGAATAAATGAATGAACGTGTCAGGCCCCGCACATGTTGTCAGCCGGAGACGGAGTCTGATGAACTCCTCCAATTACCAATGCTGCTTTGCCTGGAAAGCGTTTTTCTTTTGTATTTTTTTGTACTCGCAGAGGAAGGCCATCACAGGGTGTTTCCCTCCAAGCGAGGAGGCGCAATAAAACACCAGTAAACACAAAAGAAGACGTATTCAAGCCACTGCATGCACGCGCGACCATTAGTGATTTATTTTCACTGTGTAATCCCTTTGCTGTGGCTGCGACCATTAAGATTTGAAATTACGTGTTCTATCACAAGCAGCCACTCACCTGAGCATTGGAAAGTAAAATATGAATAATTAATAATGAGAAATTGGTTCCTGGCAACAAGAATATAATAATGAGCATTATCTTTTCTTTGCCCTCCTCCTGTTTGATCTTCTCGGGTATCTCTAACAGGGGACTCTTCTTTGTTGGTTCTTCCATGACTGGCCTGGCTGCTGGGAGATAGACCTGCCTCAGTTCTTCCTCCTCCTCGTCTTCATCTTTTCTTTAATAAGCTGCCGTTAAATAAATTAGAAAATACCCACCCAGGGGTGATCAGACGGCCACTTGTCATCTGTCTCCCGGCGCTGCCAGGCAAAAGTGAGCGAGGGAGGGACGGAGAAGAAGACGACGAGGGGGACAGCCAGGATTTTTTTTCCTTCATCTTCTTTTCCTTCCCTGACTTGTCAGAGGTGAGAGGGAGGAAGAAGAGGCTCAATTTGCCAGAAGGCGATTCGCCATTTGCTAAAAATTCCATACATCCATATTTATTTAATGCGCTGAGAGAATACGCGGAAAGAAGACAGACAGAAAGAAGGGGAGGGGGGGAAACTTTGCTACATATGGAGTGCTTCTTACAACTAATCAGCAGACTGTTGGTGATTGGGGCCGCGGGCGCCAGGTTGGCTCGAGCCACAGTTAGCACAGTGCCCAGGTCTTTGCTGCAGGCTGCACAGGTTGGCCTCAACTCTGCTGGGGAGCAGATGGCGAGCCAAAGCTTGTAGTCACACTTACCTTCCCCACTAAATCCCTAATCCCTTCGTGGACGCTCCTCCAAGGCAGGTTTTTGGAGGCAGAAATAGGGGTTACAATCTGGACCGGTGCTGCGCCTGCCAAAACACTCACAACACAGAAATGCAAATTAACTTATTTGTGTTGTCTGCGGGCCAAGGCGTCACTTCTTTTGCGTGTAATTAAGATACCTTGAAAAATATTTGTAAAAGATCAATAATTTCAAATAACAATGCAGGAAAGGAGACACATTTATTTTTAACACCCACCCCTCCTCTCCATCTGGGTAGCTCCCCTACGTCACCTATAAACAACTCACATGCTGGCAGCACCGACCTTCTGATCACTTCTGATAACTCGCCACTGAACTGGACCGAAAACTGGAACATAAAGCCTTTGAGCTTCTTTTTAAAGGACTAAAATCAGTTCCACTCTAAAAACTCAGTCCACTAGTTACTAGAAACAATTGTGGCAACAAAGTGACACAAGATGTAATTGAATAGATTTGAAGTTGTACAACTTTGATTAGAGAGTAATGAACCCATTGACTGACTTACACAAAGATATGAGGTACATTATTGTGAAAATAAGTCATAAAATGCCAAAACATAGCCTAAAATATTCAGTACCTTTTCAGCAATGCTGTCACACACACACACACACACACACACACACACACACACAGAGTAATCAGCCTGGTGTCAGCAGCACTAAATGGGCTGCAGATGTTAATGTGCTGTTACAGACACAGGCGATGTCATTCAGTCAGAATACAGAACAAGGAACACCTTCATTAGTGAGTGAGGTGATGCAGTTCATACACAACTGTTTATTTGTATTATTCTGATAATGTCCAATCAATCCAATTCATTTCATTTGAAAGACTTTATGATTGTATAAATTAAATTAAATTAAATTTGCCTATAAACACGTCAGTCATACATTCCAAGACAACTTGAGCTGTAACACTCTGGCAGCCACAGCTACACCTACTTAGGATCAATGTGTCAATCACTCTGAAAGAGGAGGATTTTGATGAAAAAATGATTTGAAATGGGGAAACACAGTCAAGACATTGATGTTTTCAAACAGCAATTCCAGTCAATAAAAAAAAAACAGTTTTTATTGTTGACATCAGGGCTTAAGTAGAATTCTATGATTATTTTCATCCTATTTTTCTTTTCAATTGTATCCTTTGTTGTGCGTAGAAGAAAAAACACACGTAGATTGGTTCATGAAGACCAATCAAGGCAGGTGTTCCCCAAGGACCAGGGTTGGGACCACTGGTCTACATGGGGTATACGCCTGGATTTACTCACTGAGATCAGTGGGCACTGACCCAGCCCAGTTCTGGCTTCTAGGGGCAGCCAGTGTAACGGTGCTAAAAGAGGCCATCTTAGAGGGCTTTCACACCCAAAGGTTTGGTGTTCTTAGGAGAGAACGAGAATAATCGCACAGCTCATGTTTACTTCTGGTATTTCTTCTTCATACACATTCGGCGTTCTTTTGGGCGGACCAAACTGTGGTTCTTTTGGTCTTCTTTGGCAATGGATTAACAGAACACGCAGGGAGCCGAGATACAAAAATCGAAAGGACCCTTTGGACGAGGAGTTGAGTACTGTGTCACTGATCTTCCTGACATTGTAAAGTGTGAATCTAGTACAGGAGTTGGTGATTGCAGCAACATGCTCAGAGAAGGTGAGTCACTTGTCGACGATTACAAAGTTTCATTGGGGAGAGAAAGAATGAATCAGACTGGACGTTGTTGACAAATCACCCTATTAGCTACGAAAACTCATTATACATAAGTCATAAATTACCGTAAAAAATAGTCCATCTCTGATAAGACCCTTCTGTCCATCACTGATATGGCACTGTGCTGCTGTCACGTCCATCACCAGCCGCATTGTACTGTAAGCGTGAGGGGCCTCTGGGAGCAGCCAGGCGGATCAAACGACCTCCCCAGTATCTGACCAGATGTCCTCCCTGGGACGGGTTCAGATGGTCCCAGCGAGCAGCAAGGGAAAGGTCAGAGTCACACAGTGGGTTAAACTGGACCCATCATGAAACTGGCGGTGGCTGCAGTTTCTGTGGTGCTGCGCCGCTCATCGGCAGGGATTATTTCAATTAAGGCTCATGCTGGTTTAACGCGGGATTACAACTGGGTTTAGAGTGGCAGGACACATCTGAACATCGCACATGGTCAAACAGTCATCTTGCGGGGATTATAAAGCTGGAATATAACAAGCTGTGAATCAGAATTAATGGAACATTGAGATCTAATTTTCCAAAAACAGATTTATGGGAATAGTTAATTATTGTAGATTATTACATTTTGAATGCTGGATTATTCATTCCACTGTTTTGCACACTTTCATCACAGTAAGTTCCTTTTTATAAAATGAAATGTTTGCTTAGTTTTTGGGTTTGTTTTGTCTGTTTTCCTCCTGACACCTCGAATATTCTGAGAGTTATATATTGTAAAGCTGAGGACTGACCCCTGTGTGGTCGTGGGGATCCTCCCACTGGGAGAATTAGCTCACGATATTTCCATCATTGGTATTCATAGATAAACACAACAACACATACCAAAGGTGAATAAAGGTAAATGGTAGAATCACACACTAACCTACTTCAACTAGTCAATGATACTTTGCTGCAGGCGAAGGAACATTTAAGGTAAAAACGGCCAATGAGAAACTATTGGCCTCTGCTCCCTGAGCTGCATACATTGTATGACTTGGACATGAATGACATTACACGTCTTTAGCATTCACAGCAGCAACAGATGACTCGGTGTGGCATTTCACCTACGGACGGCTCGAAGTGATTGAGATGCATCAGAAGAACCTTTGTAGACATGGCAAAGTCTCACCTAATTGGCCTCAGACTCTGTCCCTAATTCCTTATTCTCAGGGATGTCCACATTTCAAAGCCAGAATCAATTAATGGACCGGTAATGTATCTCATTTTCATACAAGGCGAGGCTTTGCTTGGGGAAAATCAGATATCCGCCACCTTTGACTTGACAAGGCGAGAACCACTTGTAGGGCGAATGTGATGTTCAGTGAAGAAAGTTGTGGTATTTTATGGTCATATAATGTGTGAATTTATCATTAATTTTTAGATGTTTCCTCACTACCACAACTTGACCAAGTAAGTAAGTATATGTAAGTATGTGTCAACTAGGGTTCTTTAGGATGTTTCAGACAATCTGAACTCGCTTTTTATTGCATAGCAATATATAGACACACACACATATATGCATTTATATTTACATTTGGCACCTGCCTGTCCATGGCACAGAAAACGACTGAAATTCTGTCTTGGACAGCAAGTGGAATGCATTATTAGTACCATGTTTCATTAATGCCACCGGGACGATTTGACATGGAGGACTCATAATTGAATCAATGTCAGATGCTGATGCTAATGGTAGCATCCGCTTGCGATGCATGATCTAAAAGAATCTGACTCTTAGAAGTAATAAAATATTAACTGGAGATACGTGATACAGATTTTTTTTACATGGCCCTGTAACAGATGGTGAAGGTTGTCAGCAACCTGAGCCAATCCATGATGCAGCGTGACGTAGTAGAAAGCAGATTTGCTCCAAAAAATCCTTCCACCTGAACGTCATGAACATGACCCTCGGTTTTTCCTTCGCGCTCCGACCTCTGACAGCCGTAACAACACAGCACTAAAAGGTGGAGCAAGGTATAAGCCCACTGTTTTCTCAACAGCAGACCCGTTTGAAATATGAATGAGGAGTCAGTCTATACATCATGTTAGCTGACATGTTGTATTAAAATTTATGAACGACTTCATCAAAAAGCAATTTCTGCCAGACAGATTTGCCCTGACATTGGAGTTACATGGCTGGTTGGAGCCTCAGATAAATGTAAGTGTGCACCAGAGCTTATGTGTGAAATTATGTGTACTGAGAGCTTGTTCACCTCCACGTTTCAGTGTGAGAACCTGTACAATGTTGGTGAGTGGTTTAAAAAGATTTGTACAGATTAAAAGACATTGATAACAACTGTGTTTATTCAGATGGTTTGGATCCTTTTCTAAATTTCTAAACGCACATTTGAATAAAATTAACCTTTTTAATTAAAAATAATCGTGATATCATGAAAAAAATAATAAATCCACGACTCGAAGCAAACAGAGTGTGTTTCTCTCTCTCCAACTGTTGGGTTATGAAATAATACCTGTCATCTGCCGACTGCTGAACCCTGAAAAGGGGGCAGGTTTTCCAGGTCAGTCCGCCATCTGTCAGGACAGCCCTCTCCTGTTCCTGCACATTAACACCTGATTGGCTGGAACCAGCCCATGGTGGGCGGGGCCACCCGCAGCGTCCCCACTGGGACTCGGAGGAGGCAGTCAACATGCGGACAGACAAAATTTCATACATGTTACACACAACAATGTTTAAAATTTTTGACATTACAATTGAATTTATAGATTAAAATAGGATAAATGAGATGGAAACTATGACTGGATATGTGGGATAGTGAATTGATGTATTTTAGGAGTTTATACTAAAAGGTATATGTCTGTCTATGAACAATATACAAAAACATTGTAAAACACGGTCAGAAGGACGACAGAAGTTGGTCTGTGCCGTTTTTTTTTAGACTTAACTAATATTTCACACAATACTTCTCAGGTTTTGCAGCTTCCATTGTCTATGTATTTGTCTATGTATTTATGTAGCATTGAAAACACATACAAAAGAGTTACAACCAACCCGGGAGCTAATTATTTAGCTGCCTAGCTAAGACACATGTATTGTTTGACCAAAGAAATAACCCACTTATACCACTGTAATTTGCCAAAGAAACAGAAATGAGTTTATTTATTTATGTTTTCATGTTTTATACAATCCCTAACTCGTGTCGGGTGGTTCTTCACCTCCACGTCGCGTCTTAAAACCGTTTAACAGACAACTTCGAACAGTATCCCACGTGTCCAAATTCTTGTCCTCACCAAACAAGTGTAAAAAATTGTTCAAATCCTCCATTTTGCTTGTTTTTCGTGAGAAGTCCAGAAGACAAAAGTAGAGTGGTCAAACTTTCGCTTACCGCCATTAACTTTATATCAACGTGGTCAGGGAATCATCGCCATGCCAACCGTAGGTTGTTACTCACCCTGTGGCCCATGGACCACAATGGGGCCACTCCACAAAGTTGGAGGGACTATTTACTACTACTTCTTCTCACTCTACCCCCAGGAATTATATATCTATGTATTTGGGGTGCATTTCGCTGTGCCATTCTCAGCCTGTGGCCCTTGGACCGCGACGAGTTCAGCAGCAGACCCATATTAAAATAACTCAAAAAACTCTTCACTGTCGAGCTAACATGTAAAGACAGACAACCATTCACGCTCACGTTCACACCTACGGGCAAGTTAAACTAACCGATTAACCTGCATGCTTTTTGGTGGTGTGAAGAAACTGGAGTAAACCAAAGAGACTGCACAGAGACTTGAATGACAACCCCTGCCGCCATTTTGTATTTACATATGAAATTATTTGCATATTTACAGAAAGTGCTTCTCTACCTTCCTCCCTCCCTCCCTCCCTCCCTTGCTAGTTCAGCTGTCTGGTCAATGGGACCGGGGCAAGTGGCCAAGCAGTGTGGAGCCAAGCGCCCACCCCGCCTTCCTCTCCGATCCAGACGGCCTCCTGTTCAGCTGTGCTGCTCGCCGCAGGTTCCAGCCAGGTCAGATGTTCAACACGAGCGACAACATGTTCACTCCTCACCGCTGTTTATGCTTGGCAGTTACGCTCCAATATGGACAGTCATAAGTTCATTTATTTGCGAGGTTCAAAACGCATGTAGTTGCACTACTTACAAGTTACCTCTGAAATCACATTTACCACACTAAATTTCATGAGGTCCGACTAATTACAAAAAGCTTTTAGGATAATACAAATGTGGCTGAACCTCCTGTTAGTGTTTGTATTCAAAGAAATAATGACAGAGTTTATAGTAATATTACGTGCATTGTTTATAACACAATACTGCAATTGTATTTGGGTTAATCTGAATTTTCACCAATTCATACAAGAGGCATTCCAGTATGATATTACAGCAGTCTGCTGTGATTTACCAGGTTATAATATAAAGTACACAATTCTATAACAGCAGTACAGTATGATCTGAGGTTATTATTTATTTGTGTATTTGGTTTTGTGCCTTTATGATCGATACAATACTTTTTTGGTATTTTGGAAAAAAAATCACAAAACACAATTTTCCATTTACTGGAAAACATTACATCACAGGTAAAATGTGTTTTTGTGAGGAGTCAGATGTATTGTAATGTTTTATTTACAAAGCCAATCACAATATCTGAATTTGTATTGTGTCAGTACATCAGCACATGTGTACATGCATGTGCTGATTGTAGATGTGTATAGTTTAAAAATATACTAGAAATTAAGAGGTAGGACTCCATACATTTACTATACGTCCTGCTGTTCAAACTAAAATTACATTGGCAGATGTAAGTTATTGTTTTCTTTTTGGTTTTCTCAAAATTTGATTTTTGATGATGATTTCTGAGATTAAGGTCAAAATTCGGACTTTTTTTCTCAGAGCTCAAATATATTTTTACATGTTGCTCTCACTCCAGTTTTTTTTAATCTACACCTGGCACTAATCCTCTTCTGTACTTTTCCTCTTTTTTGAACTACAATGTTGGAAATAAAGCAGCACTATATCACTATATTTACAGCTGTTCACTACCTCTGGATTAAAACTGTGTTATTCTGAATGAAATGACACTTGCATCCAGACATACTGTAAATTCCCCCTCCACACACACACGCACACACACAAACACACACCAGACCAGATAGGGTTGCAACACATAAAACAGCTAATTCCGGCATTGCTGTGAGAACGCCAGCTGCCCCTGTATTTCTCAAAATCTGAAATTGTTTTGGATTTGTACGCCAACAGGAGGACTCTTCATGCAGTGGGGGGGTCTCCTCCTCTCACATTTAATGCATGATGCCCAATGTAATGTGAGCTGTGTCAGAGCACTGAGAAACAAACACCTGCTGGATGATTACATCCTTTAAAACTGTCGGTTTTCTGTAATTCCTGTGCTAGAAACTTAAGACTATTTCCACATATGAGATAAAATGGACTGTCCTCATTTGACCTTTGAACTTTTTCATGCTTTGAAACACCTTTTCGAAATTAAATTTTTGGTAAAATAATTCGGTACTTATTTTCGCAACAGTATGCTTTGTTTTTTTAGAAAGAAGACAATTACCCAACTTCCAAAAAACATTGAGTACAGTCATTTTTATAAATATTTTTTATATTTTTTCATATCACATGACAGGATTTATGTATAACTTCATTTAAAAATGATTTTATATTTTGTATATGTTTGATATTTTTTCACATTTTCAATAATCAAAAAATGTTTTGGTTTATTATCATAATTGTAAGTATTTTGTAACAATAATTTGTTTTTTTACACAATAAACACAAATATTTCCTTGCTATGTGAAAAAAACCACTAACTATAATATTATAGTAGTATATTACTCGCATGTGCTTATTCATCCAAATTTTTTTATCCTGTTGTGTTTCACAGAAACTTGTTGAATCACAGTTATCTCAGCATTATGACAGATGCATCAACATTCAACACTGTCGGTGACTCTGTGTGGCGGCAGACAGAAACTGGCTGAATGTTGTTTCTGTGGCAGCTTGTGAATTTTCGGTGGGCAGATGTTCCTCGTCTGGCGCCAGTCGACCTGCGAGAAAAGACGGGACGCCGGTTGACCTGTGGAGGGAAAAAAAAGCTGCGAGCACAGACAGTTTTCCCAGTGGCCTCGGAAGATTTGGGATGTAGATGGACGGATGTGGCCTGAGATCAGCAAAATGGCATCTGCTTTTTACACCCACACACAGACACACACATTAGCAGTCAGAAAAGCTCTGCAACAGCCTTTCTGTGAAACTATTTTTAAAGTAATAAGAATAACAACTGCACAATTAAATAATACTCAACATGTCCCAAATTTACACAAATTGACATGGCATTTTGGCGGAATGTAAAAAAGAAAAAAAAACAAAAAAACTTGCAGAACCAACGGCACATAAAATGTATTTTTGGCTAATAACTTAGTATTAGAAGTCAATTTATTTACTGTCTATGACGGTTGTGTCAAACTCATTTTAGTTCTACAAAACATGTCGTTATCTGTAAGTGGAGCTGAAAGATGATGCAACTTTCATTCTTTGCAGATTCATCCCACAGGATCGACGGGATCCTCTGGGGTGCCACATTTAGCCCACTGGCAGTGTGTGTGACACCACTGGTCTATGAACAAGTGTTGGGCAATTCTCAAAAAGTCGCTGACTGTAGCCCTTTTGTACAAGCTAGCACCTCATATGTCACGTGGCAAACAGGGAGGAGGTCGACAACTATCTTGTCACCTGATCGAAAAGTTGACTGAAATTGTATTTCACCATCAATATTAGCGACGGGTTATGCAAGGACCCAATCAAACCAATGAAATGCCATCTCTGCTGTTTGACTCTCAAATGTGAAACAGAGACGCTGTCAAGAAACGTCTGCGATGACTTTGTAGAGTCAGCAGATGAAACGTCATGAACGTGCGCACAGAAGTGGAGGACACAAACGCACATTCACAGGTTAGGGCTGGAGTGAAAAGACAGTCGATCAGGCAGAGGTGTCAAGATGAGCAGATCCAAAAAAACAAAAAACAAAACCCAAGCACGGTCAATAACTACGACTATGACTATGAACAAAAGGCTGGGATGAGGACCGAAGCAGTGAAACGAGGGCTGATGGGAAACAGGTGGGAGGGAAAGGTGACAGGAAGTGAATCGGGAATTTACACTAGTGGAGCGTGACTATCAAAATAAAACAGGAATTTGCAAAACGGTGACAAAACTTGGCAGACATGACAGTTACCAGATAAAATACTCAGGTAACATGACAAACTCCCTGGGCAGACTGAGGACAATGTCCTTGCTGATGTTAGTATTAGCAGAGATCCTGTTTCTGGTCAACACGTCTCCCTGACAGCTGACATCTGACATAAAATCACTGGTTTAGAGAAAACTTTACATTTATATCGAACATACATTCATGAAGAGTACATTTTAATGTTCATGTAATCAAGGTATGGTGACATGTGATCATTGTTGGTTTATCATATCATCCTATATCGATCAACAGCAGCGAATCGACATGAAGCGGGTGATTTACACATCTGATAAAGATGTGTAAAATAAGTTACTAGTAAAAACTGCAACTGTGGACAACGTGGGCCCTCACTGCCAATGCAATGCAGTAAATACCAAATATTACTTTGAAATATGCATTAGCTTTGTGGCTACAAGGAGCCAATTCTAGTCATACACTCCTGCCAATAACTATAATAATATAGCCACTTAAATGGAATTTTAACATCACTAAGGAAGTATGGCATGAAATGACAGACTTTCATAACTTTCAGGTGAACTCGGTCAGGTGTTAACGCCCCATCAACACCTCATCCCACTATATTTTCACGACAAGAAGTAGAGAGAGTAGAGAGAGATGCTTAGGTGATAATGTCCTCCCATCCTGAATATAGAAATGAACTCTTCATTTTTTCTTTCCCACCAATTAGAGATGTCTGGGCACCACATTGCACTCTTGGACCTTCGTCAACTGGGGGATGAGGTGACTCTGCTCGTGTGAAACAGTGCTGGCAGCCAGCACCATTTGCATTCATTTCCCTTATAAACTCTTTTTTTTTTCTCCCCCGGCGATGAAGACAGCACAATAGTCTCACTGAGCGGTGACGATTAACACATAAAAGAGACACAGGGAATCTCACTGCTAGATACTCGTGCACATGAAAGGCCGAAGCATTCACACTATGCCAAGAACTTCAGTGGGAGCCCCCTCACTGATTGGTGAGCTTTTGTTTTGGCATTGCCCTCAATTCAGGGGGAACGTGCCCAATCAGATTAGAGATAGAGAGAGAGAGAGGGCGAGAGAGAGAGAGAGAGAGATAGAACATATTGTATTTATGCCAAACGGCTGCCAGAGATAATTTGAGTAAAAGCATCTCTGTGTCATGTTCTTCAACTTTCACATCACTGAATTGTGACACCTGCAGGATCTAAAGTTGACAGATAATCACGCCATGAAGACAGATGATAGCCTTTTGCTCAGATGTACAAAACAGTTGTTTCTGCATTTGGAATATTGCTTCATACACTGTTTAACCTTATCGTGGCAGCAAATCAAACGAATGCTTCATGACTCGCGTGAAAAAGACAAGGCATCTTCCATTTCTGTCCAAAATACTACTTTGTGTTTATCAGTACAGTAAAAAATGACATAAAATAATCTAAATTAAAAAAAAAAGCTAAGGGGAGGTTTCAGAAGTTAGATCTTTTTCTTTTTCAGGTTCATATCTGAAAAATGTCACTGTAAAAAAAAAAACAACTTTTGTTTTTGGGTGGTTAAGTGAAAAGAACAACAACCCCAAAGCAAATTGTAACAATGAACACAATAAACATTCTCACTGTCACTCTGAAATTACTACTTTACTATTGTCAAATATTACTGACCCTTTAAACTTTGATGCAATATCCTGAAAGGAAATATTGTAGAGTTAGACAGACAGACAAAATACATGTATTTGAAATTAAAGTGCAACTTTATACAAAGTAAATACATTTCATTTAATTTTTTGCCACTATTGGATTTGAATATTATACATATTACTATGAATACATTAACATCCATCGAGTATTATTACTGCATGTAAAGAAGTTACAATAATGGAAGTGGACTGAAGGTAAGCTGCTTCTTATTTTAAGTGTTTTTTTTTTTTAATTTTATCATGGCTGATGTTTATTATTTGAAAGCAGTCTAAGTGTAGTGTAATGGATCTAGAACAAAGTATAAACAATCATCTCTTCAATGTAGATGTTTATATAGTGCAGCTTCATTGTTATCCTGATGTAATTGTATATTATGATTCAATTTAATTCAACAAAAAAAAGTTGTCCTCAGGGGCAATTCAAGGCACACTGATTGACAACATAGAAACAAATCAAACAAATCAAGATTGTGGGAACAAATCAAGATTGATAAGAATAAAGGAGAGAACCAGTGTCATGAAATACAATATAGACCCAATGGTAGATAAAATGTCATAATTCGACTGGGCTGGATAAGGATTCATTGTATTTAGTCATGTGTGCATAAACTATCTCTACACATATATTTTTTTACTTCTCACCCTAGAAAGACATAAAATACACATGATATACATGTTTTGACTGATTGCACTTGTTGACCAGTACCGTATAACTGCAGGAAAAACAAACAAACGTCTGTGTGTTCCCTCTGTTCTCTGTTAAGGTCAAAGGTCACGACCGTGAAGCATGCAGTATGTCTAGCACTGACAAAGCAAATATGTACTTAAGACTGTCATTTCTATGTATTTCCTGGATGTTGTAACTATATTATGTATTATATTTGCAGGTATGTGCACAACCAGTGATTAAAACAATATTTTTATGTAGGGAGCTGTTGAATCACCTGCAGATACAACTGATTTTAGTATCAGTATTTAGTTAATTTAGAGCATCACAATCAGAATGGAGGCAGACTGATGAAAGTGTTTGAGGCGGTTCACAGCAACATTACTGTGTTTACAAAAGAACAAGAAGAACAATCATGTACGTTGATTCAGATTTTTTAATTAAAAGTTGGAGAGAGCGGAGCGCGTGCAGTGTTTGGAGGCGCTGCAAGAGACGGTTTCTAAACTGTAGGGTGCAGCAGTCGTCTTTCAAACAGGACAAGCTGCAAGCAGCTGCAGAGCTGGAGGTGGAGCACGCCTGAGGAGAGGAACGCGCCGAAATGAGGAGGAGCGAGGGAGTGTGTGTGTGTGTGTGTGTTTGTGTGTGTGGGGGGTAATTACAGACTACATACCAACACCCTGTTGTAATTTACATTACTTGATGTCATGGCAAAGATGATCAGATGATTTTTATCTGCAGTCTGTAACATGACGGAGGAAATTCAGGCGAATGATGCAGAGAAACACACACACACACACACACACACACGCATCCAATACCTCACTTGACAAGTTACATTGCACTGATTGTGCCATTAACTCTCATAAACCTCCAGCCAGTTTCACTTTGTCAGCCGCCGGCAGCCAATGGGAGGATGAGGAGGATACGAATGAGACGTTTGGGGCAACATTTGACTACCTGAAAGACTGTAATCTGTAAATAAAATGTGGTCGTCAGAGTCGCACTGTGGAGTTTATTATAATCATTGTCCAGTGATGAACAATGTTTTATTATATAAGTGCTCATATATTAATTAAACATTAAAAAAGTGAAAATTTGTACTACATGTTTGGATTATTTGTCAGAGTAATTTCAGATGGATAGAATTACGCTGGCAGAGATAAATAGATCAATAAAAGTCAAGATTGATTCAATGTCAAAGCCAGATATCTACAGCAATAACAAAGTTGCTGAAGCTTCTCTGAAGGGAAAATATTCCCAGTTTTGATCTGCTGCACAATAATTCACATGTTCGACTCGTAGCGGTCAACATCATGATGCTAAATCAACTCACTCTCGAGTTGATAAAACATTTGTCCTCATCTAAAGCTTAAATATGGAAGTCCAGAAATGACAAAACTGACTCAAACATCTGTTACAATAGTAGCATAAATTCAAATAAAAACCTCTGTTGAGTACACGTGTGCACGTCATTCACAATGGAAATGAATGAATGAACGTATATATAAAAATTGTTTATAGATGTTTGTAGTATGACACAGTGGGTAGCTGTATGTATTATTTTATTCGTATTTTTTTATTTTATATTCAAGTTTAACACCATGTAAAATGTTTTCATTTTCTTATCTACTCGAGTCTAAAGTAAACATCTATGTGTTTATCATTTTAAAAGACTAACAACTGCCTGTCAAACATCATGCATATATGGGAAATGAAATTCCAACATGATTGAACGGTTTCAATTTAAAAGTCTTCCCTGGACTTCCATACCCAAAGGCCATAGCTGATTACGAAGCCACTCTTTTCTTCTCATCTCCCACTGAACGAGCACCTGAAGATGGCAAAAAGCCATCTTTTTAAATACTCAGTGACACTGACGTGGACGTCTGCGGATGCTGTCACATGACAAAGACACACTAGTACATAATGGAGGCTTTATAATGGTGAAAATGCACCATCAAATGTACTGACATTTATATATCACTTTTTAGTGGCGCACCAATGAAACGCCATCTTAGAAATAAAGTCGCCCGTGATTCATGTCTCCGCTGTGTCAGTTTTACATTAATATTATGACCATATCCATCATGTTAGCCGTCTAAAATGAACAGACGCTGTAAAATACAATTTGCCATGACAAGAGCGAGAGGGAGTGATGCAGTACACCAACCAGCCGGAGTCTGTGAAAACAGACAGGGTGAAAGCGTTCAAAGTTTCCCACTCTAGGTTGAAAAAAAGTTTCATTATTCATATATTCTGATGTCTAAGCAGTATGTGTATATTTATGCTGGTTTTGCAGTTAATATTAATTCATATAACTCTATATGATGGATTTCTATCCCCCTTAAGTCACAAGAAGGAATTATTTTGAAGATTAAACTGAATTCTTGAAAACCAAACAAAAAAAGGTATCAGAAATCTCTTTTACATCTGTTGTTGTTCTTCTGTTTGTCTATGGAAAAAAGAGCTTCTATAAAATCCTTTTGTAATTTCATGGAGAGGGTATTACCTCCTAACCTAGAAATCCAGACGTACCACCAACAAATGGTCCTTTGCACGGACCATTGGCGCTCGTTACGTCATCTGACCTCATCACGTCTATCTGACGTGGGGG
>CAAKHB010007258.1:151671-179979 GCA_901007665.1 Aeoliscus strigatus | reverse complement strand
TGGAGGTCAGGGAACTGAGGTGAGGCTGAAACCAAACATACAAATACTAAAAATGGATTTCTGGTCATTTTTCATGGATGTTCAAAACACATGTTGGAGGCGTCTGATACCGATGGAAGTAGCACACAGTATTAATACATTATCAAATGTAAAATGGTTAGATTGTCACATTTTCAGTTCCCGATGTTGACACTGGCAGTTGCCTTTACACCAATAAGAATCTATCGCTCGTCCACTCAGTCACGTCTCACACCAACAGTTTCATATTGTCTTCTGCTCTGAACTCTGAAAAACAAACATTTAAAATCATTTTGAGATGGTCCAGTACAGTGATTTCATTGATAAAGAGAAAGAAGAAAGATGATTATTCAAAAGGAGGGCCCTGTTGAAACAATCTGTTTTCAGGTAAATAAAGTAATGGCTTGTTTCTCATTGTCTTGTTCCAAGGTGATAAGGGTAGTTCATTTTACTGTGAGATCAACCATTAACTCAGCAGACCTCTCCTCAGTGGACGTGGTTTACTCGTCATGCTCACATTTGTTAACAATTTGTAATTGAAAGCCGGTGTAAACCACCTGCTCTCACATGACTGAGGTCACAAAACAGAGTGCTGTCATTTAACAATCAATTCTTTCCATATGTCATTTGTCAGTTATGAAAATGAATGAATGTGAAGCTAATTGATTAACTGAGAACCAGAAAATCCTTGGTGTGTGTGTGTGTGTGTGTGTTGTGTGTGTGCACTTTGAGTTTGTTATATAATGGAAACCACCATGATGCTTTCAGCAGCACATGAAGCAATAACTGCTGACTTTGTTAGTTTGAAACTCAGAACAGCAGCTCCCGTCTGTACAGACCTGAGAGACCGATCCATTGTGATGATGTCATCACCTCCACCACTTAATGATTTTGAGAAATAAAACAACTATTGTTATATTTTCACATCCCATCATCTATCACTTTTGAACACACTCTTTGTTCTGATATATGTTTCTTGAGGGTGTGTCTTGAGTTAACGGTGTCTCAAATTATAAGCAGAGTATTCATTAAAGCTAAATTCGTAAACTGCATAATCATTTTCCTTATCAGGATATATCAGCTCTGTGCCGGCACTGCCAGACACAGAGAATGTCCAGAGACGGGTTTGATTGTTGAGCAACTCCATCCTCCAGCCTCTGAGGTTGTTTGATGGGGCACTGCTGTCTTCCACATGCATTTGGTGGGAGACAGAATTGCCAGCGTGATCAGATGACAATGCACTCAGATTTAACCTTATTACTGGTATGAAGGGCCAAGTGAGTTTATGCAGAGTTACGTTAAATATTTATGTCAAAGGGAATGTCTGACATGCTGTAATACGAGTGTGTACATAAATCCTCAAATACAGTAACTGTGACATACATTTTAATAATGAAGTGCCACGGTGCCACTTTCTTTTTGTGAGACTCTTCTTTGTTTTTCTACCACTGGATGTTGGTTTGAACCATGGAGCTGAACTCATCTGCTGATTACCTGTCTCAAAACGAGACACCGCACAGGAGACCAATGTCCAAACTGAAACTTAGATCATATCATCAAAGTCATCGATTCCCAGGCGCAACTATTCCATGAGTAATCTGGTGAATCACATAAATAGAAATGTGTATCTATCCAACCACACCTGTTGTGTAACTGGACTTTCTTCTTCTTGTTCTCTGCCTCCTTTGTTCCCATCAAAACCACAACAGTGTCTTCATGTCATGTAACCTTCCGTTGAGTGGTGCTTACTCAACAAATATTATGTTGCTTTCTCAACGTGTGAATCTGATGGATAAAAAGTGATGCATTATGTTTGTCAGACACTCTGTGTATGTGTGTGTGTGTGTGTGTGTGAGCAGATTTAGTGAAATGAAATATTTATCTTAGGAATGATAAACAGAGATTACGTGGAGACGGCGAGCTGGAGCACTGCGACCTGATTGCTTCACGTCGGCCAACTGATCCTGTGAATGTACAGAGAACTTGAGTCGAGTTACGTAAGACAACTTTTTTCATGTGTGTTTGTGTTACGTGTGTTGAAACCAATGTGACTCTGCACAGATGTACAGAACTTTTTAACCCCGTCCCACCCTGGATGTCCCACCCCTATAACTACCGTACTCTCTCTACTATAACAGATACAAGCTGTGGGGGGTTGACACAGTCTGTGGTTCAGCTCTCAGCGCCCCAACAGAACATACTGTAGCAGCAGATTTCCCCAGCCGGCATCTGACTGTCTTCAGTCGCAAAGGACCAAGCATAATGTGATGCTTTGCTGACGGAAATACTGGAGCATCAATTAACAAAGTGGTTTTGTTTCTCTGAGGCTGACATTGTAGATGTCCATTATATGTTTTCACCCTGCCCCACCCCCCATTTTCTTGTTTTTTTTTTTCAGATTCCACTCCTCCACTCCAAATGGCCTGTTTTTGGATAATCCTGCAAACTGAAAAACAAGAGAGAAACAAGGGACCACCAAAATACCAGAAAAGTACCCTGTTAAATGATAATAGATAGTATAACAGTAAATGACCCCTCTGTAGTGAGTGTAAGTTACTGGCAAAAAAAATGGTTTGAGCTCTTTGTCTTTGTAAAATCCTTCCGTAGCAAACAGAAATGGGGAAACACAATGTGTAGCCTGACAGGCCAGTTGAGGCTTGTGGAGGAAGTTACTGCAGTGTGTGTGAGTCAGCTGCTGTGTATGGGAGAGACCTTCATCTGCAGGACAGATATTCTTACAAATATTATGTCCTGAAATTACAAGGATTTGATGATGAACGCAAAGCACTGAATCTTGTGTTTCTGTGCATGTTTCAGCCACGTGGGCTGACAGACTCACACCAACAATAAATCTTTTGATATTACTTCCTGCCATGTGAGACCGCCTCACATTCCGGTCTGAGAAAGAGGTGTGCCTGAGAGAGAGGGAGGCAATATAAAAATGCCACCCCCTCCCTACACACACACACACACACACACATCCCCACCCCCTGACTCTCCCTCACTCTGTCGCTTTGAATAGAGGAAACAAACTCAGTGAACTCGGGCCACTGGCCACACTCCAACTGCTATCAAAGTTGATCCTGCAGCTGAAAGGCCTGTTTTCCTCTCTGCCTGTGCTCTGTTCAGCTCAGCTGGTTTCATGGGCACAGTAGACATGAAAAAACAATCACAGAAGCACAAATGAGATGGATCTGCTTATAAAGAGACAATGTACCAGAACATGAATGAAAGTTAGCGGTATTTTTCAGGAGACTTGTATACCATTTTATCATTAATCTTTAATCTTTTTACACTCTTTTTCACATTTGCAAGGTATTTTTGCATGAAGCCACCACCAGACCTTTAAGTATAACCTTCCACACATTCTTCGTCTCTTTATTTATTTCATTGTCATTCTGCATTACTGCCCACAGTGTCCTCTCCAACGCCCCCAGTGCACTTTCAGCCAACAGGATACTTATGAGCTGCTGTCTGGATTCATATGATGATTGTTCTTTGGTGAATCTGTAACAAAGTGTGGCTGTGAAAACAGTTCATCTGATGCTCGTGGCTCAAGGTCAGTCCCAGCGACTCCAAATCCCAGGATTCATATCTTCTCAGATAAGTAGATACAGTTGATCTGATCTATGAATATCAACTTTATCCTTCATGATAGATAGTCTATACTGCACACTATATGTGCATACTATATCAGATATTACCAGATTATAACTGTAATTTTACATATCTGTGATCAGAGGAGGAGAGAGAATGTTATTCAAGCCTCAGCCTCAGTTTATAGCTCATGTTTAAAGTTGCTCTTAAAGATTTCCTGAGTTGGTTAAAGAACCAACTCAGAAGGAATCTGCTCTTCCGACTGAACAAAACAGGTCACACCAGCGTCAAACAGGGATTGTACTCTGTGTTTCGACTGGCTGCTGACTCATACACAGGAAGAGAAGAGAGAATGAGGAAGTGTGTGACCCATTTCTCAGAAAGCAACAAAACAACCTCCTCATTTTATAAAATACTGCAGTGCAGCCTTGTCTGGAGGAAGGAGAGTCGTTTTCAAGAACATCCTCACAGTGTTTCATGTGAGGGTCTTTCATGTGTCAGGTTTTGGACCCTGTCAAGGATCAGGAGAATGAATAATCCAGACTAGAATAGAATTGAATAGAAAAGAGTTTACTGTTAAAGCAGGTACATTGTGTCCATGTCCCTGAGTCAGTGGTAACAAATCTAACCAAACAATCCGATCTCACAAATCTAAAAGCAAACAAAGAAAAAGTGCCTGTAAGACAAAGGAGCAAGTGGTGCTTAAAAAGAAGCTGACATTACATTGAATTAAAAGCTATTGTTACACTTGAGATAAAATGCAATACATGTTTTATACCTGGACATCACAGTAGATGTTTACGTATCCTAATTACACATTGTTTACATTATAGTGCACGTTGAGAGCTGAGAGTTTTATCTTGCTTCGTCTCATCAAACTGTCTACACCTCCCAAGACAGACCCCACTATCCACTGTGACCGCACGTTGCCACCCCTGACATGCAGCAGCTGAGCCGGGCCCTGTGATTGGCTGTCGTACCACGTGGGCACGTGATAGTAGCTCCTAATATGGTGATGAAGGCTCTCTTTGACTGGAGCATCAGGTTTAGCCCGGCTGCTGTTTCTCAGAAAGGGAAACGTACACCATGTTCTCCCACAAATACACACCCTCCCCCCTCCTCTATTGTCTGCATGCAGCATGTCTCTACACATCATATTCCTCGCATATTTTACTGAATATATCAGCGGTGACGTTGACACAGTAGATTTATTACAACATTCATGATAGATATTCACATTGGAGCAGACATGCATTGCATTATTTACAACAGCTCTGTTTAAGTGTCTATCTTATTGTGTGGTGCTTAAATAAAGGATGAGCAGGTGTAGACGTAGGGTGTAAATGTACATTACAGATCCTGCTATAAAGATTCACAATGCTTGACGATTTCTCATTAATATTCTTCCGGCTATCAAAAAAGGCGCCATCTCCTGAGCCAAATGTCATCAAGAGAATCAAAAATGTTCTAAAAACGCGTGATGATGCAATAAATGAAAAAGCAATGGTAGATGTTTATCTTTCTCGTGTAAAGGATCCCCGGACAGACGGTTGAGAGTTATGTAATGTCCGTTTGGAAGGAGCGGTTCAAAACCGCAAGGTGAGATTCAGAGGAGACGGGAGAACAGAACAATCGTAAAACAACAAAACATGTGCGTGTTTATCGTTTTTGTTAAAATCAGAAAATAAATTACAACTTCGTGGAATGCTCAGCTGATTATTCAACGAGATAATGACTAAAATTCGGTGGGTCAAATCTTCTCCCCCTTCTTGTCTGGGCCACATGGTACGTTCCACAGCGCGTCACCCATTGTTTACAAATCAAATGGGCTTGTTGAGTGCGGAGCGGCGTGCGGAGGACGACGAGCGGCGCGGAGCGGAGCTCCCATTCAACCTGACATCCGGACAACACCGAAACTCACATCCACGAAGACAACATCAGGCCGTCACAATGCCGTGTCGGAAGGAGAACTACATTTTTCTCGAACAGTCCGTCTCCGTCGGCTCTAAGGAAGTAGACGCGCTGGTGACAAAAATCGGCGAGGCGCTGCAGCTCCACAACAATAGCGGCGGCCACCAGAAGACGGTGTCGGTGTCCATGTCCTGCCTACATGGGTTCACCGGCACCAGCACCGGCGGAGGCAAACCATCAGGGATCATTGGCGGCAGCTCGGGAGCGCCAGCACAGAAACGCCACGGATGCTGTATGCGGCTCCGGAACCGGGGGAGCAGCCGGGCCAGCCCCTACAACATCCCCGGATCGAGCGACCAGGACTGGGACCAAATTAAACCGTGGAACAAAAAGAGGATGGAGGAGGACGACCCGCACCGGCTGCTACAGGAGCTGATTCTGTCGGGGAACCTGATCAAAGAGGCCGTGAGAAGGCTGCAGTTCTCCGCCGCAGACTGTGGCGATTTCCCGAAGGCGGCCGACAATGTGCCGTGCTGAGACAGCAACGGGTGAACCCGGGAGGTGTTTCCTCCTCCGTCCCCCTGAACGAACACAACCGAGACAGGACTACAACTGACTGAGATACGACCTAATTTCCTCTGCATTGCCCGTTTGTGAGGCCTGCTATGGTTGCGTCAGCTAGCGGTTAGTGTGACCGACCAGCTAGCTGCTAACCTGCTAGCCGCCCGGCTAACGAGCCGCGTTGTTTATGTTTGAAGCTCCGAGCTCTGAGGACCCGGCGGAGGCTCACCGGCCTCCCCAGTCGAAACACACCGAAACACATGACAACCAGTCGGTTGAGATGATTGGAAATCTCATGGGGGGGTCGATGTGTGTGAATGAACATCTGAACAAAGACTCAGCTTCAGTCCGGGCAGACAGAGGTTTTTATTTACCACTGCGTTCCGGGTTATTGTTCACGTTTCATGTTTTTTTTTTCTTTAAGGGAGGTGTGTGTTTGGGGGCGGGGGGTTACCAATGGCTGGAGCGTAAACAAGCCGTTCCCAGGCGGTTGAAGGGGGTTGTGTAGTCGATTTTGTTTACAACGAGTATCTACCAGAGAGGAGCTCGTCCTGAAACCGTTGATCCCAGGATCCATCTCTGTCGATGGCAGCTCCAGCTTCTCCTCTGAATTTCTTTTCAAATGTGTTTCAGGGAAGTGGGAGGAGTCGCCTCTTTCCAGGGACTGTGGGTGATGTGAACCTGTTTTGTCATATGACAACACTTGTGTGGTGCTCTTCACCTTTTCCAAATGGGGGAGATTTGTATTTGTTTTCTCTCTGTGTAAAGGAAAAATCACCTCAACTGCTTCGTAACGAAGTACCTGATAATGTTCCTGAGTGTTCAGGGTCTTTTTGTTGTCTTAATAAACACACGTTTTGTTTTTCCAGATACTTGTGACTTTTACTTCCCGTGGTCCTGTGAATGTACACCGTGCAGTGGTGAAGGACAGTTGTTCATTATCAGTCTATAAATATCTCCTCCCCCAAGCAGATCCCAGCAGGCTGGCGGGTCACCAGTGGAAAACATGTTTTGCTGTGGTGGTCTGACCGGTCTGGAGCTGAGAGCCAGTCAAGGTCCAACACTGTTTACAGCAGCTCCCTCTGCTGCTCTATGCGGATGGGGTCATCAAAGCAGCAGCAGATGGGCTTGACAGGAAGGCAGACTTCATGTTTTGGGTCCTCCATACTCTGGGTGCATGTTTATCCTCCAGATGGCTGAAGACTAAACAGACATTTGCTGAGACAAATCGTTTACTGACAAAAAGTAAAAAGTTACAAATTCTTCACGTAACAGTGGTTATAATCCTAATTGTTTGGTAAGTCCCCACCAAACACCCACAAATCGATTTAACTCATTTTTTTTACCCTTTTCCAAAATACGGTGTGAGTGTATTTATTGTGTGTGTGTGTGTGTGTGTGTGTGTGTGTTGCATAAATCATTCCAGATTTATAACATTTCATGTTTTCAATTCAGTTAAACAAACTATGAAATGGGCCTTTGGTGGGATTGGCTCATTCAATTTCACAGTGTAGTTAGTATGTGGCTGGTTCAGTCAGTTCAGTCAGTTCAGTTTGAAATGAGACAAACTGCAAAAATGTCCATCAGTGAATGAGCTTGTGCCAGAAGCTTCTTTTTTCAGGACGGCCTCCCACGTAGCGTCACTGACTCAAATATAACACATATGAAGGATAAAAAACACCATTTGTCAAAACATTGTCAATTTCTCAACACATGCAAAGTACTAGGAGAAAGCTATGTGCATTTTCACAAAACTGTCAAACAACACGTAGCTATGAAATCCCACTTCAAATTGCATGACAGATGTTCCATCCAGTACGATAGCGCATACTGGACAAATCCCAGGGACTAAGATTGGTTGTATTTTTCTTTAGTTTAAATATTGAACACAATTTCAGTCGAGTTTCAGTCAACATTCATACATACAAGCACACACGTCAACATTGCACGTTAAATTCTAAAGCCAGTGATTTCGCACACTGATGTCTTTGATGTAAATATTGTACTCAGCGCACATTGAGATTTAAATCAGTTCACTGTAATTTTCCAGCTGTCGTGGCCCTTTCGATAGATGAGGGAATATTTCAGTTGGTGACAACAGACATTGGGAGAAAGGTGTTTTTGATTTATTTTAAATATTTGTACATGATCGATGTACAGGGACAGAGAAGGCACATCACAGAGGTGATTTGTTTTCATTTCAGTTTCTTTTTAAAATAACAAAATAATTAAATTTCAATTTTTACTTGGGTAATTTCAAGTCGGTCTGGGTCAACGTGCCAACACAGATTCTAGCAATGAACTGTTTTGTTCTTGGATGATCGAAAGTCAGATTTTATTGAACAAACATGAAAACAACAGTGATTCCTGCTAAAACAAAGCATGATGTCTCCTCAAGACTGTAAAACCAGAACCAAGGTCCGACACCTTCTGTCAAACAACATTAGAGCATACCTCTCCCATAATGCACCAGAGGAGCATCCAGGGTCAGGGCCTCATTATCGTCACACGTCCACTTTTGCTTGGTTGCATCTTCATAAAGTCTCATTCTGCATGATGACATCATTGTGACATCTTCAGGTTTGACAGATTAAATAAGATGAATCCTGAATACAGTGAGTGAATCTTTCTAGCAAGGGAACTAACTCAGAGAGAAACAGGAAACCACCGGTAACTTTTACCAGACAGACAGGAGGTGGCGGTGTTTATCAGCTACAGAGACAAGTGCTGACGAAGCTTTCAAGGGTTATTTTTGTACTTTATGCAGATGAATCTTCACTAACATCTCAACACTTTTCTGCAGTCCTATTCCACAAGTTGACCGTATTTCGTGTCCTTCCTCATTCATTTCAAGTGTTTTTATGTTATCCAAACAACCAAATGTAGCATTGCTACACCTTAGTTTTGAAGTTTTAAATGTTCATTGTCACACAGTGTCACAATCAAATCTCCGATTTCAGCTTCTTTTCATTTTATAAACTCGTGAAGGTGTTTTCTTCATCCCTCCTCGGAGCATCAACTCTTTCAAGTTCAACGCCACGCCCCATGTTTCAAATGTTGTGGTTTGCATAAGGAGGTTAATTTATTTGGTGGCTTGCACCAAAATGTGTATTAGTTACATTGATCTTGCAGAAGATCCTCACAAATCAGTTTAAGTTCCCAGTCAGAGTCCTTATCAAAGAGCAGGAAGCTGCGTGGGACTATTTCAGTGGCAGATGGATCTGTGTATGTGTGCCGTTTTGCGCCCAGCTCTTCACTTCCAGACTTTGACGATGCCATCTCTGGATGAGGTGACGATGAAGCCCTGTGTGGTTTGGAAGGTGGCAATGTCGGTGATAATGTCATGGTGCCCGACAGGAAGAGACTCTGGGCCACGGCGGGGCGAGTCCTCCACCATGCCACTCTTCTGTTTACTGTGGATCTCCTGCAGTGACAGTAGGAGGTTGTAAGAGTGTGTTGGCATAAACATCAAGTAACAATAGACAGTTTTAACACAGCTGACCCCCCCCTGGAGGCTGGATGAGTCTCTACAAACACAACTTCATTTATCTTTCTCCAGTGTCCACTGACTCGTGACCAGTCCAGTGGCTCCAGGTGTGTGGTGTGTGTGTGTGTGTGTGTGTGACTACACGCAGGAGAGGAGGATAGGTGGATATGAGCATGTGCGATAGGAGAGACAGTTAACAATTTATTTATGATTTGATTCGGAGATCTGTATCTGGACAGAGATGTTCACCATGACAAAATGGTATGAATGCTACACAAACCGTCTGCATGAGTAGCAAGACGAACGATACAGAACTGTAACTGTTACAGCAAATTCTAGGATGACAGCGATGTCACAGTGTCAAAGCTCCTGCATCCTTGAAGAACATAACTAGAAACACAACTAGAACCTGTGAGCGTGGATGAATACAACTGATTCACTATGAATGCTGTATATAGACTTCAGATTACAACAGTGTAATGGGATAAGCAGTGTCAGGAAGTTTAAAGGGACACATACTTGACTTTTGCATTTTACTTCTGAGGGTGATGGAGACACAGTGGTGCAGTGGTCAGTACTGTCGCCTCAAGGCCTATTCATACTCTACGAGAAGTCCTAACAGGTCCTGCCCGGTGCTGACAAGTCACCAGCGCTAACTCTGGAAGCTGCTCCGCTGCTCCGCTGCTCCGCCCGTCTCTTCTCGCAGAGTATGAATAGGCCTTGACAGCGACACTCGTCTCCAAAAACAGGCGTATGAATGTGTGTGCCTGTCTTTCCATGTTGCCCTGTGACAAAGTCCCATTTTACAGCTGGGATTGGCACCAGCATAACCATGACGTGCAAGTGGAGGATGATGGATAACAAAGGATCTTCTGACAGTGACGCCTCAAGGGATGAGGGCCGTTTCCGTGGGAAGTGGTCACAGCTCTGCATCACAGCCTCAAAATCACTCAAAAACTGGAATTCAAGTGTGCTTCAACACCAGAGTCTGTACCTGTACAACTTCTGTTCCTTCGATTATCTTTCTGCTGTAAAGCACGGACGGGCAGTGCAGCGAGTCGTTGGCTCCTCCAGCCACGATGTACGACCTCTCAGGATACGCCAGGTCCCAGAACCTTAAGACACGTTAGATATCCCTATGAATGTTGTACAATCCAACACCATTTAGTTCATCTGCTGCCTTAGACAGCCACTATACTAACTGTGGGGTTATAGTTCACTTCTTGTGAGAAGCCACTGGAGGACAATAAAGGTTATCTGACGGTCAGTGGTATGTTCACTAGTTGTGGTTCAGACCTGATCCTCATGTCGGAGCCAGCCGTCAGGAGCAGAGGGTTCCCATCAGCTGGACTGCAGTAGATTCCATGAACACTATGAGGAGACGGCTGACAGCAAGAAGGCACATCGCAGTGAGAGAGGTCATTGTAAAACACACACACAGTCACGACACTGATTTTAGCTCCTACCTGCAGCTCTGAGAGCGGAGGTGCAGAACTCGCCCACAGCGTGAACTTACGATCTCCGGTCTCCATGTCCCACATTGAAACTTCATTATTCCCCTGGACAGCTGCAGACAGATGTCAATCAGTCTTATACTTTGAGTTTCCCCACACAAACTCCCCATAGTGTCTTCCTCTGTATATTATTACAGTACAGTACTATTATTTAGTACTGTTAGTGTGTCAACGTCTACTGAAATGAATCTTATTTCAACAACAATGATTTCCATTGTGTCTCTGGACATTTCCCCTTCATAAGTGTCTACAGGAAGCAACAAGGTCCATATTTCTGCTTAATACATCCTTGATCACAGTCTAAAAGAAAAAGATTCACTTCATCTACTTCAGTCCTCATAATTTTTGTGCTGAACTTCCAGATAAAACGAGAACTGGACATGATTTGGTCTCTTACCAGCGATGACAGATGATTGGTAGAGCGGATGCATGAGCAGCCGCCTGATTCGTGCCCTGGCTGGGTGGGAGTGGTTAGAGATGGGGAGCTGAAACCGCATATCCCAGCAGGCCATGGTGCCACTGCTCGTCCCTGCAGAGGGAAATGACACGTTTGTGTTCCAGCACTCAAGCTTTGTTGATCAAACCATATTCAGTTGTCAAAATGTTGTGTGTTCTTTGGAGATTATTGAGTGTGTACTGATTGGGGTGAATGTCAAACTAAAACATGAAGGTTCTGAATACAACACATACCGACACAGAGCCAACACTGGTGCATGTCAACACTGAAGGAGGTGATGAGTCCCAGGCGGAGGTCATGGCGAAGCGTCCAGGCATTGGAGTCAGAGCGAAGGTCCCAGCCAACCAGAGAGCCGTTGACGGTGGCGTATGCCAGCACTGACTGGGCGCCTGAGTTGAAATGGTGGATGTCGACCGCACAGCCATCCTCCTGGAGGTTCAGTGACCTGGGAGGTGTTACAAAGAGTAAGCTACAATCTGCATCTGGTCACAAAAATCGGGAACCAAAAGTTTTTATACTCCTGATAATTTAAAAGATTCTGAACCGATATGGAGGTACGCTCGGCTCGGATTGTGATTTCTATTCTGTTGATATCTAAGCGACAAAGGAGACACTAACGATGGGCAAAACACTTCTTTTAGGTGTACTGAATCATTAGGATCCGTTCATTCAAAAGATAGTTCCAAATTCTTCAGTGCCCACCCTGTCGATAGTAACTAGGGGTCCAAATATCGAGAAGGTCGCCAAGCTGTTGACACACTGTTTCAGAGTAAATCACTTTCAGTCAGTGATTCGCATCAATAGACTTTTTCACAGGGAACGAACCAACGAATCAGGTTCACCCACAGTAGCTCACTGCTGCACTCAGATGAACTGTGGAATGAACAGACCTTCTCAGACAGTGATTCAGTTCAGTTTGTTAACCCAAAAGATGTGTTGTTTCCAACACTAAGACCCACACGATCCAAACAGGAGGTGTGTGTGTTACCTGGTCTGGAAGGGCTGCACTTTGGGGGATTTCGGTGGTTTATTTGCCTCAACTGCCAGCAACTGAATGGATCCGTTGTCAGAGGCCACCGCTAAATAATGTGACCCCTGACAGAAGGTCAGGGTTTTCACATGACCGCCAATGCGCGAATAAGTCAACACTGACCTGCAGACGCATATAAGAAAGTGATATGAACATTAGTGAATCAATACAAGCTCCTGAAACACTCAGATCCCATTCAAAGACTCACCGGGTGGTTGTAGTCTTCCCCTCCATCTTTTGACTGTCCCAGACCTTTACGGTGCCATCATTGGAAGCCGTCGCAAATATGGAGTGCTCGTCTGAGACTCTGATGCGGTTCACAGCAGCTTTGTGCTCGTGCAAGTGGGCGACCAGCAGCCCTTTTGGGTGCCACCCTGAAACACACATACACAACAGATGAAGGCCTCCACAGCGCCCCCATCCGCATTAGGGTATTCATGTGCAGCAGCGTGTTCATGTTACCGGGCGGAGGAGGACGGCTCTCCCACTCGGCGCTCTCCATCATCTGTTTGGCCATTCGCTCGGCGCTGCACTGCTCTCTCTTCTGCTGCACCAGCTGCTGCAGCTCCGCCTTGCAGGTGTTGATTCGGCGCTGGTAGGTCGGTCCGCTTGCCACTGACTGCAACACAGGAACTGCTGGAGTCACAGCGCTCTTTCGGGCTTGATTTGGTTGTCCATCTGCCTGGAAGCACAGCACATAGAAAGACACACAGGCGGGATGAATAACAAACCAGGAGGGCTAATTCATGGAAGAGCCATGTCGTAAAACATCAATGTAGAACTACGTATCCTGGACAGACCTGAGCAATGACAACAAACATTAAAACCAGGAAGAGAATGTGATACCATGGTGAGCTGGGTGGTGGATGGCTCTTGAGAGCCGAACATGCTCTTCCACTCCTCATTCATGGTGGAGTCCTGCTTCGTGTGCTTCCTTGCTGCACATTAAACACAAAAGAAACAAAATGGCAGACCGATGCAGGTGCTGGGTAATTCACACACATCCTGGACCTCAATACACTCACAATACATATCCAGCCCAGCACAGGAAGCACAGAGAGTAAAACTGTGTCACGCAACGGCTGCATCGCGGCTCTGCTGGTCATACTGTCATTCTAGTCAATCAGTGTGTTCACACCTGCAGCGCCGCCAAGCATTTCTGAAGCATCTCTGACGCAATCTTTGTGGCCACCCTGCTAACGATACATGTAGGTTTATTTCGGTGCTTGGCCGCAGCAGAGACGCATCAATTTTCACAGATCAGATGACTCAGACCGGAAGTTAAACACAATATGATACGGCAAAGCCGGTCGATTTTCAAAATAAAGCACCAAATGGCAGCTCTAATTGATTGAACATCAAACAGTCTCGTCGGGTGATCATGCCCCGCCTCTGAAATGTTCCCGGTGTGAATTCAGCCGCTACATGAGGCAGATGTTTCCAGTGTAAAGCCGGGGTCAGTAATAGTCATTTATGTGGAACCTCCTGTTGTGGTGAAAAGACTCTGAACTCAGCTATCAGCAGAAGTCTGAGAGTATCTCCTGCTGGAGAACAGTCTGATACAGCCATTTTAAAAAAAGTGACCATGACAACTGTGCTGGGACAAATAGATGTATTACCTTTCTTGTCCTCGGCCTCAGCTTTGGGTTTGACCAGGTCCACCTGGCGGCCGGTGATGCCAAGCATGGCCAGATCAATGACGCCTGTCTGGGTCGCCTCTCCCAGGTGGCTCTGCTCACCCATGTTTGCTTTGGCCTTGTTGGACTTTAGCATGAAGTCTTTGAGAGCCAGTAGCTTGTCCTCCTCTGCCTCCGTCATCCCCTGTGCAGAAAACAGGACACAGAAAGGGTGAGAGAAAAGAGTCAGAGCAGGACATGATCGTTGACACGGAGCTCTGTTCCATCTCTCTGTCCAGCTCTTATAACAAATGTTCTGACTGGCCAAAAATGTCAAAAACATCTGTGCATCATTAACATGTTCTATGAGAACGCAACAAAGAATAAAGAACTGTATCCCTATCGCCGGTAAAACTGCCAGTGGACTCCTGTGTCGAATGCGGTGCTTGGGATGGTCCTCCGTCTGTACTGACCAATCAGAGTCCGACCCTCTGCAACGTCACCTTTAGTACCGGATCAGCTCGCTTGGATCCTCCATGAAGGATCCAAGGATCCTGTTGTTGTTGTGTTAGCTTCTGCAAGTTAGCAGCAAAAAAAAGTACCAGGAACGCAAAAAAGCTGAGTCGAGCCATGCTGAGTTAAGTCGAGCTGCAACCATGTCGCGGTTCAGAACTTTTCCTTAGTCCTTTAGACCAAGCAGAGCATCATACATGTTTTATCTGCTTGTATGACTGCTGTGTGTTGAGACTCAGTAGGGGTCTTTTGGAAAATAACTTGGACTTGAGCCTGATGACATTCGATACTAAAATAATTACTGTAATTGCAAACAGTGTAGCTCCTGATGCTATTGGAAAACGTGAGCGTCCTGGTGTCCTCATAAGAACGTTAACCTGTGAGAGCAGCTTCTTCAGGAGCTGTGCGATGGCTGGGTCTTCAGGAGTGGGACATTCAGGAATGGATCCGGCACGCTTCTTTTGTCGCAACAGCAGGTGGCGGAAGAGGCTGGCAATGTCTTTGGAGCGCAGGGCATAGTCGAAGATGGAGCGACTGACCGGCTCCTTCAGGACGCTTAACAGGACAAGTTCCTTATCGATCTGAGGAGGGATAGACTTGTGACGTCAACAATCCTTTTGTTGTTACCAGATCAGGGGGTGATGTAAACAACGTTTCTTTCCCACCTGGATGATGGGCTGGGTGATGAAAGGGTTAAGATGGGGCATCAGTTTGCAGTAGACGTCGGCCACATTGATGTGCTGCGCCACCACGGTGATAAAGCCAACCGCCCCGTAACGGATCCACAGGTTGGGGTGACACAGGAACGGACCTGCAATGAATCACAATGTACATATTCTATCTGGTGAACTGGAATCTGACACAGCAAATACGTAGAACTTAAATGTTGTAAGTTACACTTAATATGTCTGTTCTTTGGCAAACGGTAATTGTCAGATGTACAAGTTGGAGTAAAATATGAAATCACATAGACGCAGGCGGCAACACGAACATCTAATACAATCCCAAGAAATGCTAATACTACATCATACTGATTCCTGCATCTGTATATTGTTTACTGCATTGAATCCACTAATCACTGCATCCTATGTACTGATCTCTGTTTCATATTTACTATCACTGGATTCTATCTACTGATTGCTGTGCCGCTTATACAGATTATTGCCTCGTATACACAGACTACTACATGGTATATACTGATATCTTCATCATGGACACAAGTTCTAGCAACCTAATACAGCGTACTACACACACTACCTACTGCAATACAACCTCGCAGACAGAACCGGAAGAGCAGTCTCACCTATGTCGCTGACAAACTCATAGAGGTGAGGTTTTTGCAGCAGGCCAAGCTGGCACATGCAAGTGAGCGAGTTCAGCGCTTTATAGATGACAAACTCCTCAGTGTCACTGAGCCCCTGTTGCAGGAGGGGCTTCAGGATGGAGGAGCTCTGCCAGCCCACGTACGCTGCTACACCTTCAATGGGGGACGGAAACACAGGGTTTCATTTGGTGCATTAAAAAAAAAAAAGAACCAAACTGTCATGTCATGTCTTTAAATGTTTTTTTAAAGTTGTCTTTAGTCTGATTATCTAGTTGGATTCGTCTACAAAGAAAACCTGGAAATATTCACAGTCTTCTGATTGAGACTGCAGCCACTCACATGACCATGTAAGGGCTTAGCGACAAGTCATTTACCTCCTGCAGGATACAGTGGAAAAAAGATGTTGACTTGCAGCGTCAAAGACTTTCATCAAGCCCTGAAAGCTGATAGAAACCAACGCCTCCTTGTAATTACACCACCAAAAAACTACTTGACCACTGGGTGGAATGTATTTATGTCTGATGAAGAGTCCCACAGGATTTAGTAAATTCTTTAGGGGAGAATGAGATGTCACATCAGTGCAGATCTGCAGGCTTCCACACGTGTACTAACACTCATTAGAATCCACACTATGACAGTGTTTTCCATACTAAGGTGTCTTTAATCAAATTACTGTCCTGATGCTGCAAACACATGATGGACATTATTTAGTCAAGCAATGATACTTTCTAGTTACAGAAGTATAACACCTCATCTGTAACGTGAACCCAAAACACTATAAAACATTCAGGTCATTTCTGTGTGTTGTTTTATACCGACGATGCTGTCAAAGAACGCTCCACGCAGGTGCCAGTCGTTCTTGTCGTTGAGGAAGGTGATCATGTGAGACAGTAGGACATCGTTTGCCTTCTGTCGGCCGAAGAACACGCAGAGTCGCGTGATTCCGTTCTCCATCAGTGACTGTTTGACGACGTTTTCAGAGTCGCTCAGCAGTGTCACCACCTTCTGCTGCACCATCTCATGCAGCGCCTGCAGCTCTGGACATCACACACACACGTCGTATTGATGGAGAACAAACCTAAGCAATCACTGTGTGTGTGTGTGTGTGTGTGTGTGTGTGTGTGTGTGTGCGCGCACGTATACCTGAGTCATAGTTCTCATTAGGGTGGAGCGTTTCTTCTGTGTCTTCGCCACTTGTGTCATGCTCCGTGTTCACATTATTTTCCTGAACCAACTCCAGAAAGCGCAGTGCGCTCTCTGCGAGGTGGGCGATGTTTTCTGTGCAGTGGTGAGAAGGAAAAAATCATTGTCCTCGTAAAGTGAAAACACTATGAGGAAGGTCTTGCAGAGGACTCAGGACTCTTCTGAGATGACTTCCTCAGAAAAACTCTATGTGTGTTATTTCGAGTCAAAATGTCTCATTTTTGGCCATAAAATCTCCTCACTTGAAATAAGAAGAAAGAAAAAAAGACTGAAAAAAATGGTTTTCTCACTTGAAATAAGCAGAAAAATGTGCCAGTGGAACAATGTTTATTTGCTTGAAATAAGAAAAAAAAATTGCTCCACTGGCATTTAAAAAAAATTTTTTTTTAAGTGAAAGCTTACTTGCAACAATTCACGATAATCTAAAAACAAGTGATTTTTTCAGGTGATGTGTTATTATTATTTATTCTTATTTTAAGACTAAAGAGACTTTTTATCTAGATATTAGAGATTGGGATTACAATTAAGATTTTGAGTTTTTGCTCTGCTGCTTTCTGAGATCGGTCATTCGAAGTCCACCAACCACTCACCTGCATACGCCAGCCTAACAATGGTGGCGTCGTCCTGAGCAAGGTGGGCAATACCAGGCAGGATGTACTCTGGGTAGATGTTGACATCGTTCCTAGGCACCTCTTTCACCAGTGCCAGCACCTTTGCAAGTGTGCGCACAGCTTGGGCACGCACACGCGGCACGGGGTCATTGCAGAAATGCAGCATATAGGGTGTGATGCGGTCCAGCAGGATGTCCCCACCAAGCCTTGGCGCCAGGTGGAGGATGAGCTCCAGCGCTGCCAGCTTAGAGTCACAAGAGTGCAGCGTTTGCAGACAGGAGGTGATGACACACACCAGGACGATGAGGCCCTGCTGCTCCCTGGAGCTCACATCCTGAGATGAGGAGGAGGAGCCTGGACAGAAATAGTTTGTTTTTATAATGCACTCTTTCGAAATAAAGTGTGATTTCTAATCCTGAATTGTCTCACACCTCGTAGGTTGTGCAGAATGTTGTCAAGGTCTTTTCGAATGACAAGCACCCGTTCATCAGCTGACTGGAAGGTGTCTTTGGCAAACTGAGCCATGTATGGCTGTAGGAATGTGTAGAAAATGTCAGGGAAGGCTTTTCCTCTCTGCTGCTTCAGGTACTCCTCTGCTGTCAAGCGCTTCTCTGGCTCACGCTGTACCATCTGAGCGACCTGAAAGATGAGCGTCTTCAATTTTCATTTCATTCAAATGAAAAGTAAAAGTAAAACAAGCTATGTTTGTTGATTAAAACAAATCAGTCATTACTGTAAAATATGACAAACAAATGATCTTTTACTAAAGATTTCGTTTCTTACATTTTTTAATATCATGTGTTATATTTATAGATTATCACGTAAGATCACGTTTTTATTTATTTATAGGAATAAATAAATGCAATCTGTAATTTTATCCAACTTAATACTGGACCAAACTGTGATAAGAAGTTGTGTAAGAAGCTCAAATGCCCGAGTCTTTACCAGCTCTCGGATGCTCTGGTCCTCGATCTTCTTGAGGACCTGTGCGGTCTGGAAGTGTCCTTTACGATACGCCAGCAGCTGGGACAGATCGAACAGTGGGACGCCCTCTGTGAAGAGCTCTGCGATCACACAGCCTGATCACAAAGAGAAAAAGAACTTTTCACAACACATTCCGTGCAGTAGGTTACCGTCAAGACTGTCGGAGAATTACAGATTTAACCTCCAACTCTCTGCCTCCAATTAAAAGAGTTGTGAAAGTCCTGTAGATGAGAGCGAGTGAATAAATGTGTGAGAGAACACTGTATTCTAATGGCATTCATAACATTCATAAGGACTACATGGGAGGAAGAGAAAAAAAAATCCTGTTAATTCTAACTGCACTGACATGCTAGCAGTGTCACTAGTCCACCTGATAAAATTCAAGATCTACATGTCATGGTTTGACTCTGCTTCCATCATACACAGCAGCTGTTGAACAACACTACCTGCAGAGAAGATGTCCATGGCCTGTCGGAGCTCCCCTCTGCTCCTCTGGTTGTTGTTTGTGAGGTCCACCAGTGGCGTGTTCTGGTCACTCTCAGTCGTAAACATGCTTCCATCTACAAACCTCTCAGGTGCAATGTAGCACGTCCTCCGTCTGGACGTGTCAAAGAAGTAGTTGAAGTCGGCGGGGTTGTCTTCTGGCAGGTATGTCGGTTTGAAACTGGCAAAGTCAGTAAGCAGAACCCAGTTCCAGCTGGTCACCATCACGTTCTCTGTCTTGATGTCACCGTGGCGGACTCCGGCTTTATGAGCCTGGTCAACGGCATTGAGGATCTGAAATGCCAGCCAGCGCTTTTCCACATTGTTGAGGAAAGGACGTGTGCTGATGCGATCATACAGGTTGTCACGGACATACTGGCGAAACAAGATGGCAGCTTTCTCCGTCAGGGAGGTTTTCTGGAAAGGCAGGCAGTTCTGACAGGAGTGCAGCCGGATCTTCAACTCCTCCAGTTCCTGTTTGTAACTGGTCAGGGGCAGTGAAGGATCTTGGATGGCAAAGACTTTGACCACCACCAAGCCCTCTCGATGTTTGGCCCTGGCAACCTTAAAGAAGCGAGTGCTACCCAGGCTCTTATCATACTCGTGGTCATGGATGTCTGAGAAGTAGCTATCCACAGATAAGATCTGAGATGGAGCGATGCCAGCCAGCTGATTCCCCATCACGCCTTAACACCAGTCTGTCAAACAGTCAAAGAATAACAGTTAAGTGACAAAAACATTGAATTATTCACATCCTCAAAACAACAAAGCAAACTTAAAATAGAAGCTTCTTGCAAACACTCAAAAAATACTATAAAGGAAAGAAAGAAGTTACATTCAGTTAGATACACTCTCATCAGCCCAGCAGAGACCATCTGCCTCAATAAACTACATTCTTCTACCTTAATTTACTGATTTTTGTTTTGAATTTGTATCATCTTCATACTTTGTAGTAACTGCATTTTCATATAGTACTTGAATAGTACTTTTGGTAAAACACTTATTCAAGTTTGAATTGTGTGTCTATGTGTTTTAACACATGCACACTTGCCATCAGAATATTAGTGCATGACAGGTCTAATTTGTCCAGTGCACTTTTTATTGCTTAACTATGAAAATTCCACTTTACCAGTAAGAAAATACCCACATCAACAGAAATCCACTCCATGTTTTCCTGGTTTCCTACACACAACTGCAGCATCCATCAGTATCAAAGGAAGTTTGCTTTTGTAGCAGTTACCTGGGCAATGAGATGACACCAGCAACATCGCTGTCAACATGTTACTTAGCTTCCAATAGTGATAGTGTCATATTTTTCCGAAGTTTTGATCTAACTGACAGCTTTTCTTACAATGGCACTCATAGCTAGCGCAAGGGAGTCACAACCTTTTCCACTACAGTTCGACTCTACTCGCCTCAACGGTACCCAGCTTGTTTTTTTTGTTTGTTTATTTTTACTGGCGATAGTACTTGGTACGTCTTTTAATATCTCCTCCACTGAATGTGAGTGTGTGTGTTTAGAGAGAGAGAGAGAGCAAGAACTGCAAAGAGATTTGAATTTGAAGGCCAGTGAAACACAGGCAGGCCTACACTGTTAGCCTCTCTTTTGAACACTGCACTCCATACCTTCATAAAACAGCTGATGACCTATTTTTCAAGAGAGATTAAAGTAACATCTAAAACACATCTAAAAACATGTTAAAATACACCAAAAATGCAGGAAATTGCATCACTTCGAACCCAGACCCCGGGACTAAACAGGACCCCCCCCCCTTATACCTTTCTAACTGTTCCCAATTTTAATGTCCATATATGTGTGCATTCTGTCACATGAAATATCTTTTGTCTAAGAAAACCATAAATCTATGACAATTGTAAAAAATGATCGCTATAACGATCTATCTAGCTTCTGTGAAGTGTGAGGCTGTTAAACATCTGGGTATGTCCAGCTGTTGAGCAGACCTCCACCTGCGCTGTCACATGATGTAGCTCCTCAAACGTCTGACACGTTAGATAACCTCGGGTAGCTTCCACACGAAGGCTAACAAACACAGACTCAGAACCACTGAAAGACTGTAAAGACAGTGATATACTACCAGCTGGTAATGTGGCTGCTGCTGTCGACAGGGCTGTTGTTGTTGTTGTGTTAGCTTGTGCAGGTTAGCAGCACTTGTCGTCCCTCCGGTCCGGGTCGATGCTGCTGGCGGGGGCCTGCTGCAAGTGCTTTTAGCATGGACAGACTGGTGCGTCAGACGTCACATCGCCTGGAGGTCTCTAAAGCGGTCAGGCAACAGCCCAAAAAGCTGTCGATGACCGTAACGTGGCGGTTATAAGCTACAGTGACTTGACAAGTGAGGGCTAACTGACCAGCTTTCTCCAGCTGTTGTTATGTTTCCGGGTCAGTGGACTCGTTAGTGCCCCCACAGGTCAGACAGTGGTAATGCACAGATCGTACATGAGAGAGAAAGAGAGAGAGAGATACACACGACATGAAGCATTCCTTCATGTAAAATAAAGTCTAAAATTTAAAGCATGTTGCACAACTAAGTAACATCAATCTCATATAGATAGGTATCCCATTATTAAATGAATTTATATTGATATTGATTGATAATACTTGAAAAGATTATTTAATCATTCTTTCATTTATTCATTCATTGATTAATCAGCAACAAGTCATAATCATAAAATCCTCTTTATCTGTGTTTCTAGTCCAAGTCAAGATTTACATTTAATTACATTTTTTAAAAACACCACAGGATTCTTGTTGACTTTTTGTTTTATTGCTTTCACCAGTCCTCCGCCTTCTGTTATGTCTCCGAACCAATCAGCTCTCTGCTGCCCTTCTCTCCCCTGTCATTTCTTCATTCACATCTTGTTTCCTGTCTCTCCAGTTCTCTGTGTGGATTCTGCTGCCTCTGTTGCTTTCTCCCTCTGATGTTTTCATAGTGTAGCTGCAAACTGTTGGACATTTCTCCCAACTTTGTTTTTATTTTGGTCCATTGGGAATTATACACAAATTCAACTTACTCCTGTGTGGCTGGTTCCAGTACCTCCAGAGAGCCTGTGTGATCTGACAGCAGTGGGAAAGGCAAGTTTATTTGTACAGCAGTGTCAGCTAAATGGTGCTTTACAACACAAAATGTTTTTTTACAAAAAGAAAAAAAACAGTGGCACACAAATACTTAGTTAGTTTTCGAATAAATCATTAATACAGGAAAATGGAAATACAAGCAACTAAACCTGAAGCAGTAAAAGAACAGTATGTCAAACTAGAATAAAAGTGACGACTGACAGTCCCCCATGGCCCCATGACCCAGAGCTGGAGCAAGCGTGAAAAGATGAATGAATGACCTCCTCCACTGCCTGTGGTGAAGTGTATGTCATCAAACACTGAGTGTAGTGTCGGTGCTTTGCTGCGTTTTGGAAACCAGACTGGAAAACATCCGAACAGCTGTTCAGAACTTTGAATGATTAGGTTGAAACATAGCTATTATAAGTAAAATGGTAGGGTTGAGGTGGGCCTTATTGTTTGTTACAGATAATTGCTTTATGACTGCAGTTTTCAGGGTGTGCAGCAAGACACATGAGAGAAGGGAAATGTTAACAACCTGAAACAGATCTGAAGTTGTGACATGATATGACACTTCTTTTAACAAGAAGCCTGTTGGCAGAATGTAGACAGAAGGTAGATGGTGTATGATATCCACCAGGTTTTGGCGAGTTGAGTTGGATGAGTCTAATTACCTTCTTTTTCTGACTAGATGACCTCTAAAAACTAATGTGGACAGTGGATGAAGTGCTGAACATCTGTACTTCAGTAAAAGTAAGATGTTATCATCACAGAATTAATCAGTTTCTAACACATTTTATTTGAAATATCTATTTAAATGTATTAAGACCATTGCTTGCAGAGCATTGCATTGCTTGCATCCACATAAATATACTCCCTATCTTCTCTTACAATAGTCACCAAATTGGTTACTATTTCCTGTTTCCTTAATGTGCTTTTATTCTGAAACAGTGCTCGGAAGTGCTTTGGTTAGGACATGGTGGACTCTGTTCTGTCAGAGCAAAACACTCTGCGGTGGGATTGTACGGAAGATGCTGAAGAAACGGGAGCTGCTGGTAAGTTCACCACTTTTTTCCTGTTTATGTGAGAATGTTGATGAAAAGGAGTAGTAATTGTCACACCAGAACCGCCAGGAGGCGTTTAACCGGTCGCGGTGGGAGTCAGGCGGCAGGTTGTCTGGTTCCCCGGGGGTTCCGCTCGGCCCGGGATACAGCTAATGTTAGCTAGTGCGCCTGTCACTGTGTGCGGACATGGTTCCGGTTGAGTCTCCCGAGTACCATTGTTCTGTTTCTGTGATGTGCTCTCCGTCGTTTGTGAGTCCCATCGAAACTGTTAGCCGGCCAGTTAGCTGGCTAACCAAGGCTAACGTCCCCTGAATAAGTTGATGTCAAATGTACTATCGCAACGATGATGACGCGGTCTCTTGGGGGAGTCGGAGATTCAACTGGTAACCTCCTGTCACGGTCACCCTCCCTCCTCAGGTGCCCGTTTGGGCGTCCGACTTGTGTCGGTACCTTTGTGGTTGATGGTCATCAGTTGGTGATGTTTGTGTTCATGTCGTGTACAATTGCAGCCAAAAATATTCAGCCCCCAAAGATTTTAGGGATTTACCAATTAAAGTCATTTCAAAGAGCAAGATTCTGCTTTGCATGACTTTTTATGATGGGTTAGATGTGTGGATGACTTTATGGTTCGCAGATTCGTCATTTTCACGAACAGGAAGTTACCTGACAGCATGTTTGTCGCTGCTCTACACAGATCATGTGAGACAGTTTGACCAAACTTTATCAAGATGGCTCTAGAACACTGGTTAACAAGTAATGGAATGAAAACGAGTTGAAATATGTAATCGGTCATTGTACTGGGATTTATGTTCAGACACATTTTATTCTCTGTCATAGTATCAATTAAAAATGACAGATTTAAAACAAATTATGAACACAGACACAGCTTGTTACATGAAATGTACAAATGGGGATTGAATGCATAAAATTGCCATGGTGTTTAGATGTAAACCTAAACCATGTGGTGTTAAATGGTAAGTATGCATATGTTTGTATACACATGCATTTAAAATATCTGTTATTAATAGGAAGTGGGGCATTTCTTCAAGGCTGTTTTTTTATGCTGTATGGTTCTTGAGGGATCACAACAGCTGGGGGTATTCCATCGAACTCCGTCTAAATTCAGTCTGATTCCATTTGAATTGACTAATTTGTCACCTTTGTTCTTTATGCCATTTACACTCCTCAGCTGATTTCAGCAGGTTTTCTTCTCTTATACATTATCTGGAGTCCCTAGACACCTCTGAGTGGCTTACCTTCCGTCATAATGCCATACCCAGGATGTGAGGCAGTGTTCTATCTCGGAGGCTGTGAACTCTGGCTGCAGCAGTGTTTGCTCTTGACCCTGCAAGTGAGAGTCCAACATGTCTGTGGTTGTTTGTGATCCCGCCTCTTCCCAGTGGTCTGTGCTGAACAGCATCCTCAGTTTTTCAGCTTCTTTCACACTCTGCTGCCCTTTTCCATTAAGCTCTGCTGGCGCCTTGATCAGGGTCATGTGAATGGCCTCCACTGCATCCCGGCAGTGTGACATGTCAGGGAACTACACCAGTGTTCCCTGCTGAACCCTTCCAAAGCTTCTGGCAACAACCAAACTCTCTGCAGAGAGGTGTATGTACATGGATTTGATCTGTAGTGGTGTATGTCAGTGTTAATACTTGAGAGCAGAGTTTTACTGTATATTGGCAGCTTTTCGAGCAGACGTCCATGTGAGAGAAGAGATTACCGTGTAGTTACAGGGAACAAAACAGGCTTCCTGTAATTGTTTAAACTGATGTGAAAAAACAGAATGGTCACACAGTGTTCTATTGGTTTGAAGGATTTCGCATCCAAGAATGTTGTCGAACATCCTTGTACCTCAGTGGTGGAGTCGTTACATAGGCAGTGTGACGGGCACGTTGTCCCCTTGAGGTCTCAGTTTCTGTTGTTCAAAGACTTATTTTTATATTTTATTTTATGTTTTGTTGTGAGAGAGATTTTCTGTCATTGCCTGAGTATTTGACGATTTAAACCTCTCATTCCTAACCACGGGATGTTAAACTCTTTCGCACATATATAGATACATATATGTAAGCTGCATGTCATTCCAGTTGCAGGAGAAAATGTTTGTTTAACTGGTATAATATCTGGACACGTGCTGTGACAAAGGAGTGTTTTCCTTAACTGGTATAATATCTGGACACGTGCTGTGAGAAAGGAGTGTTTTCCAGTCATATTTAACCAACCACAGAATCAGGATTCAGGAGGTTTGCAGCTTCATTTGAGGTGGGTGGGGAGGTGGCGGGGTTCGAGCATCACCGAGCTTTCTGTGTCTCATGCTGTACAGATAAAAGATGAGTCTCTCAGTAGGGATCTGATACCACACTGACTTTCAGCTTGTTAATAGTTAGACTTGGGTCTAATTGGGGCAGCCGCTGGGAAATGCTGAGAAATCCTGCAGCTTGGAACAAGGACACATCCAGGCCACCTGTCTGTTATTTGATTTACTTTGCATGACATGAATAACAAAAATGAGGGCACAGGACACAGACAGGAGACTTATCTATCCACCAGTGAAAACCTACCATGTGTTATACCATCATATTACTTTATTTCTCACACATGTACATCCTGTATTCTTGTGCCAAAAAGGATTCTGAAATGTGCAGAATACAAACACAGATAGCCTTCTGTATTTACCTTGGTGGGTGGATGCTCAGGGTAATCATGGCTGCTGCTTAATGTGCCTGCAAGTGTTACAGATTGTTTACTCTCTGCAGTCATTCCTCTAAATCAGGGGTGTCCAATCCAGTCCTCGAGGGCCGCCTATCCTGCAGGTTTTAGATCTCACCTGATTCAGTCTCTGTGAAGTTCTGCAGAGGCCTGACAACGAGCTGCTGATTTGAGTCAGGTGTGTAGGATCAGGGTGACATCTAAAACCTGCAGGATAGGTGGCCCTCGAGGACTGGTTTGGACACCCCTGCTCCAAGTCTATTCCCCCATGCTCAAATCAGCATGTGCTCTAAGCTGCACGTCAATTTCCGCAGCTGATCAGTATGTCAGGTGTCATGTCAGATTAAAATCTTATAATTATCAGGAACTATCGTACTTTGGATGGCAGGGCAGTAAATGAGTATTAGCATATAGCTTCTATTCAAAATAATTGACATTATTCTGCAGTTGTCCTCCTGTCCTAAAGAGGTCAGTGTGGGGGGGGTCTTCACCCAGGATGCTACTCTAAGCTGCTGGAGCTTTTAATCACACAATCCTTAGCCTCTCACACAAGGTGTCAGCTCTCCTGCACAACCTCTGCAAGTTCCTTCAGCTCTGTACACAGGTTTGCTCAAAGGTACAATGGCAGCAGAGGACCTGAATCTGCTTTTTGCTGGTTGTTTGAATGTAGGAGTGTCAACTCGTCAAGTGGACTTCTATCTATGGCTCAACTGATCTCTGCTAATGCGATGTGCGTCAGCAGCTTTGTATTGTCACCCAAGCAGAACTCAAGCAGAAAGAAGAAACCAGGTGAAACCAGAGTGTGGATCCAAGATACTGTCCCTTCTTGCTCATCAGAGGTGATGCCATGAATTAACCTGCCAATACTACACTGTGTACTACTATACTGGTGTGTTCAACGGTAGTGTCACTGAGGATATCACTTGAGTCAGCATGGGTAGGGTTTGAGAATGAAGAAGTGGATAAATGTTGATGTTTAGCTATCTTGCCTATAATACAGTAAATATAATATACAACTGAATAAGTAATTCACTTATGGCAGTGTAAGGGACAGGGGTTCTACTGAAAAAGATCTTTTAACAGATACCATGAACTTGTAGTTGTTATTGTGACAATCAAATATAAACAGGATTGAATGTCTTTGTTTGGACTTTGTGCTCTTATAAAGTTTTACAAACTTGATTAACAGGTGCATTGAATTCTCAGGCCTGATATTTAAACAGAAAGGCTAAATCAAATATGTTTGTACGTTTGAATATTTAATAGTAGTGGAACAGCTGTTTGTGGGTTTGCACCAACATCGATGTGTAAATTAAATGGTGAATTCTGCCTCTTGTTTCTTTTGCTCGCATGAACTAATATTCATTCTACCGTTTACTTCCCTTTATGATTCCAGACACCGGTAAAGGTGTCTTTCTAACGTCACTTAACAACATTCTATGGTATGGTAGACCATTCATTTGGTCTAGAAAGATTTCACAATTTACATCTGCAGGTAGATAGTGTACTAGTTTCAATCAGCACAAGTGAAAAATGTGCTAGTAGTGGTACGTGAACCTGTGATGACCTCGATGACTAAAGAGGTCTGTGGTGCATTCAGTTCCAGTTTGTCTCAGTGAGTGTCTGGCTGGGATAATATTGAAAGTAGATGAGAAATGCCTGGAATTCAGTCACTGCTGTAGCTGCTGGTTGGATTTAGACATATATCCTCCCACAAGCCAGCAGCTGAAGTGATGGAGGTGTTAAAACCAAACAGAAGCCCATAGGCACGGTTTGATACTTCCTGAAGGATGTCGCTACAGAAGTACTGTCAGCAGGATGTGTTTGTTCAGAGCGTAAAGTCGGCAGGATGTGTTTTGTGTCAACGTTAACCAATATCAACTAATATAGGGCGGAGCTGTAACGATTGTCCGTGTTTCAAAAATATCCATCCATCCATCCATCCATTATCGTCCGCTTATCCGGGGCCGGGTCGCGGGGGCAGCAGCCCAAGCAGGGACACCCAGACTTCCCTCTCCCCAGCCACCTCCTCTAGCTCTTCCGGGGGGACCCCAAGGCGTTCCCAAGCCAGCTGAGCGACATAGTCGCTCCAGCGTGTCCTGGGTCTTCCCCGGGGTCTCCTCCCGGTGGGGCATGCCTGGAACACCTCCCTC
>CAAKHB010007258.1:80252-151651 GCA_901007665.1 Aeoliscus strigatus | reverse complement strand
AAGTACTGTCAGCAGGATGTGTTTGTTCAGAGCGTAAAGTCGGCAGGATGTGTTTTGTGTCAACGTTAACCAATATCAACTAATATAGGGCGGAGCTGTAAGGATTGTCCGTGTTTCAAAAATAGTTCCTAGATTTTGATTGTTCTGTTTTTAAATCATCAGTTGCAGGCATCCTCCTTTTTGTTGCCTTCAAGATGCTGTCAGCTTCCCGTGCTACTTGTCTGCATCCACAGTTGGTCAAACATCATTATCATGTGCGACGATAGACCAAATGTGTTTCTGCCCTTTCACACTGACTGATGCATGTGATATCCAACTGCAACCTTGGATATCACATGCATCAGCCCAACCTTGCAACCAGAAGGAAAACCTGCAATCCTCCTTCAGAGAACTCCATTGCGGACTGATTTTTACTGGATAGTTTTGTTGTTTGTGTGTTTTTGAATTCAATTCATTTGAATTCAGTGTTGACTTTTTGTGCCTGTTTGCTGGATCTCAAAACCTCTCCTTTAATCACATGGAAGACAAGATTATTTCTGTTTGCTATCACGTTTAAACTTCCTGCACCCACCGCAGGGCTGTAACCATAACTGATAATACTACTTAATTGTAATCCAACTGCTGTCACTGTTTGTGAGAACGATAGTTGGTACTGCCATCAGTGCCAGACAAGCTTCAGTTTAAATATGCAGTTGTGCAGCAAATTTCCTGCTTTTCCAGATAAACCTGTTCCTCCTCCAATCAGCAATGACATAGAGTAATGCAGAAAAAATGTTTCTCATTGTGGTTGTACTAACACATGCTGTGTGTTTGTGTTGCAGCTTTCCGAGACACAACCCTTCAGTGAAGATGACAACATGGTCCCTGTATTAACTTCCAAAAAAGCCAGTGAAATCCCTGTCAACGAAGTAGCATGTATTCTGCAGGTAGGATGCCAGTGACGTTACCAGTGCCTTTACTGTCCCTCCAGAAGAATGTTAAATGTTGTCAATCAATCAACAGTTTTGTCTTTTGAAACACAGAACCATCAAATCCACAATCAAACCTCTGCACTGAACAGCTGTATTGAAACTTAATTGGTCATCAATACACCATTTATTTCAACTAACTCGTTTGTTGCACGCAATGGCATCACAAGCCACACACCCTCACATACCACACCACCACAACCATTGTCACCGAAAGGCAATGGGTGGTGGTGGGAAATACAACCGGTAACTTCAGAAAATCCTTGCTGCATGTCTGTCCGGTCAGATGTCTGTTGAAGGCGTTAAAATGCCTGGAGGAAGATGATTCAGACAGAACTGGTTCTTAATTTGGAAATGATGCCATTCTCATTGTTCAACTTCATATTCAAAGATTTTTAAAGTAGGGGATTTCATACAAAGACTCACAAAGGTTAAAGCTTTATTATCTTTTGTCTGTCAACAGCCGAGAGAAAAGAGCCTGTATGTTATCTGTAGTGTATGTGTCTAAAACGAGATGTTTTGTCCTAAATGATGGACTGCCACTAATGATGCTATTCGGGTGGATACAATTCATGATGTCATTCAGAACGATTCAACACGATACAAAGAACTTCCAACCCCACACCTGGTTTCTAACATCAGTTATTTAGTCCTCTCTCTTTTCTTTCCTTGTGAAGGATTAATTTGATGTTATTTTCTATGACTCAAACCAATAAATCCAACTTAAAAAGAAGATGCATTTCAATATGGTCCAGACAGAGGATTGTTTTATTCCTAATAAACACTAAATCATAAACAAAAAATATTTTTTATTACATGAATAATTTAATTTAATTTTATTCTCTATCCACACCATACTGCCTTTTCTCAATTTTTTTATTTTAAACATTTTCAATTATTAATACTAAACAATATAATAATCCCGAAGAGTACAGTAAGTAAAGTCCGACCTAATAGGCTTTACATACTCAGTCCATCTTGTCCATATCTTGTTAAATTTCTCTCTTTGGATCCAGAGGGTGAATGAGAGCTTCTCCATCACATAGATTTCGTGGATGATGTCAATCCAGTCTTCTATGGTTGGAGATTCCACTTTCCACCATTTTCTTGTGATGTTTTTTTTTTTTACTGGCTACCAGGAGAATTGCTATTAGCTGTTTGTCTTCCTTTCCACAGTTCTGAATATTTGCATCCCCAAGGTACATAAATTCAAAAGTACAAGGTAATTCAGAGCCAAAAACGTTATTTATGAGTACATATTTGTGACCAATAGAATTTTATAAAAGTACAGTCCCAGAAAATATAAAAATGGTTTGCTCCAGGTGAACCACAGAGTCTCCAACATGAATCTTCACTCCCTTGGTGTCTTTTTTGAGTGGGTGTAGTAAAGAAGCTCGCTATATTTTTCCAACCGAACTCTCGCCATGTATTTGATCCAGTTGTCTTCCACTGTAGCTGACAAGTTCTTCCCCAACATTCATTTGAAATGTTGCCATGCTGCCTTTTCATGTGAGTTTTGCTGCTAAATGTATAGGTGGGTTTATCAGCAGGTAGGTGTATGTTTGCAGATGTCCTGTCAAGTTTTCTTCCTTCTAAAAAAAATCTGAAGCATTGTCTTCATAGGTATACTGAATATCTCCGCTTCACCTGTTGTCTCGCTTCTATTTGTTTGTCTATCTGTTGCTGTTTACTAACTGCGGCTGCGCCATGCCTTGATGGTGATAATGTGTTCAAGGCACCTCAAAAACACAGGCGCAGAGAAGATAAACTATGTAATAACTGATGTAACCAGTGGTTTGACCCATGCAGACTCTCTACAATACATTGCACAGTTCCCCAGCCGCTGTATCCGATGGACATTGAAGCGATCTGTGCAGTCACATCTCAGCTGTAGAGATGCTGTGTTTCCTCTCGTTTACTAACCTGTGTTGTGGTGCGGCAGGCTGATCTGCAGCTGGGTCTGACCCAGGAGGAGGTGAGACGGAGGCGGGCCTACCATGGCTGGAACGAGTTTGACATCAGTGAAGAGGAGCCACTATGGAAGAAATACATCTCTCAGGTAAGTGTAGGAGTTGATATTACAGTCACATTACCCTGCATGCGGGCCTTTACTTCCATCCTCTTTTACTGGTTCATCCCCAGGGCTTCTGTGATCAACTTCATCTGTATTAAAACCCTCAGAGCGTGTTTGACCTGGAGTGAAGGGGTCCAACCTGACAGATGCACAGTGTACCTAATAAAGTGCCTGCTGAGCGATGTTATTCTTCAGACTGATTAAGTCCACAACTTTCAGCAGCCAGGCTAAACACAGCAAAGCTCTTCAGACAGATTTCATTGGTTAAATAATGAAAGACGCCTGGGGTGTTTTTTTCATTCTTTAATGTCCTCATGAGCTCTGACAAGGAAAGAGACTGCTGCTGTTAAACCCACCAGGCAGCCGAGAGGCCTCTGAAACAGAGAGTTTATATACTATATATAAAACTCCGGCTAAATGAAAAGAGTTGCTGAAATTAAGCTGCTTTCAAACAGCAGACACTTGCGGTGGTTGTATCTTCAACACCTGCAGCTCTGAACTGGAGCACCAAGAAACCCAGGGTCCTCTGAGACCTCCACGAGTCCCATAGTCAACCAGGGCATTGAGAATACATTATTAACATTAATTGTCTTGATCTCACCCCCCCCCAAATATAATACAGTGGTCCACGTCCCTGTAAGTGGATGTCCTTGTCCAACAGCTTGTGGGTGGATTTTAAAGATGAGATTGACTGTGTCAATTAAACAGCGAAGACATTAAAGACTCACTGCTGCTGCTGCTTTAGTCACCAACATGGAAACAAGGTCATTTTGATGATGGAGCTGAAAATAGTACTGGAAGTGATGGCCTGGTTTGCTGGCTAACTCTTCTTCTTCTGAGGTCTGGTGTTTAAACTGCTCGGTGGAAGGTGGTTCAACATGACTACACATTCAAGGAGAACAATAGCAACAGCCAATCAAATTGGATTTCTATGGGCCATGAAGTGAACAACCTTTGAATGTGTAATAAACAGACATGAAATGGCTCCCAGCTGTCACAGGGCGTCCCTATCCCATAATGCACCGCCAATCTCCTGCAGCATTTCAAAATGAAGGTCAAACAAGTCAATATACTCCAACAATCATGCAGCAAGAAGGATGAAAAATAGTTTCTATTTTCTCCATTTCGGTCAAAAAATCTGTCCTAAAATGTTGCTGACACTTTGTCATGATGTTGTTAGATTTTGAGAAATAACTGAGCTGTTCAGGTGTAAAAATAAGACTTCACAAGGCTGTTGTTCTGATGTCTCATTCTCTCCCTGCAGTTCAAAGATCCTCTCATCCTGTTGCTGTTGGCGTCAGCCGTCATCAGCATTCTCATGCACCAGTTTGATGATGCCATCAGCATCACTGTGGTATGCTACACTTGAACGCCACACGTCAGTCACTCGTGTAGCTGCAAACATCTCTGACATGCAGCTCTAGACACAGCCGACGGTTATGGGGCTTTATTTACTTGTTGGTGGTCAGACGAACCAGGAGCTGTAATGTTGTCAGTGACCTGAGATCCCCTAACAGTGAGTCAGAAGTTAAGAAGTCCAGTTGTTCTGGATTGAACCTCCCTTGTGAGACTAATGAGTTGGGATGCTGTTAGTGTTTTAAGCTACAACAGCCATTAAAGACTAACTGAACCCTCCGAAGTGCTTTTGTATGAAGTAAAGGTATGGTTTTTCTTGTTCAGAAAGTCTAACCAGCTGCTGTTTGTGTCTTCTCACAGGCCATTATCATCGTAGTCACGGTCGCCTTTGTCCAGGTGAGTCTCCTTTGTCACAGATTCTTTACTCAAATCTTTACTTGAGTTGTGTCCAAATACATGTGAACCTGGAGCATGCTTGGAACTGGTGTCGTTCTTGAACAAAGAAGGAATCAGTGCAAGTCCACCAGTTCAGTTCAGAAGGTCTTTCCAAAGTACTCTGTCCATTATGTGTACTAGTACATACTGTTGTCACTCATGTAGAAATAATGGAGGAAATGAACAGCGGGTGACATTGTGGTGTAGTGGTAAGCACTGTCAGCTCATAGCAAGAAGATCCCTGGGAGTTTGCATGCTCTCCCCGTATCTTTGTGGGTACTCCGGCTTCATTCCACCTCCAAAAGCATGCTGAGGTTAATTTGTCAATCTAAATCACTCGTAGGTCTGAGTGCAAGTATGAATGGTTGTCTGTCCTTCATGTGTGTGATGAGCTGGCGATATGTCCAGGGTGTACCCTGACGTTCACCCCTTGACAGCTGGGATCACCTCCAGTACAGCTGCAACCCTTAACCGCAGCAAGTGGGAAATGAGGAAAGAAAGAATGGATGAATGAATGAAGAAATTAACATACGTTAGCTAAACGGATGTGAATGAGAGTGTGCAGGAAAATGTCCTGCTTGAACGTTGATGCAGAGCTCCTGCTGCATTGTGTGTGCAGGAGTATCGCTCAGAGAAGTCTCTAGAAGAACTGGGGAAGCTGGTGCCACCAGAATGTCACTGGTAAGTCCCCCGGCTTTGTGTTCTTCTTCTCGCCATCTCACTGTGTTTCAAAGTTTGACAATTCAACTCCCCAGTATCAGAGATGGGAACCTGGAGCACCTATTGGCCAGGGAGCTGGTTCCTGGAGACACAGTGTGTCTGTCGGTAGGGGAGAGAGTCCCAGCAGACCTCCGTCTCTTTGAGGTAGACACACACTCACATGAATGTCCAACATCTTTGTCCTGTATTATTTGTATCTTTGTGTAATGATACTTATATGACTACACTGGATCAAACGAATACAGCTACAGACACAGGACATGCTCACTCAATACAAGAATAGTAATCTAGAGGTTAAATAATAATTGTGAAAAGTGACATCAGTGAATCTTCTGGCTTCAGAGGATGACGACGAGTACGTTTGCTGCCCTGCTCATCTTGGGACCTGTAGCATTCCTTTGTGACTAACGAAGAACTGAATGATGAATGAGAGCTTCAGGCATTAGCAGGCTTGACAGGAAGTGATATCAGCTCTGTGTTGTCCTTCGTCCTGACAGGCGAGTGACCTTTCAGTCGATGAATCCAGTCTGACAGGGGAGACCACACCCTGCTCCAAGTCCACCTCCCCCCATCCCACTGCCAATGGGGACATTGCCTCACGCAGCAACATCGCCTTCATGGGGACGTTAGTGCGTTGCGGCAAAGCCAAGGTACAACAGGAAGTTACCTTGGATTTACACCTGCTGCGTGTGCGTTGCGTCTCCGATCCGGCACGGCGCCGGATCAAATACGTTTCCATTCTAATCAATGTGAATGTCAATCAGATTTGTGTTGATGTGGTCAGATGTTTTCTCCTGGCACATGTCCCACATTTTGTGATCTGTCCTCAGGGTATTGTCATAGGGACTGGAGAGAGCTCAGAGTTTGGTGAGGTGTTCAAGATGATGCAGGCAGAAGAGGTACATTTTCTTTCAAAGCAGCTATGATGTGCAGTTTCATCTCATCAGTGTTTCAATGTCTGTGTGTAACGTGTTGCATGTTGAATTATGAATCGAATTATGTATCATATTGGTAACGAGTAGATAAATCTGTCTTCAGAGAATAGAAGAATGACCATGATGTTTGTGTTGTTTAGGCTCCAAAGACGCCGCTGCAGAAGAGCATGGACCTGCTGGGGAAGCAGCTGTCTCTCTATTCCTTCGGAATCATTGGTAAGTTTGTTTTTCCTCCTCAAACCCTCAACATTTGTGTGTCAGGCCAGTGCTGAGTGTGTGCTCTGTGTTTCAGGAGTCATCATGTTAGTGGGCTGGCTGCAGGGCAAGAGGATCCTCGACATGTTCACCATCGGTGTCAGGTATCTTCATATCAGACTGCGGCTCCTGGAAGATAAGCTAACGACTGAATGTAGACACCATTCCATCAATGAATATCCATATTTATGGTGTCTGTTTACACAGAGGTGTAACAATGCCTTCCCACGAAGATGCTAAGAATAGAAACATTAGTAGAAATATGTAGAGTAAGTGTATGAATGTCTGAAGAATCTGGACAGAGGAGGAGGAATCATTTCTACAACTTTCCGAGTACTAGATCGACTGCAATGTTCTGCTACCTGGCTTTTGGTGAGGTCTATTAATCACTGATGGTCTCCCCTCCTTCAGCTTGGCAGTGGCGGCGATCCCTGAGGGCTTACCCATCGTGGTGACAGTGACGCTGGCGCTTGGTGTGATGCGCATGGTGAAGAAACGAGCCATCGTCAAGAAGCTTCCCATTGTAGAAACGCTGGGTAGGGGTGTTACTACGCATACTTTCACATCATGATCTTAGAGCTTCTGCAGGAACAGATAAGTATGATGAGACAGAGAGTTCTTGTCATTTGCGTGACCTTCTAAGAGCCAGCTGCTGAATTTTGATGGTTGTGTCATTGTGGTTTGGACACCGAGGACTCTCTTTCAAGTAATATTATACAGAGCATGACATCCAGTTATCCTTCAATGTGCCTCTAATGTAAAACAGGAGGTCAGATGTTGTCAAACATTCATGTAGATAGTCCAGCAGTGAGTCCAGTCTTGTTGTGCAGTATGTTGACACGTCAGGATGTACATCACTCCCTCTTTATGTTGTCGTTCCTCCTCCAGGCTGCTGTAACGTGATCTGCTCAGACAAAACGGGAACTCTGACGAAAAACGAGATGACCGTGACTCAGCTGTTCACGTCAGATGGACTCCACGCTGAGGTCTGAGCCTCTGTCATCGCCAACAGTTTCCTGCAAACCTTCAAATTATTCCACATTAATGTTGTTGGCACTGATGGCACTCCACATAATGACATGATAAGAAATGAATAGATAAGCTCGGCTGGTGGACATTTTAGGTTGTTTGCCTCTATTCCTCATCTACTGTCTATTCTGAATGTTCGTCCCTTTTAAGTAACGTGTCCAGCATTTGTAAGTTATTTTCCCTTCTCTTTGCCTCCCAGGTGACAGGTGTCGGCTACAACGGAGCAGGAGAGGTTTTATTGGACGGAGATGTCATCCACGGCTTCTCGTGCCCTTCAGTCAGCAAAATCGTAGAGGTGCGATGACGCATGAGGCCTGATTGGTTGCTTTTTGAGGATTTGGTTAACCAGATAAAAAAAACATACAACAAAATCCACAATGTAAAAACATCTAAGTGTGTCTGTGTGTGTGTCTGTGTGTGTCTGTGTGTGTCTGTCTCTGTCACACAAGGCTGGCTGCGTGTGCAATGACTCCATCATCAGAAATGGGACTCTGCTGGGACGGCCCACAGAGGGAGCGCTTATCGCCCTCGCCATGAAGGTAAAAACATTTGAACTTTTTCAAAGTAGGACTGACTCAACATGGAAAATCAGGTTCAGACATCTGTGGCTGGCTGATATTACTAGAGACTGTGGCAAACTAGTTGGACCAACAATGTCAGCTCAGAGTATGGACACAATTATGCAGAGGTCTATCATAGATTCAAAACATGAACCTATTCTGACTGAACACCATGAAAGACATATGACATTTCTTCTAACAGATGGTTTGCAGAACTTCTTGGACATCTCGCCAATACTATGGCAGCTAATGCAGCGGCTAGAGACATTTCCGCAGTTCTTATTGTTGTCGCATTCATCTTCTTTCTAAAATTCTTAAACCTTAAACCTTTTTAAACCGTTTCTTAAACCTTTATTATTATGTTGGTTATTTACACTTTAAGACAGCTCAGTCAGATGGGCTTTCAGTGGATCCCTGGCCTGTGGTACCTACATATACAACTTAACACAGAGTAATTCACACACTCAAGCTAGAACCTGACATAGATAACGAATTTATTCAGTTATACCATCTCCTCAATTCATGTCCTGTTCTTCTAAGCCTGTAGTACAGAAACGGTCCCGTGGCCCCCCCTCCTTCCCCGACATTAATAACTCTCACCAGCATCTGCTTGTACAACAATATACACAGCTGGGCGTGAACAGTGTCCACCAGATTATATTGTCTTATCCTGATGAAAAGGGAAGGAAACATCTCATTTCATAGCGTCCTTCTTTACCCAGTCAAACTGTGGAGATGTGTTACAGCGCTAACATGTGAAAAGGTGTTTACTAGAAACACCTTTTAAAGGAACAATCAATTTTCTGTCGACTGATTGTTTCTCCTCCCGTTTATCTGTAAATTGTACATGTGGCGTCTGTGTCTGAGGAGTAAGCAGGTCCGTGTGTCTTCCAGATGGGACTGCAGAGCATCCAACAGGAGTACCTCCGCCAGGAGGAGCATCCTTTCAATTCAGACAAGAAGTGGATGGCTGTTTGCTGCGTTCACCGTACCCAGCAGGTCTTTATGCATCACCGCCTGTAAAGGCAAATCAGAAATTTATGCTCAGGGTCTTTGGAAGATTTCCACGTTAGCGCAGGAGACAGTGCTTATAGTTTGGGTGGGGCCAAACGGACAGTTGGCGATGAACAATTAGTGACGTCAGAATATACCACCAGAATTCAAGTACAATGGCTCTTTAAGACTGAAAAGGGACAGGAGTATGTATATTTAGTTTCTGTCTCTCTCGGCCACCTTAGGACAAACCAGGAGTGTATTTCATTAAAGGCGCATACGAGCAGGTGATTCGCTTCTGCAGCTCCTACAACAGCAGAGGAAGTACGCTCCCCCTCAGCCAGCAGCAGATGGAGCTCTACCAACAGCAGCTGAGCTACATGGGCACGGCCGGACTGAGAGGTACGTTCATCTGTTCACATGGTGGCGGTCAGATGTGGAGGAGGAAGATCACGATCACCTTATGAGATGTCTGATTGAGGGACGACGTGTGCAGACTAGGGATACCGCAATTATCGTAGCTATTGATTAATCGCAAAGTCACGATCATCGTATCATAAGGATTTTGATAATAGTGGTTATCAGTGTTTGCAGAGTCTGAACAATGTCTGAAATGAAAAATATTTAATTTCTCCTTGCAACAGCGTTAATGCAGATCTGAGCTGTCTCCCCTGTCACTTATCCCAGCTGGTTAGGTTTCTAGTTTGACTGGTGAACACGGTCTTCTGAGGTGATTTATTATTATTATATATTCATGGAAGTGCCCCTCTCCTCTACAGTCTTGGCATTTGCGTCCGGTTCTGAGATGGGAAAGTTGACCTTCCTGGGTCTGGTGGGCATCATCGATCCTCCCAGATCGGGGGTTAAGGAGGCTGTGGCCACACTCATCAGCTCTGGAGTTGCTATTAAGATGATCACTGGAGACTCCCAGGAGACGGCCGTGTCCATAGGTGAGAGGGAGGGTGGTGCTGTCATCATCAGATGGTTTCTGAGGCATTGGACGCTCAGAGGATTTTGTCTGTGTGGTTGACTTGTGGGTGGGGTTATGTAGTGATGCTGATGATTTGTAGCCACTGATGCACATATGATGTTGGAATTTTCTTGTGTACTAGCACATAAAAATTACCACAAAAAGCATCATTTTTTTTATTTACTCCTCTGCAGCCAGTCGTTTGGGACTGTACTCGAAAGGATGTCAGTGTATGTCTGGAGACGAAGTGGATCAGCTCGACATTCAGCAACTGTCCCATATTGTCTCCAGAGTGAGAACACACACACACGCTAAATAAATTTGTCCTGATGTGATAAATTAAACGATTTCTTTGGTTCGTTAAGTTGAAAACTGCATCTCTGTTTCTCTCCACAGATTTCTGTGTTTTATCGTGCTAGTCCGAGACATAAGCTGAAGATCGTCAAGGTGAGCATTGAATCACAGGACAAATGATGATGCTCTCCACCCATCAGCCCATGTTTACTAACCTCCTGCCATCTACAGTCACTCCAGAACATCGGTGCCGTCGTGGCCATGACAGGTGACGGGGTAAACGATGCTGTTGCTTTGAAGGCTGCTGATATTGGCGTAGCGATGGGCCAGACAGGCACCGACGTCTGCAAGGAGGCAGCTGACATGATCCTGGTGGACGATGACTTCCAGACCATCATGTGAGTGAACACACATCGTGACCCCTGAACTGCTGACCTCACGTCTCTGATGCAGCAAAACACCTTTGATTCTAGACTTCTCTCATAGTTAGTCAGAAAAGCATGTGGCCAGCCACTGTGACAGAGCTGTCACTCTGAGGCCACGTCCACTTCCACTCTCCTTTTGTCTTCCTTGGTATCGTATCAAGAATGTTTGCATCTAAATGGATCCATTCTAAACAACTCGACAGGTTGTAGAGGGGGGACAAGTCAATACGGAAAGTATGTTCCATGCAAACACCAAGGCGAGGGTGGTGATTCAAATGTTTTCATCCTGAGACCAGGTTTGAAAAAAGTACGTTTACAGGATCCATTGGACGATCAGCTGAAACGATGCAAAATGTGTGTGTTTACACAAAAAAGCTGTGTGGACATGGCCTGAATCATGCGAGGGTGCTATGTTGACCATCGACCACATTAATGTTCTTCTAATGGTCTTGTCTGGCAGGTCGGCCATTGAGGAGGGAAAAGGGATTTACAACAACATTAAAAACTTTGTTCGCTTCCAGCTCAGCACGTGAGTCTGCAAATGAATCGATTAAAAAAACAATGAAGCACTGAACTTCCATTCTGACCTTCATCTCGCCATACTGGCCTGCAGGAGCATCGCAGCGCTGACGCTCATCTCCTTGGCAACACTGATGAACTTCCCCAACCCACTGAATGCCATGCAGATCCTGTGGATCAACATTATCATGGATGGACCTCCTGCTCAGAGGTACGCCACCAGCAGCTGTTCTTCTCATTGACGGCTGTTCAGCTCAAAATGTCCATTTTTCCCATCAGTCTGGGGGTGGAGCCAGTGGACGGCGAAGTGATCAGGAAGCCTCCACGTAACGTGAGAGACAGCATCATCACCCGTAGTTTGCTCATCAAAGTCCTGGTGTCAGCGCTCATCATCGTCTGTGGGACGCTGTTTGTCTTCTGGAGAGAGGTGACTCGCTCTTCTTCACTTTGGTCTTATGTTTTGTCAGTGATGTGACAAGCAAATGTTTACTTTGTTACTTGTTCCAAATGTTTGAGCTGTGGTTGTATGTGATTCCACAGAACGTGTCTTCACTGTGTGTGTACGTGTGCGTGTGTGTGTGTGCTTTCTTTTCAGCTACAAGACAACGTGATCACCCCACGAGACACCACCATGACCTTCACCTGCTTTGTCTTCTTTGACATGTTCAATGCACTGAGCTCTCGCTCTCAGGTTAGTGTCACCTGAACATGCTCTGAAGTCTCTAATAGAAACTATAGTAAATAAAAGTATCATACATAAACTGCAGTACAAACCCACATACAAAAGCTGTGTGATTGACGGCTGTGATTGTCCCCTACACCCCCCCACAGACCCGTATGGTACATGAGATGGGTTTGTGCAGCAACAGGACCTTCTGCTACGCTGTCCTGGCATCCATTATGGGTCAGCTCCTTGTCATCTACTTCCCCCCCTTGCAGAGCGTCTTCCAAACAGAGAGCCTCAGCATCTTTGGTACGAGCACCATCATGTGTTGACATGTAGAAGTGAAATGAAAATGTTAAAAAATGTTATTTTAGTTATTTGTGTTCAGTGTTTGTTGGACTGAATCATTCATAATTATTTCCCCTGTCCTGCTGCAGAGACGCTCTGAAGGTGTGATGGAATGACCATTGTTTCTAGTGGTGGTCTTGTGGCCTCCTTGCACATGTGTTTAACAATGTCTGAACAACAATGTCTTGACAACTCCTTTCATTAGCTGCTTTCAGCTCTTCACGTGGCCACACATCTTATGTAAATATTCTGTAACATTTTCTGCTGATGGTGAATCAGTCCGTCAGACACCATTTTGGATGATTTGGTTGGTGGTGTTTCCGAGCGTTTAAGAAAAGTCTTTATTAATTGACAGACTAATATTGTGGAGACAACACAAAATATTTTTTTTGTTTTTGACAATCGGCGTAGAGAAAAGATGGGAGTGGTCAGCAGCTGTTAACTGACATCTGGTTCCCCTGCAGACCTGTTGTTCCTGGTGGCCCTCACCTCCTCCGTGTGCGTGGTGTCCGAGGCCATCAAGAAGATGGAGCGGTGGCGTGGAACGGAGAGGAGCCCGCCCACCGACTGCTTCCATGAGGTATGACACCACCTCCCCTCTGGGCTGTGATGTCTGGAGGAAGAAGAGGGTGGAGATGGCTTTTAGGATCTCACGTCTGACAACCAATAAACTTAAAAAAATAGTTGGCACTTCTGTGAGCTCATCAGGCGAGAGGAAGAAGCCCTTGGGTGAGTTAGTGGACTGCTTGAACTGAAAGTACAAGGTGTCTGCTGGGAGTGGATCCTGAACTCTGTGTGCAGTCTGGTTTCCCTGCTGATCCCTGCAGCATCATTCCACATCAGCTGTTTAAGCCCCGCCTCCCTTTGAATGCAGATTGAGTGGTTGAAGGAAGCTGCCATGGACCGACTCGGCGTTTTTTTCCCCGTTATCATGTAGGATATATTTTACGATAATCTTCTGACCAATCACAGCTAGATGAGCGGTTACTTGTGTCCTTTCTCTTGTGACGCTGAAGGTGCTGACCACTATAGGCGTTTTACTCCATCACTGCTTAAATATTCCGGTGGAGGTTTTTATTTTATTTTTGTATGTCAGCACATCATCTAGTGACCTGCAGGAAGAACGCTGAGCCCCTGTTCGCTGAGGCCAGCCAGTTAACGCACAAAGGCCCGAAATCAGCGTTTACAAATGCAAAGGAAGAAAATGATTGGACGAGGAAAATGAAATAGTTTTGATTGGACTTCTTCTTACTGTTCTGTGTATTTATGAATAATTTGATACCAAACATGTTTTGCTATGATACCATTGAAGGTACCCCAGACACCACCACCAACAACAACAACAAAAGATGCTCTGAGTGTTTGCTGCTCGTGCACCTTCAGAAGACACACACGGTCTCTGTTTGTTTTACAGACGACATGATACGGATGAATTTGTAAATGAACCAACGGATATTAAATCCTAAGCGTAATTTTATTTTATTTTTTTTGGGGGGGGTGTTATCATGGCACAGACAGCAGGAAAACATGGAAGCAAGCAATATAACAATAGTTATATTTCTCAGATCTACATTAAAGGAATGAGGACAAGCATCTAATAATCATTTCCCCAAATCTGTTTGTTCCTGCTCATTCCTCCACATGCTGTGTTGTACATCTTGAAACAGACTTTACAGAGGGTTTTATTAAAGCTCATTTCTGTTGCTGTAATAAAGATTCACTTTTGAAATAGTATCTCTGATTAGTAAGAAATTTCTTTTAAATTTCGTTTGATTCTTAATTCATAATTTCAGATGACTTCTCAATTTCGCATCAATTATATCAAGTGAATTAGTCTTAATTTTTGAGAGAATAAGTGGTGATTTTCAGCTGAAAAGATAGGATAAAACTACTATTCCAAATGAATATGTCATTATTTTAGCTCACAGCATATTTGTTTCCATCCCTTGGGTCAGAATGAGCTTCTATATATTTTTTTTTCAACATCAAATCCTCAAACATGAAAATGAGCTCCACACGTTTGTTTAAGGGTCCAAATGCAGAAACTTTAGTGTGCATATTTTCCTCATTGTGCCTTCAAGAGTATAACCCCAAACCCAAACTGGTGTTTTTATTTCCTTGTCACGTGCAGCAAGTGTCATGAGACACTTTCTGGGAAATGTAGGCCTTTTTGCTTTTGCATTGTGTGTGCTTGCGAGTGTGGTTTCTGATTGATGTGGTACATCGTCATAGGCTACAGGAAGACATACCTGACTTTTTCCTCTAAAGATGGTAAATGTTTTTAATTTATTTCAAACTCTACTCCTGTCAGCACTCACAATAAAAAGTGAAATGACCTAGATTGTTTTTTTTGTTTTAACCAAGACTGAAAACAAACTATGTTTTAGTTCAGTTTTTGTCTTTTTGCAGGTTTTGATATTTGTAACATGCAGATAAAACCTTTTCTTGGGAAAATGGGAAAGTAACTGCAGAAATATTAAAGAGAGGTTCTGATGTTTTGCACTGAACATTCCTTCTGCTTTTCTTTCATTCCTGAATGCTGAGAACGTTGGTGCCTATCGTCACATCTAAAGGCCAAATGGACCATAGGATGAAGCTCATTAGTCATTTGAAAAACTAAAAACAGTGCAGATTGTGCAGATTTACTGCGAGGTTCTGTTAATGTCCTGTGAACTTCCTGTTTCATTGTTAGGTGACATCGAGGCTGTGTGGCTGTTTGATGAGGTTGCAGCATTTTCTTCAGCCGCCGTGGTAGAAGCAGAATTAAAAGTGATTTAAATCTTCATCTTTCATGTGTAATCAGCTGCTGAGATGAAATAATGACAGTTCGAAGGGATCATGACAGCATCATTGCAACACACATCTACTGTTCAATGTTTTTATTTATTTATTTTAAAAAATTTAATTTAATTTTAAAAAATATAATCTGGGTGAGGGCAGGAGGAATGGGTTCAGTCCTTTGTGAGGGGAAACAGTCTCAGGTCCTCCCACCATGTCTCAGCTTGTGGGCTCTGCAGCAGTGGACCCGTGTGGTTGCTGGTTGAATTCATCACTGAGGAAACAGGGCGGACGTTACACTTTTGTGGTAGTGAACAGCGCTCCACACACTGTATTAACTCACCTGTTTTGAGACCTGCCTCCATTGCGTCTATTGTCACCAGCGTCGTATACATCTGATTGAGCTGCACAGTTTTTGGTTCTGGTTCTGCAAAAATCGAATACACTGTTCAGTCGTCTGTACAATTACATGCAGCTTATTAAACCTGTTTTAACATTGATAGTCAATTAAACCCCAGAAGTTGTGACTTCTCTTGTACTAATGATTTGTGGTCGCCTCACCTGAGACGTTACCTTACCTGTCACAAATGTGGCAGCTTTCCCCCTGGCACGTCGCCTCTTTTTTCCCTGCACACACAAAAACAAACAGTTCCATCTCAGCTGATAAAAACAAGCATTGACTGTGTTCCATCAGCGCCATGGTAAATGTGTACGTTAGAATCAAGCAGGTGGGACTCACATAGTTATTCAGAGAGGACCAGCCAGGATACTTCTCAGCATGCTGCCTTCGTGCAATGTCAGCACGCTGGAAAAAATACTCCTTTTCTTCCTTCGTCATCACTTTGGACCACTGTGGACACGTGACAGCACGTTAACACACTCAGTTTGTCAGTAGACACGATGTGACCACACATTGACAGATGCATAAATACACCACACACACATCAGTGACGACACTCACCATATGTCCCAGCACCTTGTTGGTCGTTGCGCTGTCTGGCAGTTTCAAATCGGCCATGACCTGCCTCCGATTTTCATTAAGGAATATCATGAAGGCATTGGGAGGTTTCTTGACGTATGGCTGATTGCTCTCCTCAGCCTTTCTTTTCCTAAAAGAAAATAGATGAGGACACTGTAAAAGTACATGTTACCTCTGTGGAACTGAGAAAACATTAAAACATTAAAAAAAGTGTGTGTGTGTGTACAAACAGCTGCTAAAAGCCGTATGTGATTTTAATTTGAGTCAAGTGACAAAAAGTCAGCTTACCTTGAAGTGAAGGTGTTTGCTGGGTAAGCAGCAGCAGCCGCAGCAGCAGCCTGAGAACAAGCTGAAGCATGATGCCCACATGGCTGCACACCAGCTAGAGGCCATCCATGGATCGGCTGCTGCTGTGGAGGAGCAGGCAGGTCAGTGCATCTTTGAGGTCCTGGAACAACAGCCACTGGCCAGTGGAGCTGGTGGACAGCTGGGACACAGTCACCATGAACAGGCCACTGGTGTGGCTGTGGACAGAGAAGACAGTCAGCCACACTACACAAGCCTGACACATCAGGGGCTGTTCCAGAAAACCGGTTTAGCAAGTATCCAGAGTTTGTCAATCCTAAAATGAGAATTTTCTGTGTTTTGGTGTTACTAATAAACTGAATTTAAACACATGGAACTTTTAGGGCATTTGATTTGATTTCTGTGGACATAAAATGGAAGAATCTGCCATTTTCATTCATTTCAGCACGAACAAACTCAGGATTTTTACTAAACCTGCTTTCTGGAACGGGCCCCACCTCATAGAACTGTACTTATCTTCCTACATGTTAGCAAACACAATCGAAATACAGCTTTATAACGTTTGGACCTTTGAGCTACAAAGTGGATTAAATTCATCGGACATTTTGTCGATCAAGTCATACAGCACTTCTCTCAATTTATGTTCATTCAACAAGGGATGAGCCCTCGTCCGTTTATTTTATTTAATATTCTACCTGAATGGTGAAGAACCCCCCCTGCACACAGTCGATAGGCTGGAAGTCGGTGAAGTGAGGGGACACGTCCAGGGTTGGTCCCTCGTCCGGATCGCTGACAGTTGGCTCCGCCTGTACGTCGAACATGGGCCCTAAAATGTCATCAGCTGACAGGTCTGCAGCCCCTCCCAACATCTCCCTCAGAAACGCCTCCATCTCCTCCTGTTCCCTCTCTCCGGCCGTTTTGAGGATTCTCATCTTTCTCTGTGTTCACACCGACACCTGCTGCGGAGGAAACGGTAACGACTAGTAGTTTAAACTAAAGGCACATGCGTTGCTATGGAGACATTAACGATCGTTTCCGTTATTCCGTTAGTAGCACTGGCCACCTGCACTGGCCACGTGCACTGGCCACCTGCATTTAAAAGTAGCGGCGCGTGTAGGTGTGTGTGTGTGTATGTATGTGTGTGTGTGTGTGTGTGTATGTGTGTATGTATGTATGTGTGTGCGTGTGTGTGTGTATGTATGTGTGTGTGTATGTATGTATGTGTGTGTATGTATGTGTGTGTATGTATGTATGTGTGTGCGTGTATGTGTGTGCGCGTGTGTATGTATGTATGTATGTGTGTGTGTGCGTGTATGTGTGTGTGTGTGTGTGTGTGTGTGTGTGTGTGTGTGTGTGTTGTTTGTGTGTGTATGTATGTGTGTGCGTGTGTGTTTGTATGTGTGCGCGCGTGTGTATGTGTGCGCGCGTGTTCGTGCGCGTGTATGTATGTGTGCGTGTGTATGTGTGTGCGCGTGCGTTCGTGCGTGTGTGTGCGCGCGCGTGTGTCCGACCTTCTGATGATCGGTCGTTAGAGGAGAAATAAGAGTTCGAATAGTGAAAACAAATACTTGTGCTTATTTGTGCTGTACACTGTTTGTGTCCGAAATACGTGTGCTTGGTCATATTTCTTTGCGATTCCAGAGTTTTATAGAGATTCGGTGCGGACATGACGGGTGTCAGCTCGAGCTGCAGGTGCTATGTCTGTCGGTCCTCCGGTGAATCGCCGGTGAACTAGAGCGGAAGGAGACGCGGAAGTGCTGCGACTGTTGTGGTTGTGCAGCGTCACGTGGTGAACGAGAGCGCCCCGGAGCCTACTGGGGGCGGAGAAGAGACACAGCAGCTGCATCAACCGCCCCCACCGACAGCCCGCTCCCTGCAGCTCCACTCCCCGGGTATGTCCGCTGTCTGTGCACCGAGGACCGGCCGTCTCCTCCGCCAGGTCCTTCCCGCCTTTCCCGCCGCCATGAAGCGCAGCTACACACTGGATGTCTCCGCTCGGCTGCTGCGGACGAAGGGTTACGTGGACGGCCGCTGGGTGTCCGCCGCCTCATCTTTCCCCGTGTTGGACCCGGCCACCGGGCAGGAGATCGCCCGGGTGTCGGACTGCGGCCCGGCTGAGGCCGCGCAGGCGGTGGACGCTGCGTACAAGGCGTTTCACTCCTGGAAGAAGCACACAGCGAAGGTAGCTAGCTCCTCTGGTGGCTAACCGACCCTCATTCAGAAAGCAGACCAATAAGGTTCTTTTTACGTATTGCTTAGGACTAGTACAAAGTACAAATTCACCGAGGACTGTTAGTATTGGGACGTCTAAGGCTTCAATTCGGCTTCTTTACAACGCACTAAAATGTGCAAAGTTGATCTTGAGTTTCACTTTAATCCATGTACGGACTCGTGAGGTTTGTGCGTCAAACGTAACCATTTTTTTTCCTGTCAAAAAACCAAAGGAACACAATGCATGTTCATTTAAATAAACGACATATTGACTGGAAACTCTCTAACCCCGGAATGTTGACATGTTAATTATTTACCCTCACTGCTGTCTCACAGGTTCAGTTCTCCTTCAGAACTTAAAGTCCAAGTATGATATGTGAAAATACAACCAACATGACATAATAAACCATGACAACCCATTGGATTAAAGGTTCTAACTTACTCATTCACCTTGCTGGTATGAACCCCAGTGTGTTGAAATGGAACTAAGAAATATCAGTAAACGGTTCTCAATGAGGTTTGACACAGTTTGAGGTTTGTCTCCCCCTCCATCCAGACGTGACATCAAGTTGATTCACTGAACGACAATCTGTAAAAGTACACGTGTACAATTGACATAGAAGGTGAACGTTGGTGTGATCTGATTGGTTCTCCTGCAGGAGAGGAGCCTCCTGTTGCGGAAATGGTTCAACCTGGTGACTGAGAACAAAGACGACCTGGCGAAGCTGATCACATTCGAATGTGTGAGCATGACGAACCAAACTAACGAGAAAATGGTTTCAACATTTGGTTTCATCTGAAGCGGGACACGAAATAGTTTGTCCGAATGTGACGCACTTGTTTCCCAGGGTAAAACCATGCGGGAGTCTGTTGGGGAGGTCATGTACTCTGCGTCCTTCCTGGAGTGGTTCTCAGAAGAAGCTCGACGCGTGTACGGCGACATCGTGCCATCGGCTGCCAACGACAGAAAGATTCTCATCCTCAAGCAGCCAGTGGGCGTCACCTCCATCATCACGCCGGTGAGCAGCCAGAAGAGAGAGGCAGCTTTCAGTGCTGATCTACCCGCTGGTTGTCTGACGGTCCCTCAAGCGCCACCATGAGGTTGAGCTGCACACTGACCGTGACCATGTCGTTTCACAGTGGAACTTCCCCAGCGCCATGATCACCAGGAAAGTGGGAGCTGCTCTGGCTGCCGGCTGCACAGTGGTGGTCAAACCGGCAGAGGACACGCCCCTCTCAGCGCTCGCGCTGGCAGAGGTCAGAATGATGATTCAGCATTTCCAGCAACGTGATTTCACCTGAAACTGAGCGACCTCATCATCTTGTCCTGCAGCTGGCCGAGCAGGCTGGGATCCCAGCGGGGGTGATAAACATGGTTCCGTGCTCCAGGGAGAGGACTCCGTCCGTCGGACAGGTTCTCTGCACCAACCCCCTGGTGGCCAAGATCTCGTTCACAGGCTCCACAGCCACTGGAAAGGTCAGACAGACACACAGGTGTAGACGTATCCATAGTGCATGTGGCTGTGTTCTTCATTTGCGTGATTCAAGAGCTGTTTGTGTGAGCGACCTTGAACTTGGCGTGTGTTTGACTAGTGTCAATAATACACACAAACTAACCTTCACAAGATCAAATGAGGAGCAGAGAAACGCTGTATGTGTGTGTTTCCCACATATCAAGAGAACATCCTTTTTCTAGCTCGAAGCTTGATTAATAAGTCCTGGATCAACTCGATTGATCCAGGACTGACTTAGCGACACTATTGCGATCAGCATAATCGGTACCACGAAGCTGGATATCAACTCGCTAATTCAATCCAGCTTTGTCTCATCAAGACCCGTGAACGCGCACGTATAAGAGGTGTGTTCGAGGCAGCAGACCAATCACAATCATCAGTGCACCAACGGGAGCCTGCAGCCAGCCTCTCGCTGGCCGCAGGCTCCCGTTAATGCTGGAAAAGTAGGAGGAGAAGTCAGTGACTAGAAACGACAAACACCGTGGAAGCTGCCAGAAGACGACAAATCAGCTGCAACACATCTCAGACTGTGTAAATGTGTACGTTGTTTGTTAATGCCTCAATGAACCTACAACATCTGTGAATCCCACAAAATCACATGATTTATTTTTCCCAGATAAAAGATCAAACATAAATACACTAAAGTGTCAGCTTTCAACTTTCAACTTGTGTTGAAATTCAATTCAAACATATCAATATACCAAGTTGATCGTCTGTATTAGGAGACTATGAAAACCCACGAGTCGTCAGGGTGTTTGACGGACGCGTTTCCATTTGGACTAAACAATAAAAACTACAGGCTCCAACGTCTGCTGTTTACTTTCATTTAAACCTTTAAAACACAGTGCAAGCCAGTGAGCAAACAAGTGGTCAGCAAAAAGTAGGACCCCCCCCCCCCAGTTCATTCATACATTCCGCCGGTACAACAGCTGATTTTACTACTTCCCTCAAGTACCCCCCCACCTGACTCCTCAGATGTGACACAAAGAAGGAAGCTACCTGGACCTACAGTCTGAATCAAATCATCTGATGGATCTGTGTTGGAAATGATCAGGGACAAAGAGAAAAAATATCATGTCCCTCTTCAAAAAAGAGGGGGAACCCTCAAACACCATGAATGGAGTGTGGAGATGACACTGTTTCCTTCACTGAACCACATGTATGGAAAGTGTCTCGTGAAGACAACAAACTCATCTTTTAAATCAGTGAGGTCAGAGGACCACCGACGGACGGTGTTTGTGATGAGTTGCTCCACATCTCCCACTGAATACAGGAAACGACCCGTGTCAAAGAACCTCAGGGTGATGTACACTGTCTGTGGTCCAGGGCGTGAGGATCGGTAAAATTCGGTAAAATTTGACAGGTCAGATCGGTCCTGGATGATTCTTTCACGCCGTAACTCTCTCCTCACCACCTGTCTTATATGGAGGAATGGGCAGGTCATTGTTTTTTCCGGACATCTGATTGGCCATTGGGTGGTGCTGTTCACAGGATCTGATTCAATCCAGACAGTTATCCTGCTCCGGACCAGGATAGTTTTTCAGAGTAAATTACCATGGAGACAGGTCTGGATAAAACGAAATCCGGCTTCATTGTACCGAAGATCCAGGAACAACCCTGAACTTATCTCGCTAAAACCAAAATCCTGCTTTGTGGTACAGACCCCAGGTGTCGCAGCTGTTTTCTGTCCTTTCTGCCTGCTCGGCTGGGACTCGGGCGCCTTCAGGCCCGTAGATCAACAACCGAACATCCTATCGACGAGCAGTTTTTTTTCTCAGCGTCGAATTAAATAACATAAAAATAAGTTTAACAGAGAAGAACTGAGACACAAGTCGCAATTGTTCTCATGAATCTCACAGTTCTTTCAATGCTTTTAACAGCCAGTCGTATTTATCATTTGTTCACACATATACATCTGTCATCATTGTTTTTATGTAATAATTACATTATATTTTTCATGAAATAAGTCATCACTACAATCAGAAAATTTCAGATTTGTTTATTCAGATCAGTTCAGATTCATCAAAGATGTATTGTTTTGTGTATTTATTATATTTGTCTGTACCTTTGTCTTCCTGTGTGTTTGTGTTACTGCGTGGGTTCTCTCAGATGCTGCTGAAACTGGCCGCCGACACGGTGAAGAGGACGTCCATGGAGCTGGGAGGCCACGCCCCCTTCATTGTGTTTGACAGCGCTGACGTGGACCAGGCTGTGCGCGGCGCCATGTTGTCCAAGTTCAGGAACTCAGGACAGGTAACGGGAGCCTGCAGAGGATCGATGCGGTTTCAGAAAACAGAGACACAGTCATCAGTAAACACTTCCTTTGTAGACGTGCGTCTGTTCCAACCGCTTCCTGGTGCAGAGCGCCATCTACAGTCACTTCATGGAGAAGCTGGGTCAGGCGATGGATGCTGAGCTTCGTGTGGGTCACGGGTCTGAGCCCAGCACCACCCAGGGGCCCCTCATCAACACCCGAGCAGCAGAGAAGGTAAATCTGGTCATGAAAAATATTACACAAGATCTTTAAAAAATAATCAGCCGCTACTGTCAATGTTTTCTTTTTGACATTCAGGTGCATGCTGGAGGATTTCTGAAGGATTTCAATGATTGATGTTTTATGAATAGATATCTTCTGAAATCTCCTCTGGTGTGCACCCACTGGAACTAAACATACTACTCAGGGATTTACAGTATTTCAAAGTAAATGTCGTCGTCAGGTGGCCCTGCACATATCCGACGCGGTGTCCCAGGGAGCCAAGGTGCTGAGGGGAGGGAAGCGTCTGGAGGGGTCCTTCATGGAGCCCACGCTGCTGGCTGACGTGACCAGCGACATGCTGTGCATGAAGGAGGAAACCTTCGGGCCGCTGCTGCCCGTCGCCAGGTGATACGAGTCACAGGACGCAGCACGGACAGCTCCCACACGTCGGATGTGTCTCCCTGGATTTACACCGGCTGCGTGTGCGTTGCGTCTCCGATCCGTCTTTGCTCCGTCAGCGCGCTCCGTCCATTTACACCGGATGCGTTTCTACTGCGTCGCGGCTCCGGTCCGTCAGTCACGTGACCGACAAGTTCCCACGGTGAAAACACGTATAATCGTGCGAAACTTCATGTATGTGTGATAAATCCAGGAAGAAACACAAGTGTCTCCGGCTGGAGAAACAGAGGAGAGTCGTGTGTGCTTGTGTTTGACTTCGGTGTTTTGTGCTTTTACCAGGGGAAAGTAGCTCGTTAGTAAATAAATACTCTTAATAAATGTACTGTGTTGGAAATACTGGTGAAATAGTGTGAAATACAATCTGACGTCAACGTCGAGCGTTTTATTCTGAAAAGTAACCGGATGTTTTATTTTGTTTCTGTGTTGGACTTCCTGCCCCGCTCAATGGATTTTGTGCCAGATTGCTGCGTCTCAGCTCCGGCATCCGTCAGAAATAGAACCTCTGCGTATGTTCGACGCAGCGCTCCAGACTGACGGAGCTGAGACGGAGCTGGGACGCAACGCAGTCGGTGTAAATGGACACATTGATTAGAATGGAAACGTATTTGATCCGGCGTAAATCCAGGATCTGTCTCACTTCATTCAAACATCTCAGGCTGGCAGAGAAATGTTACTTGGTCTGCCATGTTTTTCATCTCATCAGGCAGGAATGAGAGAGGTCGATGTGCAATGAACAGGAAGTGAAGACGATAAAGCAGTCAGCTGTCCGCTGGTTTAAACTTTCCTGGAGAAGGAACGTTTGGGTCCAGTTGATGTCTGCTGACCAAACATGTACCGTCTCTGATCGACAGGTTTAACACGGAGGAAGAAGCTCTGGCTATTGCAAATGCATCCGACGTTGGTCTGGCAGGTGAGTGCACCCCCCAAGACAACGCTTCATGGAATCACGATAATAACGGACCCAAAACACGTTTGTATGTGATCACACATTTAAATGATCTTTTACATTGTTCAAATGTCTTGTTTTACCACAAGAAAAAATTGTTTGTTTACTATCATATGAGGAACAAATAAACCAGATATCCACTTTTAGGAAGATTCAAACTATTTGGACTTTTCAAATATTTTTATTCAATTCCATTTGAAACACCCAACATCATCACTTACAATTGTCTCAATACACTATATAGTCCACTGTCCTCAGACCCTCAGTCGGGGGGAACCGAGGGGAGCAGAATGCAGCAGATGTCACATGTATAGACAATGACAATATGACAGTGGAAATAGGGTGATACACAGGGTGATACACCTGTACTACAAGGTGGATGAGTACTTACACATCTGGGACGTCCTGTGTGACCTACACCTCATTATTAATTAATCAGTTAATTGATCTTCAAGAATAGAAATTGTCTGATTGAAGCTTCTTAACTTTTCTGGACCAATAACCAATGGATCTGACATCAGTGTGTTTACTGCTGTCGACGTCTTCTCAGGTTACTTCTACTCACAGGATGTGAGTCAGATATGGCGAGTGGCTGAGGCGTTGGAGGTAGGGATGGTTGGAGTCAATGAGGGTCTCCTCTCCACCCCGGAGGCCCCCTTCGGTGGGGTCAAACAGTCTGGTTTGGGTTGCGAGGGCTCCAAGTACGGCATCAACGAGTATCTGGAGTACAAGTACATGTGCTTTGGTGGCCTCAAACCCTGAACTGGTCCAGTCGGTCCACAAGCACAAGGCGACATAATGACGCCATCGATGACCACTGACTGACCTCACCAGGTTACATGTAGGTGATCAACGAGATCTTTTTTAAAGACGATTAACTGGAATTTTCTGTTCAGGATGTTTTTCGTTGGCTTTGACATTCTTCTACTTCCGTAAACTCTGTGCCATATTCATATGCCATACTCTGTGCTGCAAACACAACACGGGATGGTAGAGAAGTACTTTTTACATCAGCTCACGCTCAAAAGATTGTGGTGAGCGACTGAAAATGAAATGTTTAACAACCATTGCTTGTAACAAAATGACAAGCTCAGTCGTTACACCAATGTGAAACGTGTTTGGAGGAGCGTCTTGGGAGCGCAGCTACATGTACCTAATTTGTGTTCTTAATCATTTGTTTATTGATTTTCAGTAAATCAATAGACTGTAAATGTCTGATGTGTCCTAGAAATACAAACCCGTGTTCTACAGAAGACGTAAAAAGGACAAGAATGCATTCAATGTTCCTCCCTTAAAGGGTTAAATGTCTCTTTACTGTGAAGTTGGTGTATATGGTTTATTGGCATGTCTTATAGTTCTCAGTGCCATGTTATGTCATACAGAACATTCTCTTCACTCTGAAATCTGGGAAAAACAATGTGATTTCAAGACTTTTGAAGCAGAAAACTGACACAATCGTCATAGCAACAAGAAGAGAAGAAACATTTTGTCAAATGAAATGCTGGTACAAAATACATATTTTTATTGTTTGAGGTACAGGAAATAACTGATTAATTAAAACTTACAACTGTTGTACAGTAGAATGGTTTAATATAAAGTGTCATTTGTGTTAATTATAAAATAATGTATTGTATTTCTGAACACTAATATAAAATTAATATAAATAAATGATTTTTTTCAGAAAGTCTACTTGGGCTTTGATATAATTTTAAAATCAAAGGTTGGTTTGCCTGTTGAGATGAGGCTCAGTGCATCAAGGACTGAGTGCCAGGTAAAGACTAGTTTGTGGTACGCATGAGTTCAAGAGAAAGACCCCGCCTGCTGGATGTTACATGCAGCTCATTTCTGGAAGAAAACGATGACAGATGAATCTGTGACGCCTCTGAGTAGCGTTCATGTTTGTTGAGGCTTTGCTCTGCTCAGTGTGTCCTGGCCATGAACTCTGACTCTGGGGAAATGTCACATGCACGTTGCAAACGCCTCAGAATGCTCAACTGTTGATGGTCAAGTTCCATTCCACTGCATAGGTTCGACATTCCAGAGGGATCTTGTCCATGTCCTGTCCATCACGTCGTCATCCAAAGGCGTTTCCGTTGCGAGCAGCCTGCGCGCTGAGCCGGTTCTGGCTGCGGACGGGTCGGTCCTGGCTGAAGATGGTGTCCTGGTCGCTGTCCAGCTCTGACTCAGACATCATCAGGCTGGAATTGTGCTCAGTGCTCCGGTGTTTGAGACCTGCAAAGGCCGAAGACACTGTTCTAACTATCCTTCACACTCACACCAATTCCTTTTCTGTTTCCGGATGTTCCTGGTGACACTAAATTCCAGTCTGTCTGGATGAAAGAGATCATACCTGCACAGGTATCAGGAACAGAAAACGGACCAATGAACTCGCTCCCGAGTGAGTCGGTGAGCTGAGTCATGTCGAGCTGCAGCGACTAAACTCAAAACTGACCGACGATTGATTAACAGCCAACTGATGACCGGAAGTCAAAAATGACGAGCGGTCGTCATTTTGTCTCGTTTTGGTGTTTCCTAAGGGAGCATGGATATAACAACACTTTCGAACAAATGACTCACAGCATTTCACATCGTCGTTACCAAAGTGACTCACTGAATTTGGGTCGGAGCTCCACCCTCTCCTGCTCGTCCATGTTGTCCAGGATGGTGTATTTGGTTTTCTTCCTCACTTTGGTTTGTCTCCTCCTGGATGCAACCAACACCCTTTTTGTCCGACAGCACTGAGAAACACGTGGGTGCGTGCGTGCATGTGTGTGTGTGTGTGTGTGACTTCACCTCCTGCAGCAGCAGATGAAGGTCCAGCTGACGGACAGGATGAAGACTACGAGCATGAAGCTGGTCAGGATCACATACAGAACGCGCCACTCTGAGCACAGAGCAGAAGAACATCAGTACAGTACATTTGTCCATGGACGATGAAGACTGGTTAGGATCCTATTCTTTCCTTGTATTTTCCTTGAATTGGAGCAGGAACAATCTTTTATATTCACACATTTCAATGCACCACAAATAAACTCATTTTACACATTTAGCCACCATGTGATGTGCTAAGCTATGTGGAAGGACGTTAGCTCAGATTCTGTTTTTTCACATGACACAGCTCCAGTAGATTAGTAGGTTTTTGTCAAAGACAAGCGAGAGAACGGAGCCGGACACGATCACAGACGTACTGATTGGCTGTGGATTGATTTCTAAACTGTCAAGGTTTCCAGTGCATGCGTCTCTGTACCCACCACATGTCAAACCACACTGACGCCCATCGTTGACTTACTTTGATTACAAGTTCAGACAACAAACAAAGTCCAGAAGTGATACGACTGATATAACTGAATTCTGTTCCTGTCCTTTCTATTTCTAGTGAGGTTCCAATAATTACCACAGTTACTCTGTCCATCACCAAGGTAACGGCGAAACACATTGACTGTCCAGAAGGGATCACAGGCGCACTGTTTGCTGACTGGATCGCACTGGCCATGACCTGAGCAGCTGAGCAGACACACTGGGGGGGACAGTGGAGGGAAGTTGAAAACATCAAATTTCTAAAAATGTGTGAACGTCTAGTCTCAGGCCAAAGCCTTGGTGACATCATCCTCTGCCGCTGATGAAGACTCACAGACGGTGTCGACCCGCAGCACTCTGAACAGCAGATAGTCGCTCTTCTCTCTCAGCAGCTGGCTCCTCAGGAGACCCACGAGTGTGGAGCCAGGAAGTGGTCCCGAGGGGCCCCGGACCGAGAACCGCAACACGGAGCTGCACACAGGACCAACACGATTCACTCATTCTAGAAGCATGTCCTGACATTTACAGCACCGGTCTGTTGGTGCACCGGTCAGTCGGTGCCGGTACCTGAGGTGCGAGTGTCCCTGCAGCGCTCGGACCTGAACGTCGCTGTCGAGGACGTGGAGCAGAGCAGCGAGCTGTCGGACCACAGTGTCTCTCTGAGCGACACTGACCTGCGACACCGACACCAACATCTCCAGCTCCACCTGCTCCGCCCCTCCAGGCTCTGGAGAGTCACATGATCTGAGCTGCTGTCACTCAAACTTACATGAACGCAGGAAAGAGGCTGAAGTCTTATGAACCATCGTCACATGGACGTTTACACCGAACATATGTGAGAGAGATGCTGGGAGACGAGCAGGTGTCGGAGGTCATCGTACCTGGTCGGACCTCCACGGTGGCAGTGGCAGTGTTGGTGCGTCCCCGAGCGTCGGTCACTCTCAGCTGGAACAGGTAGGTGCCCTCGACCAGGTTGGACAGATACAGACAGGCCTGAGTCTGAGAGTCATACAGGACGTCCTGCCAGAGGACATTCATCATCACAGTCATGCTGTCGTTTCATTCAGGTGGATTCGACTTCATCGAACATTCCCTCGTGTTCCAATTTAACCCTTTAACACCACAAGCATCCCTGGTGCTACAGTCATGGTTTAAGGGTATTAAAGGGTGAAAATATCTGTTCCGCCCACACCGGTTCTTCCCAAAGTGAAAACAGTAAAAGACTTTCTTTGCATCCACGTCATTGTGTGGGTGCCCACTGCTGCTTTGTGTCCTGAGCATGAAATAGCAACAACAATGGTGGATAACAGATAACAGTGGTTTCCATTCCCTTGTCAGGAGGGCAGAGAGGATCATAGAATCAGAGTCATGCAGTCGACCTGTGTGCAGACTGACCCCGGCAGCCGGACTCTGGTTGTCTCTGACCCACAGGTAGTGAACCTCCGTCTGGTCTCCATCAGTCATGGAGCCCCGCAGGATGATGGAGTTGTTGGGCAGCGTGAGCGTGTGGCTGCCGCTGGCGTGAGCGATGGGAGGAAGACTTCTGGCTGCAGGAGGAGGATTCTTTACGGACTTACAAACCTTATTGGTTTTGATGAACTGTCTGTCTGTCTTACCCTCCTGGACTCTGACAGTCAGTAAGGCACTGTCTATCTCCCCCTCCTGGTCACTTACAGTCAGCTTAAACGTGTAGCGTCCCATTCGGAAGCCTGTTGCCGTGGCTACTGCCTCATCAACACCCTCCAGTTTTAATCCTGGGGGTCCACTACAAACATTAAAAACAAACCCTTCACATTGTTCTCATTCATTTACAGCATCAGTATTTAGTCCTGGAGCTCCTCAGGGCTCAAACATAGATCATCTACAGCTTCACGTCACTGCTCAGGTGCCTTCATGTCAGCAGTAGGTCTGTCACACACATGTACAAAGAGACAAATGGGGGCGTTCCCCGATGTACCTGATGATGTCCCAGTGGTAGCTGACAATCGCGTGGTCGTCCGTGCTGCCGCTGCCATCAAGCAACAAGCTGCTTAAAGGAAGGAACAAATTCTTGTCTGGACCCACGAAGGCCACCGGACGTCGGTTTGGACTTCCAGCGCCTGACGCTGATCCCAGGTAACAACGCCATGTCTCATTCTCCATCCAGTTCTTCAGTAGTTTGTTTACAAGTAGACGACTCTGGATGTGATACTTACCAGACTCGACAGCAACTGTAGCGGCAGCTTTTGTCGGGGTGGGAGGGTTGGTGATGGTGGGGTCAGATGTCATGGTGGTGGGTGGACCTCTGGCTGTTGACAGGAATACGCTGACGGCACCTGTGAGTGAAGGGGCGACGACAGAGCAGAAGAAAAGATCAGGAGTAAATTCTGATGAAATGTACACTGTACAGATCAATGACAGAATATCGACCGATATTTTCAAATTTACCTTCACTGCCGTCAATCTCAGAATCTGAAATCTGAATATTTGAATGTCATAGATTAATTGCTGCGAACCTACGAGCCTCCATGCACATTAATCTGGACTAGACCACTCCCACACGGTGACGTAACTCCGTCCCCCAGAGCGATATGACATTTCAACTGGTTCCAGGCACAAACCTGAGAGCTGATTGTTGACATGTTTCAGTCATCACCTGTCATGGGTTTGGGGCTCACTGACATGTCTGCTGTCACTGTAGTAAAGTTCTGGTCTGCAGGGTTTCCTGTGGACCCCATCAGGAGTGGGTCTGCAGGTCAAATCAAAGCGTAAAGGTTCAGTATTCGTTGGCTTTACATGAGGACACTGCTCTGATGTCATCCTGTGAGGTGTACCTGGTTGTGTGGGCGTGTCACTGGTCCAATGGGGCGGAGCCGAGGTTGGAACCGAACTTCTTCTGTGGTTGTTCTGTGAGAAGTCAGCTGGTTTTCGTGGTGACTGTGTGATGGATGGAAACAAAGTCCCATCATCACGTACTGTTGTCTCTGCAGCAAAAGGATCTGCTGGCCTCGTGGTTCTGGGCTCGTCCCCCTGGCTGGTGGTCCCTCCAGAGGACGTCCTATTTTGGGCCTCCCTGCTCTCTGTTGGTCCCTGGTCAAAACCCTTTTCTGCCTCAGACTGGTTGGACTTATACTTTTCCTGTGAGGCCAGCTGATGGGTCGTTGTCTCAGCCTCTGACCTGCCTCTGCTGTCGAATGTCCCACCTCTCTCCTCCTGGCTTCCATCAGGGTACTCCAAACCAAACATGCCAGGGTCCAAGAAGTCCTGCTGGGTCCCATCAAAAGGGGCAAGGTCTTTAAGGGAGTCCAGGTCCCCGGTGGCCTCTGAAGAACGGGAGGAGGGCCTCCAACGGCCGCCATATGGCTCTCCTCGCACCAGAGAGTGCAGCACCAGTGTCTGTGGTGACAGTCGACGCAGGAAAGCCAGGACAGAGTCTGCGCCAGGTCTCAATCGAGGTTGGCAGTTCTCCCTCTGCTGGCAGCTCAGGATGTAGCAGTGACCCTCGAACATCCAGGCCAGGTCGTAACCGGGCAGTTCACAGGATGCCGCCACGCACTGTGGCAACGAGGTCACACCAGGCACTCGCAGGATGCTGCTGCTTTTCACAGCCGGAGACACCACCGCCTCAGAGAAGGTCGCCCCCTGCCAGCATTGAGACGCCACTGCAGCTGCAATAATTTACAAAACACACAGCGTTACATTCAGATATAACCTGTTACTATGATGCCTCTACCACATTTGGATTTCCTACTTACCATGTACGAAGTAAATGAAGTAGTTTTTATTTAATTTTAATTTTTCATTTCACTGAGCTGGATGAAATTATCTCTGTGACATTTGCTCCCATTATTTATGTCATGTTGTTGTTGTTGTTGTTGTCACTGCTGCATTGCATTGGGAGTATATATGTCGGCAGTGTCCAGTGCATCATGGGAAATGTAGAATTTGGGAGAATCTGTGGCAAAGACTCCTTCGTACCTTCCACCGCATGAAGCAGCAGCAGAAGTGTTGTCTCCCACATGGTCGTTTGCAGCCTGAAACACACAACAAATCACAGCTTCTCACGCTCGAAACAGAAAACTGCTGTCGTCAGTTATTCACAGCGTTCATAACAAAATATTGTGCAGAAGAAGCACTAATGGAGACTGTTAATGTAACCTGATTGGTCACATTGGTTTCAGCAAAACATGTACTACTACTACTACTACTAATAATAATAATAGCATTTATCAACAAGAACAATATACAATAATACATGAAAAAGATAATTATCTAACTATCAAAATGTATCTGTAATTCTATACACAAACTAATAAACAATCTTTAGGAAAAAAAGCATATAGATTTATGGAAAGATAATTTGTGAGAATCCATAGAAAACGACATTGTGTTTTCTTTGAAAACGTTGTATGTGCTTGTGGTCTTATCATCATCTATTCATTTCATATCTACTATTATTACTGTCGTTGAGCCTCAGCAGCGTGTGACTGTTTCAGCACCTCGCGGGCGGACAGCGCCGACGGGAGCCCCGCCCGGGTTGATGCTGCACGTCCGAAATGAACGTCGGAGTGACGTGTGTGTCTGTGTCTGACCATGACAGACAGAAACATTTGTAGTTTATCAGAAGACACGGTTCAACGTGCCACTTCACGTGGCGCATATTTAACTCAATAAACGTGAATATTTTACTGAAACTTGGAGGTTCCTGCTTCTCCGGAAGGTCCATCCCAGGTACAAATGTTTCAAAATCACACCCACTATCAAACATCCATCATCAAACATGACATCATGTTTCTGACATGAAACGGGAAATTGGGTTTGAATTGGATTTGTGTACGTAGGTCGATGACAATGACGTAGCAAAGAACGGAGATTGAGAGAAATCGTGAGAGTCCTATTATTTCGTTCCTTTGTGGGCTTCCACAAATTACGCGTTAACGGCTGCTCCCGTCCGTGTCTTCACATCACACAGAACAATGGTCATTCACCTGCCCGGTTCCCCCGGTGGTCCGTCACTGGTTCTCCGGGAGTCCAGTCCGTCAGACAGGTCCCATAGTGGCGCGTCACTGGGTGGAGTTAGCAGCTAGCTGCTTAGCTAGCTGTTTTCACGCTGCTGCAGCTGCTGCTGCTGTCAACCACATATCGACATTTGTCCGTGAAGGCAACACTGTGAGCACGCGCTATGTCCGGTTAAATTTTCAAATTAAAACGCGTCCCTACGCAACATAAAAAAAATGCAAAATAATCTCCCTGTAACTTCAAATTTCGATGCTCAAACGTGATTTCACAAGTAGTAAACAAATTAAACTTCATATAGATATTATCCAGAGAGATATTACAAGTTTAAATATGTCAATATTTTTCGAACGTTTTACATTTCTCATATGAATATTATTTTTAAAAAATTATTCCCTTTCCTATTCATGCTTAAAAAAAAAAAGAAAAGAGTATAGAGTAAAGAGTATAGAATAAACCAATTTTATTCAACCGCGAACAAAAATTCAACTATAGACACGTTCAGATTTATTCTGAGCATTTATTTTTGTGTTGTTTTCTAAAAAAAACATTTACAACTGATTTCACAGCCATTTATAAATTACACAACAAGAATTATCTTATATATTCTCTGCAGCCATTAAAACAACCTGAAATATTATTAAACAGTTTCCGTTGAGAGACAAACCTCTCTAAGCTTTCAGGTTCCTGACAACAAACTGAAAAATAACATTTAACTTTTTCCAACAGTAAACTTGAACGGTCCTGTTTAGAGAAGCAGCATTTATTGGCAGGAATCGAACCTGTGACCTTACAGTAAACAAAGGACACTCCTACCTCTTTTGGTTTCAGGTTGTGATGCTGGCAGATGTGTAGCTTACCAATGATGTCAGACTGATCATCAGAGGTGATCAGTGTGTTCCGACTCAATGACACCTCCTGCCAGTCTGAAACAGCTCCAGGTGGCGCCATCTCAGTGGATCCTTTCAATGAGAGGTAGCAGTGGCTACACTATGACAACCTAAGCCAACAAAACCATGAATGCAATGAGTGTCACCCTGGAGACAGCAGTGACAAATTTTTTAAAAAATACTAAGAAGAGGGGGAATTCAGCAGAAAACAATGAAACAGCGACGTGACCGAGCTGGAAGGTCAAAGGTCACAGGTTTGATCGCTGCCGGTGCTGCCTGGAGCAAGACAACTAACATAGGTCACCTGACAAGAGGTCCTAGACAGAAAAAACAAAACAATCAGAGGTGAACGTGCATCAAACCGGGACACATGAACACAGACTGAGCATGCTCAGACACGTCCAATCAAATCGTTTGGTCGTGGGTTTGAGGAATCTGATGTGGGATGAAGACAACTGGTTGTCGGAAGTGGCTGAACGGCATAATTCAATCTAAATGTAAATTTAGTTGATGTGGCAGCACATCTCACGTGTGTGACATAACTAATCCCACACGATGATCATGACACTTTATCAAGAGTGAAATCATGTCAGTCAGCATAAATCTGATGCAAAAGTAAAACCTGTTTGAGCATCTGAGAAAATTTCACCCTCTTGTAAATGTCATATTAGCCCGCAGCCTCTCATCAGTACCATTTATCACAGTATAATGTCGACTTCACATAACAATTTGTAACGTCACCAGATGCTAAAACGTACACAAATGAAATGTTTTAAAAGTGTCTTTGTAGCAATGCCACTGAATAACTGATTTATCCAGATTCAAAGGTTAAAAAACAAAAACAGTCCTGTTGAGCTGCTCACACCCTTTCTGGATAACCTTCAACACACACATAAAAAAGCAGTCGACTCCACGCTGCCTCCAGTGGCCACTGAGTGTATGAACGATTATTTTCAGTCAGTTTTGCTGTACAATTATCTGTGACCACTAGGGGCACACGCCTGCTTCATGGCTGCCACTGTGTCTGACAATTCACTGCGTTTATTGTTTCTATTGAACTTTTTCCTGTTCTTAACAGTAAGGGGTCACACACCTCCAGCAGGGGGCGTCCCAATCCACTTGAGGCTCCTTTCACAGTGCTTCCCACAGAGGTCTGAGCTCTGGCCTCTAAACCTATTCATCTATGACCTCATTGTTTCAGCCATGCCCTCACAGGTCAAACACTGCATCGCTGATGCCTGCTGCTCTATGTTTTCTTATACAAAACAACATGCTGAAGCATTTTGAAAATGCTGGACTCATGGTCAGACGAACAGGAGGTAAAAAAAATGATGCCGACATCAGCAAAGGGATTTCTGTTACTGGTGAAATGTTGGCGAGACGCAGCCGATTAATGAGGCCGAATAAGATGGAGGTGATTACTGTCCAATCAGCACCGGCTGACGTGTCACCAGAGAGACAGAGGTTGTTCGGAATAAATATGTCGACCTGTGGAGCTCACATGAATTTGTCGCAGAAGAACAGCATCTCCCATTCTGACCCAGACAAGGTGGGACCTAATCCGACATGTTTGTCCTTCACTTCCGACCAAATCCTCTGACCCAGTTTGTTCACAGACCAACACAAACATCACCAATCTTCAGGCGCCTCAGGAGAGGGACAGCATCCCAACAGACGCATTAATCATCGACTTGACATCTCCTGCAGCGTCGGACCAATATTTAAAAAAGAAAAAACAGACGAGAACAACATCTAAAATGTCTTTTTCCTTCTTTTTTCCTATTTAAAAAACCTTTCTACATCACATCTTGCCGCTCACCTGCCGTCATCTTGCCTCTGTTCCTCAAACATGCTGGAGGTCATAAACCAGCTCTTGGTGCATATCTGAATCCGCAGGTTGTGTAACCTAGTGGACAAATGACCTTCTAAACGTTTCCTCGGCTTCAGACGCCCCCTGACTCCACCTTACAGGCGCTGCAGTTGACACAGATCAGCTGTCCGGGTCCCGAACAGCGACAAAGAACTGCTGGATTCACGACCACAAAGCATACTACAGACGACAGGAGGACGCACATCACTCCGACATCCTGCAGGAGGCAGCAGAGAGGAGAAGAACACAGGCAGGAGAGGCCGCGGGGTTGCTCCCCGCAGCATTCATCGGGACATGGCGTTTGTTGCTCCTTAGCCGATCAGCATTCAAGGGGTGGGTGGAAGCTGCGTCTGCAGTCAACGGCTTTGGGGCTGGGGGGCTGAGCTCGCTTTCTACGCAGCTCCTCACGACCCAGAGTGCCACTGAGACGGGAGTACGCCGCCTTGTACTTCTTATCGAATGCCGCTGGCGGGTGGACAGAGACACACTGTGAGTTTGACTGAAGAATAAACCAGAATTTACCTTCTCACTGGAAAACGTGAGTTCATCTTTATGTGCGTTAATATAGTGTCCCATCGAAAACACATTGTTTATTGTCATCGCTGTGACTCACCGACATGATCTTTGCCCATCGCTGCCATTGTGAGGAAGAGGAACTCTCTGTACAGACTCCTGTTAGACACACATACAGAACGTTAGCAAGGGAATCAGCTACCTGACCATGTGAAAAAACGTTTTTATTTAACATCAATTAAAAAGGCACTCAAAAGGTACTACAGACTACTACAGTTATGTTTATTTTTTTCTTAGCCTACTCAGTTTTTTCATTTCTGCATTTCCTTTTCATCTTTATATTGACTATACAATCGGCCAGTTGATTGCTTCTTTTTCCTACTCTTTTTTTTTATCATTTCATTGTTTGTCTATTTCTTTTGCTTTTATTTGCAACAACTTTGGTTTTTGCTTTATGGTTTCATGGGTCAGATTTCCATATAATACATTTCATTATAATAATTGGTTGTATTATTTTAAATGTGTTTTGATATGTTTGAGCAAAATAAATACGAATCCGAAACAATGTGTGTGTGTACACCCAAAGTGAACCAATTATGATGGCACATGCACATTCTACCAGGTGTCACACCCAGGGTTAATCACATGCTTATATATACACCTCTACGGGTTCTCTAAACCTTTAATGTAACTTATTCTGTCTGAGAGCTTTTGGCTCGTGTGTTTTGTTTTTTCCTTTTTTCCCCTCTTTTTTCTTTTCTTTGTAACTTGGACGCAGGACTACTTGCCGTTTTGTGTGTGTGTTATCTGTGTGTGTGTCTGTGTGTGATCATCATTAGCTCCTCCCCCCTCACCTCTGGATTCTGGGCGAACCCGGCTGTTTGGCGAGCGTGTCGAAGAAGAGCGTGACGGCCTTGTGCACCTCGTTCATGCCGACCCAGCGCAGCACCTCCTCCAGGAAGGCCAGGGTGAACGGATGGTTGTGTCTCCGCCAGCTGTGGCTTCGCATGGGGACCCCACCTGGGGGAGGGAGAAGCGTCAGGAAAGGAAACAAATGAGAACAAGGGTAGAAACAGCTGCGTCTTACTATGAAGCCTCCAGAGGACGTAAAGGGGCGGCCACTGGTCCGTGTCGGGGGCCAGGGTGTCCCAGAGGAGCCGCACCCTCACTGCAGAGTTCTCAGACTGTAAAATAAGAACAATAATCACTGACAACTGTTTTCACAAGAAAACGACCTTAATAACTGTAACATGAGCTCCTGGTCTGACATCACGTTTCTGAAGATGACGCAGAGAGAAAGCTCTGGTTCTGTGACAGGAAATGGTTTCAGGTCGTCACCTCTGTGACCTGGCTGACGAGTGGAGACGCCCGGACCAGCTGCAGCAGGTGACTGGGCAGGCCGAGGCGCTGGAAGTACCACAGCAGGTTCCAGAAGATGATGGAGTGGCTGTCCAGGAACTGAGGCTGAGCGAGGACCGCCTCGCCCTCGTTCTCCAACAGACTCTCCAGCTCCTTCCGCAACACAAGGGGGCTCAGGTAGGCCACCGTCACCTGGGGAACCCCACCCATGGACGAACCCTGAGGAGGTGGAGGCCATGAGCAACAAAGCGCACAGGACCACCTTCAAGAAAGGCTGAAATGTTACCATGGTGATTCTGTTGCTCTCAGAGCCGGCGTCCTCATTAACACCATTGCACTGCCTTCGCAGCGAGGCGTCGTGACCACTGGGGGGCCTAACTGCGCTCTCCACCTCATCCTCCACGTTCCAGTGACTGCGCTCTGCACTGAACAAAAACAGGAGGACAGAACAACCTCAGTCCACCTGTTGAATGATCTGGTTTCATCAGACCATTTCTGATTGGATGATACCTGCTGACAGGTCCCAGGTCACAGATCTCAGCGTTGAGGAACGGAACGAAGGAGGCGGAGCAGAACGGACATGATGAATTTAGGTTAGAGTCGTCCGACGTCCAGCCGGCCATGATCTCTTCATCATAAACCAACGAGTTACAGCTGCGACACAGGGAGCAGCTGGACATCAACACCTGGACACAAAGAGGGGCGGGGTCAGAACATCTGGGAACAGAACATCATCTCACAAAACCTTCTTAAGAAACAAAATCATCTTAACTGTCCTTTTTTTCCTAACTTAAGAATCTTAAGAATAAAATAAAAGAGAGAAAAGTGATATTCTCAAATAAAGATGAAATGAAGTATTTTCTCAACTTACCTCAAGTCCTGCCCCCTCTTGATTGGCGTCCCAAGACCTGCGTAGAGGATACGCTGCACTGGGTGTCTCCGTCAAGTCCAGGTCACTTCCTACAGACAAGGAACTCTGGTAAGAGAAGACATCAGATTTTATTAGTGGGGGGTTACTCAAACATTTCTCCTTTGACAACTGATCAAGAGAGTTGTGTGTGATTAACTGATGAAGACGGGATGCACGTCATCCAACCTCTGAGGTGGCGTTGACCAGCCGGTCTTTGGCTTTCAGCAGTGTTTCAGCGACCTGAGCTTTCCTCGACTGCCTCTGCTCAGACACCCTCCGTCCTGACGCCCCTCCTCCTGGCCGCCGGTCATCTACGCTGGCGGCTCGTCTTACCGACACTCTGTGCCGGGTTGGGGTAAGGAGCTGCTGGAGTTTCCCTGCCAGTCCTCCTCTGCTCGGGGAGGAGACGTTGTTGTCGTTCTCGTCTACGACTTTGTTTCGTCCGGCTGAGTCACGCAGCCCTGCAGGTCTGGAGGTCAAAGGGCACAGAGAAGTTCAGAAGCAATTACCTGCATGGTAATCATGGTATTATGTGCTATGAATTATTTGGTTTTACTGCTGTAGTCATTCTTTTCAGTTTATCGTCACTCTGAAAGGAGTCCTGGTAAATCAGAGGACACTTCACCCACCTGCTGTCTCGCTCCACCGGCTGGCAGCTGCAGTCCCGGTCCAAGGGAGTCGACTCAGCACACTCTTTGTAGAAGGTGGACAGACACACTTCACTACGCCGCACCAGAACGCCACTGGTGGGCACCAGAGGTGGGGTGGAGGCATCTCTGCGTCCCAGTGGGGGTTTGTGGGAGACGCTGTCTCTGCAGCCATTGGTCCCAGCGTTACGGAGGATGGTCTTCTTGCAGAGTTTAACTTCTGGTGGAGGGCGAGGAGGTCAGTTAAACGTCTGGTTGTTGTTCAGTGATAGTTTGAATGTGTAGACAGTAAGTGCTTTATCCTGAAATCATAAGTTTATGTTTTATGACTCTGGCCCAACAATGGATGTTGAAACAAAAGCAATCTTACGATCAGACGTCATCTTCATGCTGTTCAGACTGTTGCTCTTCACCAATGGCCCCGTCAGAGACTCGTGACTGGAGCTTTCACTCAGACCGCTCCAGCTGGACTGACGGACAAGAGCAGAATGTGGGCGGCACCTCGGGTCCATCTCCATCATGGCTTCTTCAAGAGAAAAAAAAAAGAAAAAGAATTTCTTCAGCTCTGTTTAGATAGACTGATAATCATCTATAACATATGTGAGAAGCACAAAGAAAATGATCTGAGGCTTGCTACACGTCACAATGATTGGTCTGACCTCCCCGCGACCCCACAGAGCCACTCTTCTGACGCCGCCTGATGGGCTGTCTGAACTGGGCGACAGCCAACAGGACGTTTCTCAGTTTGGCCCAGCGGAGACGTCCGCCTTGATTGGTGGAGGGCCACTTGCTTTCCAACACCGCCTGCAGAGACACACCGGATTCAGTTATTTCTTAAATGTACTTCATTAATGGGACCGTATGATGCGACGTGTGCGTGTGTGTGTGTGTGTGTGTGTGTGTGTGCAGACCTTGTTGTAGTACCCGTAGGTGATGGTGTTGGGTGTGATTCCTGCCTTCTTCATTTCCAGAAGGACTCGGACAGCGAGGACCGGCTGACCGTACTGACCACACAGCTGCATCAGGATTCTGTAACACACCTGAGACATGCAGGCACACATGCACATGCACACACACACGTTGCAGTGACCAACAGCAAGGAACAGGAAGAGGTTTATCCCCGCATTCATGTGGGGCCATTGCATCATGAACATCTGTCTAGCACTGTTCTTCTACCTTGTATGTGACTCACCTCATCTGGCAGCACCACCTTGCGGTTCTCCATGTGCTTCAGAACATCATAAGCCGTGTGCAGGGCACGAACCTTGGCACTCTCTGCCCGAACAAAGGTGGGCAGATAGATGAACCAGAGGCCGTAGCAGTGACCCAGCAGGCATTTAGACCACATGTCTGCCACAGCTGAGTACTTCTGAGCTCGCTTCTGGGCCAACTTGATCTCCTATGAGGAAGACACCAAGATAAAGCATGAAGGTCCACTCATGAACAAATTTTACTGCGTTGGATGTTTGAGCTTTATAGCTGTGACGTCCCAGCAGCAACTAGTCTGAGCTTATCATGATCCTGTGTGCATCCAACACCAGTGTGACATGGACACCTGAAGCCTAAAAGACAGGAAAGCAAAGGTGGAGATATCCTGTGTCCAAACGAAATGATTAGTCACGGTGTAGCCAGAGGAGGAGTGTAAAACTACACCCAGCCAGCAGAGGGCGACCCAGAACTCAGGGCTTCACTGGTGGGGATTTTTGTAGATTTTTGACTTATATATAGCTCAAATACACACACACACACACACACACACACACGTATTTAAGTAAAAATACAAAAACGTTGACATTCACTGTGTAACATTGCCTCTGAATGAATCAGCATCACAAACAAATATTCAGATTTATGCATTTTCAGCAAAAATAAATTGGTTTGGAGGTTTAGATTCTCTTGAACAATAGAATGAAAACACGTTCTAATCCCCCTGAAATTCCATCCTGCCACTCTGAGAGCTGAGAAGAACTGCTGTACTGAAGCTGTCACCCTGAAGCCGTGCAAACACACAGACTGAGGCCTGTGAATATTAGATGAGCAGTGAAATATTGATACTCATCATTAAATTAAAATGATGCTGACTACTGCTTTCCTTTTTCCCACAGAAAACTGGGTCATTTTGTAAAACAGGTTGGAGGCTCGGAGCCTGAAGACACAGCGATCCCACTGCAACCTGTCTGAACTACAAACTCATCTCACTGACCAGAACAGGACAGGACAAGAGCTCACTGAAAGCCATTCTGCCATATTTAGAATGAGCTCTGAAGCATTTCTATTCCAGGTTACAGATTTTCTGTACACCAGAGTAAGTTTGTTGATGTGCAAAGATGATGTTTCCTCTGTAGAGTTCAGTTTACATGCTGTACCTGTTTTGTGCGTCTGGGGGCGGGGCTGCTGGGGGCGCTGCCCTTGGCAGGGACACGGAGCTGATCTTGGGGCCGATCGAAGAGTTCCAACCTTAAGGTGGGAAAGGTCTCGTAGCTGAACACAAGACAATTAACATCCTGTTACAAAACGGCCTCTTAGGCATGCTCCCTGGAAGCTCCAGCAGTAGCTCAGTGATAAACAAGGACTTATACCTGTAGAGGGCGGGGCACTCAGAGCCGTCAGCTTCCTGTGGCTCTTCAGGAGGCATGATGAAGACGGTGTGTTCTCCACTGTGAGTCTCATCCAGATCAATCAGCCGCACCTCTTCTGGCTTCTCCACATCCACCTGAGAACACATCAACACACATCTCCTGAAACCCACATTTCTTCACAAGACGTCTCTGTATAAAATGAAGCCAGAAGGCATTTTGCAATGGGAATGACCGATGGTATCCAGAAGTGTTTTCTAGAGAAAGGGCTTGCTAATCGCTAAGATGGTGGTATTTATTTATTCTGCAGCCTTAATCTCTACTCTCTGGAGTTGGCATAGTAACCTTTTGTTCCAACAGCATCCATATCTGTAGAATGCAGAAAAGTAGCGGGCCGACGTAAAGTCCAGGTACCTGCTGCTCGTAAAGGTTTGGAGTTTGGTCCCAGATTGTTCCTAGATAGCATTTCCAAGATCAAGACTTTAATCCATATCTGGATCACCTCAAAAGTCAACCCTCTCTCAGGGTGAAGGGTTTTAACACAGTAATGAAATGAACTAAGAGAGCACAAGTCCTGATTCTGACCTTTTGGACGCATTCATCGAAGAACTCAAGGCAGGCATGGCGGTCACTGACAAAGGAGCACTCCTCAATAAATTGAGTGAACATCTGAGTCCTTGTCATCTGACTGTAGAACTTCTGCTGCGTTCGATCGCGAGATTTCAAAAAGCCTGAAGACAGAGGAGGCATTGCAGAACATTAGACAATCACAGTCACTGGTAGTAAGCTGGTAGTAAGGGACAGTCAGGGACAGCACCCAAGTTTGTTCTTAATAATGTGCAGCAGAAGCTTGCTGGATGTAGAAAGCAGCCCGTGGATGCCTATGAGCCCTCTCACCCTGCAGGTTGAACAGTGAGCTGCAGTCAGTGGTGGTGTCTGATGGTGCCTGGGTTATGGGCAGCAGGAAGGTTCGGTATCCTCGCAGCAGGCAACTCATGAAGCGCAGGAACGCCTCCTGGATCTCCAGCTCCAGCTGTTTCTGACGCCGATATATCTGATCATAGTCAGTCAGCAGGAACTCCAAGGTGGCCTCCTCCTGGCATGGAGTGCAAACTGCAAGAAAAGAAATCTTTTGAAAGATAACTCAGGTTTCAAATGTCTGTGATTGGAGTTAGACAAGAATGACATGATGATCCTGGCTGAAGGTTTCAGTTTGTTCTCATACACATACTCTTCTCCAGGGTCTTGTGTAGGCTAGTGAGGGTGCTGAACAAAGTCTTGCCATGTTTTCTGGGTAACGATCGCCATGACAACGGCTTCTTATCCTCTGACCTGAAGATGTGGGAAAGTTTGTCATTATCGTGATGGGTCATAGATATAAAGACACTTTATTTAATCTCACAAGAGAAATTCACATCATCAAGCACAATCAATCAGTCGGCTAATGGACTCACTGAAAGATGGTGTTGGTGTCGAGGTCAACACACACAACATCTGTCGGAGGGTCGTAGAGGTCGAAGTAGCTGGAGTGGACGCCCACAATAAAGGGCATTGGTGCCAGCAGTACATAGACCATCTGGAGTGGACACAGGGGGATGTAGGGACACAGCCAGCGCAGGGGGAAGCTCATCTACAAAGAGATGAAGGCGACACATCATTACCACCCAAGAAGGCTTTTTTGAAAAAACAGGGAATAAATTCATGAGTGTTTCTTACGGAGACGAGCGCCTCGCTGACGGAGGTGAGCACATCGGGGCGAAGCGAGTGCAGCAGCAGTTTCTGTTCGGTGAGGACAGCAAGCAACAATGTGCAGGCATTCTCTGGGCCGAGGTTCTGCAGCAGTTTGAGGAAGCTCGCCCCACTACAACACACACACACACACACAATGCTTCGATATATAAAAGAACTCACACAACCAAGCAGCTTGCTATTTTATTCATAGACAGACAGAAACCACTTATTGCTCCCTTATGATGATGAATTAAAGGGCCAGTTCTGCAATAAATCACGGGCTGACCAGTAAACTCTCAACCTAACTCTCCTTTATATCTTTACTTTCATAGCCTTGCCTGAACAATTATTCAAAGTTAAGTCACAATTTAGTCACACCCCCCTTCCCATCAGTACTACTACTGATACTACTGCAGCAGTGAACTGACCTGAGTGGGAGCGGAGAGGAGACGGGTTGGCAGAGCAGCAAGTTGTCATACGGGGAGAGCTGCAAAATCACACACACACACAGTTACTTCTTTTACACACACACACATGCACAACTTTCATTCATCAGTGGAATCAGTTAGAGAATATTTACATGGATTTTCTTTGAAGGTGAAAATGAAAATGATTATTGTCACTGGTGTCAGACTTCGGTGACACCGGTGATGATTTCTGGAAGTTGTGAGCAATTTCATTTGACCAAATTACACATGAAAGAATATTTAATGATTGAACTAAATCCGACAGCTGTCACACACAAATGTAAAATCACAAGAACCCCTCATATAGCCGCAGTAAATTATCACTGTGGAGAATTAGCTCAACGCGCTGCCAGTTCATTGGACAGGATCATCTGAGAGACTGTTTTTGATTGGCTAAAGTAAGTTACCCTTTTCACTCTGCCACCTCAGCACCCATCCTGTTGGAGGAGGAGGTGAAGGGTTAACATTCGACCAACAACCATCATGTGAGGTCTGATTATCAGCTCCACTGGCAGCGATACATCACTGGTTAAACGGTTTCGACGTGACAACAGACCCAAAGATGAGTTTGTCATTCTGCTCACATTTATCTCACACACACACACACACACACACACACACATACAGTAATGGCTAAGAAAGCATAGACCCACAGAAAGGTTTTGGCACAGCCTGATTGTGCCACACCTACAGTAAATAAATGTATTCATTTAGATGTATTGTATTTGACTTCCCTCAGTGTTATAGCTGACTGGTCCCCACAGACACACCATCAGTGAACCAAAGCCCAAGAGTCAATCAATGGTTAGCACTTGTTTTAAGGCATCAAAAAGTGACATTTGCAGCACACAGCTCCAGATCGCCTCTAAACTTCTGGGTTGGCTCTTCCTTGGGCCGAAGGACACTGCTGGTAAAAATGTTCATAAACCTGCTAACAGGACAGGCAAGTGGACCACTGAAAAAAATGGAACAAATGAAAACAAAAGTTGCTCCTCCAAGGTAAGTATTGAGAGCATAGTGGACCAAGTTGTCATTGACCTCCAGGGGTCCAATGACGACTTGTTTGATAATTCTATTGTAAAACACATGAACTCTGATGTAGCATCACTGATCTTTGGCTACTTTACATTCTAGTAATCAGAGACATAAATATATTAAAATGTCAAATATTTAATGGTAAGTTTTTGTTTTTCAAATAAACCACCACAATCTGCAGATTACAAAATAAGGGAAATTAACTGACTTTTTATATGCAGATAAAACACATAGACCTAAAAACCCTTATGAAGAATCAAGAGCCCAGTCTGTACCTGAACGAGGATGCGAGGTCGCTGGGGTGAAGGAAACGGGACATTATGCATGAAGCTGGAGATGTGTCTGCCGAGAGAAGATATGTGAATTCCTATCACCAGACTCTTTTATTATATTTATTCTACTAATAAAAACTATTAAAATCAGGCAAGATAATAAATAATGTGAGGTCACAATGAAAGAATTTGATATAAATCATCAAATGTAAAAATTGACAAAACTGTTGCCACGGAAATAAGTCTTAGGGACAAATATAGGACTGTAATTAAATATATTAACTTCAAAACATGAAAAGGAATAAAACCAGAACAGAAGAGTGACTGACTTCTCTAGTGGCAGGACGTGAGGGCCTGAGATGGAGTATCTGTAGATGAAGGTGAGGAACTTCTGGAAGACGGTGAAGAAGGGCCAGTGGGAGAGGACGCAGATGCTTTTCTTCACCTGCAGACTGCGGTTGGTAATTGGCCGCCGGTCCACCACGCTGAGGAGGCCGAGCCGCACGCTCTGCCGCTCAGTCAGCATCTCCTTGGAGAATGACTCGTAGAACTGGATAGCAGCGCCGTACACCTGCAGGGGTCAGGGACCATGCTGTGTTTTAAATGGAGGCAGAAGTCTCTTTGTGTTACAGGTTCCTGATCTGAGCATACCCTGATCTCGATTGGCTACGGATCGTATGAAACACTTTTCTCTTTAATAAAGACAACACATCTGTTGTCACGATGATGTGTGTTTTCAAACCACTCACCTTGTCCCCGGAGGCAGAAGTGAGGACAAAGGTGGAGAAGACGGGCAGCTGGTACTTAGTGTTCAAAGGCCAGCTCTCCACAGTGACCCCCATCGGCAGACAGAAGACCGGCACCGACTCTGGAAGAGGAAACGAGTCCAGGTCCTCTTCAGGGTAACGGCTGATGAGACCTGGGGAAAAAAAATCCATAACAGAACAGTTTGATCCTTATTCCAATTACTTACACGGGGGTGTGTGAGTCTGTTGGATCAAGGAACTATGATAGGGCGGACTGACAGCTGACAGCAGTGACACCGCAGCATTAGTGTGTGTTTACTGGTATTTACTGTCGAGAACAAAGAGACGAGTCAGCAGATGGTACAAACTGACCAGTACATGTCATGAACCATCAGCCTGACTTGACGACCTGATTCAACTAACTTCAGCTAACCCAAAGGGATTCTTCTGTTGGCTGAGGGATGGGTACTCACCAGCCTGGTACACCAAGGCATTGGCTTTGGCCACTGCTCTCTTGTAGCACACGTACAAAGCTGGACCCCACTGGAAACAAACAACACTGTGACAACTGGCGCCCGCCGCTAAGGCTCCAAAGAGCTCCAACAATATGTACTCACCATGCCAGTGTTCAGGTTCTTGTCAACACGGCAGAAGGTGTGTGGCGCAACCTCTCCCTTGCTGGGCAGCAGCAGGGCGATGTCGGTGACTCCCAGTGTGTGGAGGCCCTGTGAATCCAGAGCCCGCCGGTACGTCAGAAACACTCGGTGAGCTGTTGGGGCTCCGCCTGAGCTCAGGTTGGCTGAGCGGCTGTAGGGCGTTGTCTCGATGACGTACCAGCTCTGCTTCAGTTGCTCCTTCCCCTCATAGAGAACCCTGCAGTGACAATTCACATCCTTGTTGTCGGCGACCAAATGTTAAAGTCCTATGAATGTACAAAACTGACTCATCTGTGTTGTGTTGCTGTTTCTCACATAACTTCACTGCTACATAACTAGCCAGAGACGACGAGGGACGGGTGATCTCAGATTTCAACCCCCCTTTGATGGCGTAAAATTTACATCTGAGGACGATTCTCAGAGCGGCACACACCTTTAACTGTTTTTCAGACCAAAACCCACCACGCCATTCCAGTGCCTTCAAGCAAAACACAGGTCAACTGACACACACTGAGGTTCATAATCATTCAAAATCGAATATATTAGGATGTTTGTTGTTATCCAGGCACACGAGTATAATCAGAAATTTCAACCAGCTGAAAAACAGCAGAGACAACAGAGGAGCATCTGGTGGTGACGAGCAGAAATATTACGTAACCCTCAGGATTATATAAGATCAACGTGCAGCAGGCCAACTGCAAACATGAATGGATTTCTGCATAAGAGCGGTCATTTGTCATTTCAACTGGAGGATCATTTACAGCCAGCAAGCTGATTAGTGGGTAAAAGTCACAGCTGAGAGGGACACACGAGAATATTCACACCATCCAATAAAAAACAGCTGCTTCTCTTTCATGTAAACCTGATTATTGTGTGTATGTACCATCAGTCTGTTAAGGTTTTAGTTCATCTGATGCAGCCACAAAGAATAAATAAACACTGTGTCACACTGTGAGTGGGTCTCACCCCAGGTCGAGTATGGGTGGTTTGTCCCGCCCCCGGCGGTAGCACAGGTACAGGTGAGGGTTGTTGATGAGGCCGGCGCTCAGCTCGGCAGAGTGTCCACCCAGCGTCTTCTCGATGCAGGTGAAACCCTCTGGTACCTCCTCCCCGAGCCCCCGTGCGATCACCGCCAGGTCCGTCACAGGCTCCACTGCTCGGACTGACGACGACGACGAGGTCGAGGAGGAGGCGGAGCTCTTGCCATCTTCGTCCAGGGGTCGCCAGGGCTCTGCAGGGTCCAGGCCTGCCACTACAAAGTAGTCCACGAGCTGGGGACATTTCTCCTCTGTCATGCCGCTTGTCTGCCCACCACTGCAGAGACAGAGTGACATCAACAACTTTTTCATTTCAAAATCATTCCCGATCCAATGTTTCTCTCGCTCGCTTAAAGTTCACTTGTCACACCACGTGATCGAAAACAAACAGAAAAAATAGTTTTGAATTCACTTAGTTAAATCAGTGTTGTGAGCACACAGCAGTTTGTGTCAGTTAGTATATTTACAATGAGACTGTGTTAATTCAACTAACGACTTCTAAATCACAAGTAAACATCTCCAACTGAAACATCACTGGTTTGAGAGATGAGCTACTCCTGCTGCTACACGTTCAACTGGACGAGGCACTCTACACCTGCTCCACAAAGCCCTTGATGGGCTTTGACCCGGAAGTAACAGAACCATGTAGAAACTGTGCAGAGCTGTCCAATTCAATAATGGATCCCATCATAGACAATAAGAGAAGTTTCAGCTTTATAGGACAACCCCGAAAATACCAACATAATAAATAATAATAATAAATAATAATGAATATTGGGCATTTCACTTGGGAGATCAAATGAAGTATCTAGCAGTAGCAGTGCCGGAGAGTTAAATCATACTTTGGTGAATACAGTGACTGCAGTCCTGACCTAGTATGCCAGAACAAGGACAGGAGTACAATTAAATGGTGTAGTTGAGCTGTGAGCTTGGCTTCACTTTAATCTGCATGAAAACGTACTGACTGGAGGTGTCAAACTGGCAGCAGAGGGACGAAGGAGGACATGAGGTCAGACAGGCACTGATTGAAGATGATTGTCATTCCTGCAGAACCACAACCTTTTGGTGTGAATTTCTCTTGTGAGATTAAATATCTACCTTTTTGTATATATAAATATCTATCTTTCTATTTCTAACCAGGTACATAGGAATTCTTGTGACTTCTAGAGTCAGTAAAACAGATATACTTGAGATAAAAAAGATAAGCGTTTGTGCATAGAAAGGGAAGAACTTTGACAAGACTTTGTCAGAAAGTCAAACACACGTGAGACAAAAAACTGCTGCTCAGTTACAAAATCCATATGTGATTAAACTGAAGAGCAGAGAACACAGTGGTGTGTGTGCGCGTTTAAAAATAGGATGAGCAGTGGTGGTGTGAGACACTAAGAGCATTCTTATGTAACTGGAAATGTCCCCTGCCTTCGCTCGTCCTCCATCCTTCCCTCTGGCTCTGGTAAATGTCCACACACGAGGAGGACAGAGACAGACAAGACGCAAAAAAGGAGCACGAATATGTGAATGCTGCTGAATGCCGACTCAGAAGATGTTTGAAAGTGTCAATAGCATACAGACAAACACACATATATGTATATATACACGTATATATATATATATATATGAATGTTTACATGTATATACCTGTACATTAAAAGGAATTAATAATCAGGTAAACAGCCAAGCTGTAAGGCTGAAGTCAGTGTATGAACAGAAAAGATGGGCTCACAGCTCTCTCAATCTCATCAAATGAAAATTCTCTTCATAACACAATGAAGACAGATTACCAAAATAGTTACAACAGTCAATTCTTCATATGTTTAAATGATCCATTCTCATTAACTCATCACCTCTGTAGATTGGATACTTTCTGTTGTCAATCCATCTTCTGACAAGCAGCAGAACATCTTCTACATGAAGAGCAACCATCAGAGTTTCCAACTTCTCAGTGAGGAAAGTTGCTATTGTCCTAAAAGTCACTAAACGACATCACTGCATATTTTGCATACTTAAGGAATAACGAATAACGTCGTGGGGAGACAAAAACAGAAATATATTTAGAACTACAAATGAACTTTTGTCTGTAAACTCTTGTTTTTATTTTACATCATTACATTACTCTGTGAACCAGTGGCAGGATCAGCAGCGACTTTGTTGCATGTGCGATTAATTTTTCAGTGTGGATGCAGAGCGGTGAGGGAGGGTTTCCTCTTTGCTCTGTACGTGCAGGGATTGATGTGTGAAGCTGACTGCCTGTGAATACTTCAGGATGGGGGAGGACCCACTGATGGACGACTCAAAAACACCAAAAAATCTCCAATAACACGAGAAAACGTCACTAGTTTGGTCACTTTTTCAAAGAGTCACTAGACGGTCTGAATACTCATTAAATAAAGTGAAGACGTCACTACGTTGCCAACACTGCACACACTTGATGTGAGTCCATCACCACTGAGAGATTTTCGCAGCTCTGACATAACCAGTTTGAAAATTTGTATTTTTACAATTAATCCAACGTGACTTTTATAATGGTGGTTAATCGTCAGTTTGAAATACTGAAATATTAAAACTGAAATATTACTTCCTGTGGGGTGGGGCGAGCTGCTCAGCACAGTGTCAGAGAATGAAAGTGAGAGAGGAGGGAAGTGGATTCACCAGCAGGGGTCAAAGGTCAGTCAGCAAACAGGAAGAGAACTGCCAGGCTGCTTCCTGTTGTATGACTGAGGTGATAAAACATTCATCCTCACATACTCCACCTCACCGGTGCCACCTGACGTCTGACATGCAGGTCACTTCACAGCAAGTGATTGACGACATTGAGGTCATGTGACTGAACAGAGTCAATGAGGATACAAACAGCAGGTGTGGACTTGTGCCGCACGCCTTCAGCCCGAGTCCAACTTAAATATGATGACTTTAAATTTGTTGATATCCTAAACATTGACACCAGTGACTCATAACTTCACTCAGACTGGAGGTGTTCCACTTATCCAGAACTGATTCAGACTCACAGCCAGAGGTTTCACATTAGTGAATCACCTGAGACCTGCTAAAACAATGACAAGGATCCAGCTGCTAGTCCATCGTGATGGAACGTCAAGGGTCAAAGGTTATGAGGACAAACTGATCAACTTCTTTATTGACCATAAAGTGATCTAAGCCTCTGTGTAACTTGAAGGGCGTCGCCTGCTAAAATAGCTGATGTCATCACAAACGGTTCCTCTTTTGACACGCACATGTGCGCACACGCACACACACGCCTCTGGACACATGCTGGAAAACCCAAAGTACCAGACTTACTCATCAAGCAAATATACAGCACATGCTCTAGTACAAAATAACATCAGTACAATTCACGCTCACAGCGGCCAGGATCTGTGTTGCATCTTGGATAATGTAGTTGTCAGTGTTTGACTTAATGAGGCCCAGAATTAATACGTTGTTCCAGTGCGAAGCAGCATCACCAGATCAAACTGTTGATCTTCAAATCAGGAGAGGAAGTGAGAAACCTGACAAAAAGTCCCTCCCAACCAAACACATATCATTAATCACACCAGCTGCTGAAACTGAACCTCAATCACCCGTGGCTTCCCTAAAACAACTTGTTCAACACCTGCCTGTCCGCACATCTACACACGCAGAGAAGTGAATGTGCTGCACGGGGAAATGGAACAACAGCCCGATTAGACAGTGGTTATATTTGTCGTTTGAGTCATTTCACGTCACGTTCTGAAATAACTGATGGGAGACGTGATAGTGGCACCATTTTAACTTTAGTTATTTGTCTGAGCCACCTGACAAATCGGGGTTCAGGTTGTCATGGTGCTTCAAGTTCTGTGTGTGTAACCAGGGTAACAGCTGCATGACATGGTCGCAAACATGACATTCACTGCATCCGGCCCGTGTCAAGTGTGAACAGATAAGATGTTGGGTTTGGTTCGGGCATGGTACAGCTGTTTCAGTCGAGTTCGGCCAGGGGCTGCAAATACCAGTTAACAGCAAAAATATTCTGTTTAATTTGTCCAAATGTTTTGTCCATAAAACAAAGACATTTAGCGTGCAATCATCAGAAGGAAATATTTCTTCTTCATCCTCTCGGATACCTTCTCTCCCTATGAACACAAACGGTGAGTTGATTCTTGCCTTGTTGTCTCTACACATCAATACTACTCCTGACAGTTTTCTGTGGTTGTACCGAGAAGCCGCCAGGAGCTTTGGGTTTGAGGGTCACTGTGATGCCGCCACAGGAAGTGAGTACTGACACAAGCCAGAAATGTAGAGCTTTCAATTCCAGTTCTGAGCACGTGAATAGTGCAGCTGAGGAGGAAGGACAGGATGAAAGGACAGTTATTTTCCCTTAATGCGTCGGTGATATCTCACTCTTGCTACACTGAGTATATGTGTGTGTTCGTCTGGGTGTGTGAACTGGTACCAGCGGGTCGCAACCACAACGCGTCTTTGTGTCCTCTGGGTGTCACAGCACCATCACCAGCCAGATTATGAATGACATCATCCCCCAAGGCAGGGTCACATGACTTCCTATTGTCAGCTCCATACATAGGTCACATGACATCTCTGTGCCTTGTCTAGTTTCTCAGAAGGCAAAGTAGAACTTTCGATGGGGCGGCCATGTTCATCAAAAGGACAGCAGAGACAGGAAGTAAGCAACCATCGTCATCAGTGTAACATGAAGGAACAAAGGTCAATTGTGCTGATGGTGAAGTTTCAATAGATTGTTGGTTTGGGTTCTTACGGAAAACAGTAGTCAAAAATAGATTCAAACATTCAAACAACATGAGTCCTCATCTGCAGTTCATGTCATTTAAAAGCACAACGCAGCAACTGAAGAGGGACGCCATAGACCCAGTGAGTAGTACTGATGTGGGGACATCTGTACCACTCGGACATTACAGCGGACATTTCACAGGAAGAGTCATTCAGTATGACCCTCAAACACACTTCAGCCAGTGACGTTTGAACCGCGTCACCGGGAGGAACTTCTGCCAAACCTGCTGTCATTCCACAGGGGATACTCCGTGACAGTGATCAACGTCTGATACGTCGACTGTCTCAGTATGTGACACAGTCAATCATGAACCAATAGATTAAACAAACTAATATGAACAGCAGACAGTTTACGATTACTGTCATAGGTGTTGTACTAAAATACTTATATTTTATAAATGGATTTGATGATCTCAGTTTACCTCAGTGTGGTGGGATTTTAGACACGTCTGATGACACGAAACAAATGAGCAGGTAGCGGTGCCCTGCTGTCCGGGCCTTGGACTTTTATTTGTATTTGTGTATGTGTGTGTGTGTGTGTGTGTGTGTGTGTGTGTGTGTGCATTCAGAACTAAAAGCTTCCAGATTAATATTGTAGACATATATGAGAAGCTGCATGTGACCCACTTTGGCAAAATGGCGAAAAAAACATGAGAAAGATTCTCTCACAGATGGTGACGGACAACGGCGAGGGGTTACATGCCAACATGACCACAGGCTATGATGAACAAACACATGTTAGCATGCAGCACAAGTATAGCTTTACAGAGCCGCCGGCGACCTCTTTGGACCGTCCTCCTGCCAGAAATGATCATTGGAGCACTGAATGTGAATTCATTCACTGGAGAAAATGGTGAAAGACGACACACAACGATGACACACTGCCTTCTCTTCTCGAACTCTTTGCGGGAAACATTTTTAAAGGCCTCCCCAGAGAGCGCCGTTTGTCTAAAAGCTGCATGTTTGACTCCGCCTCCATCAAGGACGTTACCGTCTGTGATATGTATGACCAGACAGCGATAGTGAGCGCAGCACGACAGGAGACACTGAAGATGAGGAGTTCAGGGCTGATGGTGTGTGTTTATCTGTATGGCCTCAGTCTCTCCCAGTGCATGCTGGGGCATGCTCAACAGGGTTACGTGCTAACAGACAGACAGAAAAGGTTGTTGAGTTTGGTGTGTGTGTGGTCCAATCACAGAACGGGACCATCAGAACTGTCAATCTGTGGTCCTGAAAGGTCACAGGTTTGATCCTGGCACGAGAGCCATGGTACAGTCCCAAAGGCCCTGGATTGTCTCTAGGTCAGGATCAGGCCTCCTGAAGATGTTTGTCAGATTCTTTACAAGAGACGACATGTCTTCACACTTATCACACCTTTCAAAGAAGCTGAAATATGTTTCAAATGTGTGTGTGTGTGTGTGTGTGTGTGTGTGTGTGTGTGTGTGTGTGTGTGTGTGTGTGTGTGTGTGTGTAAGTAAATCAGTCCACACTGTCACAAGTCCATCAGGGGAAGGAAGGAATCATACAAAGCATACGTTCTGCAGGGTTCAAGTTTTGCAAGAAACATTTAGCAGGAAGTAGTGTTGCAGTGGTGAAACCTGCAGTGACACGTTTTTGTCCCCAACAAACTCTCAGAACATCACTTAGAGGTGAAGCTCTTATGGTGGCTGCTCACTTGTCAGGCACCGATCTGACAACAGCCAGGGCTAACTTGAGTTGGTATTCAATTAATATTCCATTCACTTAATTTTAATTTTAATATCCCCAAATCACAATTCAAATACACATGCACACGCACACACATACACACACACACTGACTGTCCAAGTGACACTTCTTGTTGACACACGTGTGTCAGTCTAAACTCTTTCAACGTGTTTCTATTAGGTTTGATCCCAGGAAAGGCTCCTGAACGCATCTCAGCTGTGTGATGATGAAAGTGAAAAGGAGGAACGAGGCAGGGACTCAGCTCATCTGAGACGAGACAAACCGAGAGGCCCGGCCTAAGCAGCTGGACATTTAAACATGGAACCCCCCCCCCCCCCAACCACACACACACTCACACACTCAGCAAGGCATGTTCCGTTATAGACGTCCCTTTATTCTCCGCATCGCCTTTCATACACGTCCAGAAAAATATCGCGTGAACTACATCTTCAAAATGTCAAAAACGAAAGAAAAACACAAAGTGTCCGCTCAGTGCGTCAGACGAAATGCACCCCGCAATCCACCTCCTAGTTCCATCGTCGGACGCGAACTGAAGCCCAAATTAACTGCGCTAACCCTTCCTGTAGTTCTTATTTAGTGACGTCTGAACACGTATCATTTGCATTTATCGTGTTACTCAATTTCAATTAGCTTCCATGGGAGACTGGTCTCATTGTGTAGAAATACAGCTCTGTCACAAATGGATGGTCAAACTGGCGACGACAGTTTATTTTGAATTTTAGCTGACATTATAGAAAACATTCAGAGCGCGTTCGGATCTGTTCTGAATAAAATTTCGATATGAACCCGAATAGAGAGAGGTGTGTCCGATAATACACACACACAAGTAGTAGCCGTGCTGCGAACTGGTATTTGCTAGCGGTCCGTGTTTGCTAGCTTACCGAGCCCCTGTTCGTGAACGTTACCGTGTCCGTTTACCGTCCGAATGAGGCGGTGGACCTGTGTCTGTTTGTCATACCTCGTTGTCGATGCTGGTTTGTCCTACAGATGTCTGGAAGAATCATGTTTAGGTCAGTCGCTCACATGTACCGTCCATGTTTGATTTCTGAACTGCAGCAGGACGTGAAGCCCCCACAATGCACACGGTGACTTCCGTTCAGTGCCTCAAAATCAAAGTCTGCTACGCGACGTAAGTGTAGAGTGTTTTCATTTTGGCGTAACAAAAATCAAAGAGTGAATCTGCCAAAAACGAGCGATAGTACAATTATTTACCTTTTATATTTATATTTCTGTAATCAAATCGCACATTTCCAAATGTCATGTACAAATATGGTAAATATATGACCCAAGTAGGCCCTTCATGTATGCTGTATTTTATTCATATTGCAGTTAGAGTTGTTTATTCTACAACAGTTTCTATTCTATTCGCTTTACTTATTTACTCTCAGTTGTAGTTTGTGTTTTTTGCGAAACCTAATTGACTAAGTACCTGTACTATGTGTTATGACAGTCAAGTTGAATCTATTCTAAATCTCGAATTTCACTTATTACGAACTACTAATTGGTTAAATATACGTTTTAAACTGTTCATCTGATCATGTTTACTCTTACAACATACAAATTAGTAACGTATTTCTCTGCATAATTTCATTGTTATCAAGTGAAAACTGCATACAAATGTGCAGAGGGATCAAAGAAAAAAAATAACAGAACATTCGGATGTAACGACTGAAAGGATTTCTGCTTTTATTTTGAAGAAGCTGCTCCTCATGCTGCGGTATGATTGTGTGCACATTGGATTTATGGAGCTGTCAGGAGAACGGGTTAAAATCCATCCTGCTGCTGATAATGAATCCTCATCCTCAACATAATTTTTGTATGTTTTATGTTTTCATTTACACAGGTAAAATAAATGTAATATGTAATTTAAGTGTGTATATTTTCTCTCTCGTTCTCTCTCGCTCTCTCCATATATATATATATATGTTAAATAAAATACACAAAAACACTAGAAATAATAATAGGGCATAGTTAGAAGGAATCACAATGTTCAGATTTTTTTTAAGACTACACACATGCACACAGTTCAGTTATTTTGGTCGGTATGTAATCTACATCACTACACTGTACATCTGCAGAACAACAGTGTTGGTAGTATATTTATAATGAGTACACAACACTGCTGGAGAGAGCTGGAGGAGGTGGCCGGGGAGAGGGAAGTCTGGGTGTCCCTTCTCAGGCTGCTGCCCCCGTGACCCGGTCCCGGAAGAAGCGGAAGATGATGGATGGATGGACGGATGGACACAACACTGCAGTGTAACATACTGAGATATACTGGATAATACTGATTATGTGTATTTCAAGCATAAATAAGGTAGTATATAAGATGTATTTATATAAAAATATTTCTATAAAATACCTAGTGAACAAGGTATTCAATGAGATGACGTAAACTGCAGTATTTATCAGCCAAAATATCTGAACACTTAAAATCTCTTTCATCACACCACCACTGTTGCTACAAATGAAACAAATGTTTCTTGTCCAAATGAATTTTACTACAAACTTTGGCAAGTACATGAGTAAGTATACTAATACTTCATTACAGTATATTAATACTTCATTGGAGTAATTCAACATTAACAAAAATGCAGCAATAGCTGATCTGTGTCACATTTTTATTTTCTGGAAAATAATATGAAGGTACAGTCTTGTAAAAATCTCCTTCGCCTTGAACACACAAACACATACAACACACAACTTTCCCTCGTTGTTACGAATAAAAATCAGATTCATCCTTTTCAAACACAAACGCTCATCTTTATTCTCTAGAGCCCGAAACGCAGAACAAAACATGAAGAACTGCATTAATACAAAATGTGAAAAAATACGAAATATGGCCTTTAACATGATCCCTAGAGCACACACACACACGCACACGCACACACACACACACACACACACTCACACACAAACGTATTTATTTTTTTAAGAATACACACACAGTCGGAAAAATGATGATGTGCTAAATTAAATTGTGAGAATAAACCAGCTCCACTCAAAATATCCACAAGGTTCTAGTTTGACCTAGCTGAGAAGAAAATCGAGTCGACGTTTAAATGCTACGACATTCCAAACTAAATCTGGAAGAGCGCTTTTCAAACTGTCCACCTGAATTTGAATATGTTTTGAGTCTTTGTGGAGTTTTAACGACATCAAATACGAAAGAAATAAAAAGATTTGCTGAATGAATATAAACAGTAACATTCCATCCAACATAGCTCCACATTTATCACCTGCAGGCTCAAGTAACACAGACGCACCAGATGTGTCAGTGTTTTCGTCAGCTGCCAGCACTGACAGATCCAATCTCCAACTCAACACAACTTTCAAAGACACATCTTCATCTTTTTCCAACTCTCACATGAAGTTAAAACTAATCTCGGGGGCAAATTTAACGAGATGGTTTGATGAAACATAAACATTTCAAAACAATACACTGAGTTAAAGGCTCAAAATAAATGTAATATTTGTTTTCAGTCAATAAGGAACCTAAACATGAGCAGAGTGATGCCGTATGCTGATGTTCATGAAGGGAAGGTCGTGACGTCGTTCAACTGCTCATATTAATCGGATCAAACATCTCAGCAGTTATCTCCCCATCTCTTGCTCAAACGTGACAAAACAGAGCAGAAACATACTAACATGTATAACTACAGAACCTCAAAAACAATGTGTGTGTTGTAAATAAATGTTAATAAACGGTCACAGGACACATGCACCTAATTGTACAATACTTTTAACATCTACAAGCTCTTGGTTTCTTCTCGTCTTAAATATATTTGTTTGTTTAGCTGCGATCTGCAAAATTATTTACAAACAGATAAAAATATTTTTTTTTTATAATAATAATAATTTCCTTTGTTACAGAAAAATATGCTATTGTGCTCTGGCTGCGGCCTTGCCAGGGCGAAGACACACATGCAGGAAGTGCAGGCATAGAGGGCGGGGCTAAGTGCTGTCAATCACAGTGACTTGAATTGTCCTTGACCTTTCCTTTAAGAAGAATTTCACCAAAAGACTCTGATTGGGGTAGTTTTAACCTGTAAGAGTCTCTGTCAAGTTTGAGGACAGAATGTCAAACAGGACAGGAAGTCATGGGACAGTGTTTTGCTGACCTCTAGTGGTTTATCTTGCTGCAGTGACGCTCAGGTGAAATCCAGGCTGCTGTGACATCCTGGTATCATTCGTCATCATGTCTATGGCATCAGAGTGAAGACTCAGGGGAAATCAGGTACCATGAATGAATTACCTGAAAACTGTGAAGGGTTAGTTTTTGCTGATCAGGGCCTCCATACTGTTCAGCAGCATCACGTCAGTATGATGACACAAATTACTTTAACGTTCGAAAGACAATTAAAAACTGATTAGGAATTTGATAATTTGGTAGAATCAAACAATTTCCTGTCTTAACATGATGAATGGATTACCAAAATAATTCAGCAGTCAATTATTAATCAATTAATTGCTACGATTCTGTTGGGAACATGTTCAATAGATTAATTGAAAATAGTAACAGATAGATCAGTGTGTGATTTTTTTGGTGCACAGTAATTAGAAGTTGTTGTCTATCATAATGGGGTTTGTAGTTTTAGCATACTTAAAATCAATAATTGATATTAATAAAAAGAAGCCTGACGCTCAGAGTGAAGGGGCGTACAAACAGTGTTTGGAGCTGCTGTTCTGTTCTCTTGAATACGCCGCCCCTGCTTGTCAGCTGCTGTCTCCTCCACATCTCCATAACACCAGTTTTAACACAAAATGCATCTATTATAAAAAGTGCAGCACATCACTTTGTAACGAGGAGTTTCTGTCTCTGGAACATGGTCGATCTACACCAGAGTTGTTTGCAGCATCCTCATCACGCTGTGGCCAAACACCTGCCGGACCATGAACATCATTTTTCATCTTCCTATCAGTAACCCGTCTCTCAAGGTTGCATTGCTGTATTTGTCCAAGAACAAAAACTAATGGTGTGCATCAAAAGTTATCTCCCATCACAGTGAGAATTTTTCTTGACCCTATAGTGGCGCCAAAGGACTTTCAGCTTCGATGGCCAAAAATGCATCGACACATCACCCTGGCGAATCGTCTTCTCTCACATCAAATGGCAGATTTGCTGCGGTGATGAGATAATGTAACAAAAAGATTCAGTAAAATTAGACTGCCAGTCTGTGATCAAACAGCATGCATCAAACCAGTCGCATGTCTGATCTGCATCAATTACCAATGGAAGTCCAATAATCTGACCGAATCAGATCTCGGACAATTTTTAGAGAAACAAAGTACTTCTGCACTAAATACACATAGTGGCGCCCTCTACAGGTTAAAACAAGGCTCCAGCACTTGAAGTCTGCTGCTGGCTGCAGCTGATGGTACGTTGGCTAACTGGAGGTGCATCACCACCCCTGTAAATGCAGCATCTCCTGCGCTTCAAACCTCTAAGCCCTTCCCCTGTTCAGGCACATCAGTTGATGTTTTTGGGGGGAGGGGTAGTTACAACAACATCTTGAAGCTGTACACGCCATCTTCTAACGTGGACACACTTTGCATAGCGAAGAAGAGCAGCGTGGCGCTGGATGACCGACATATTTCTCTCAGCACAAAAGTAGAAATGGACTAAAATAGATTTCTTGGTGTCCAGGAAGGAGGGGAGACGTCCAATCTCATCTCAGATCATCAGGAGTACGTTCCCTCTCCAAAGCATCTTAACCTGTTTTTCTCTCCTCTGCATCTCAGGGCGCCAAAACGCGGTGTCTATTTATTTTTATAAACTAGATTATGGCTGCGTTCCTGTTAAAGTGGCTGATGAGCAGAGTTTCTAAAGCTAAAGGCAATTTAGGGTTAAAGTCGTTGCTGTGGCAGGACAATCCAGACAGGAAAGAAAGCTTGCACACATCAGGACGATGATCCACATGTTGCTGGTTTTGCAGACAGTTTCACACGTATGCTAATGTGTGTTTTTTGTGACTCGTAGAAGCTAATGCCTAAAAAGAGAAGCTTCTTCTTTTTTTTTTTTCTTCAAGCATAATCAGAGTCATCCGTCTGTTCCCGCCAACTCTTCAAGATGTCCACCCTTTTAGGAGTTTCCTGAGTTACTCACTCTGAAGTCCGTTTGTTGACAGAGTGGTGAGCTGGCGCCAAAAGCGGCGTCGATCCGTTCTTCTCCGGTTGACTGTCCGCTCGCTGGTCCTGTCGAGCTCCTGGAGCAGACGAAGCCGTCAGGTCACTTCAGCCGATCAGAACGGAAGGAGTCCTCTACCGCCGGGTCTGCCAGCATCAGGTCGCCGTCCAGCATGTCCAGAGCCAGGGGGTCCATCCTGAGTGGGTCGTCCAGGGAGAAGGGGTCCATCTCAAAGCCTGGGACGTGGGACAGAGCACTGGTGATCTCCTTGGAGAGGCCCGGAGGTGAGTCACCTGTGGAAAGAAACATCTTCAAAATCCCTAAGCTTGAACCTTTCCACAAATGTAGTTATTCATCTTTGCACTCATTTAAATAACAATTCTGGCACATCTTTCATTCACTGTCTATTGATGATCTTAAATCCCAGCTTTGACCGTTTCCCTCTTGACTAAGGCAAAACAAACATCTTTCTTCATCTTTTTGTTCACTGAAGTAATCTTGGGGTGGCAGCGTGGAAATCCACACTCCAAAGACGATCAGAAGGTCACTGAGCAACACGCATATTGTTCCTGACAAACTAGTGGAGCTTTGCGTGGCGTCATAAGCCGCTTATATTCATTCATATTCATTCTCACACATTAAATATCGGTCTGTGGTAGGAACACTTGGCCACACCCACCAGTGAGGATGATGTTGGGCACGTTTTGCCGTTCGTCCCCGCAGCTGTAGTTCTGGTTCTGGATGTTGAGGAGCTGATGGTCTCCGGTATCCTGCAGTTCCAGGGACCCCTGAGTGTTGGAGCGAAACTGGTTCTTGTCGGAGACCCCATAGCTAAGGCTGCCATGGTTCAGGGTCAAACCGTCATTCTGGTGCTCAGCTGTGAACTAATCAGGATGAGAACACATTTCACATCGTCTTGTACATCCACATGTCATTGAAGACAAATCAGATTCATCTGAATACACACCTGATGGTTGGACTTGTTGGCCAGCTGCAGACTCAAGTACGGGTCGTCCAGCAGAGAGTTGAACAAGGCATCCTGGGAAAAAAAAAAAACACGGAGAAGCAAAACCTTGGTTCAATAGAGAAGCCAGTACACACACACACACACACACATTATAAATGACTTAAAATTACGTGCAATAATTGTGTTTGTTTATTCAGTGTAAATGGACTATCAATCACATGTTTTGGGTTTATTTGGGTCATGTTCTTCTAATAGTAATATATGACTTATCTTCAGATGCTTATCCCAAATTTTCCTCATGCTGTGCAGGGCTAGAGTCCTGCTGAGATTTTTGTATGTATTTTGTATAAATCCAAACCGCCAATTTGACAGTAAATAAGACATCTTACTTAGTTGTTTATTTGTTCAAATCAGTCTGAATTGCCTGTGCGGAGGATTGGCCACTCACGTTGTATAGGCCCAGGTCTGTAGCCAGGTTGTGACTGATCTGCTGCAGCTGAGGGAGACCACCACCACCACCACCTCTCTGCTGCTCCGCCTGCAGCTCTGCTTCATTCTTCATCTGGCACAGAGAGGATGAGGAGCTCTGGACACACTGATCCATACCGCTCTCGTTCTTTATGAGCAGTGTGTTTGTCACGTTTGCCTGCTGCCTGACCGGCCTCTGGCGTGACAAACAAAATGAAAGCGTGTCAGCTGATGTACACATCATACGTACTGTGGTGTGACAGAGTGGACGTCTTACGCCTGCACAGTGCTGCTGCTGCTGCTGCTGCTGCAGCTGCTGGTTGTGAGTGTTGCGTAGGTTCTGCAGGTGGAGCTGCTGCAGGGACGGAGACTGTGACTGCTGGGCGTTGGGACGGTGCTGCTGGAGGCGGTGAAGTTGCTGTTGCTGACCCAGCAGAGGAGGCTGCTGGCCCGACTGACTGAGTGGGTATGGAGGCAGTCGCTGGTCCAGGGGCAGTTTGCTCGTGTCCAGTGGGACACCCTGTTGTAAGGGACATCAGCAGTTTGTATACCTGAAGACAAATGTTAACTGTGGTCAGTGTCTGAAGGGTGTGTTACCTGGGTGATGGAGGAGAGCGTGGGGGAGATGGTGGGGGAGAACTGTTTGGAATGATGCCTCCGGGACTCCCCTCCCATGGGCAGGATGAGTGGTGAGAGCTGGGCACGTCTCCGTGGCGACGTGCTGAGTGGCGGCTGGCCTTGCCCACTGAGCAGCGGGGAGTAGGAGGAGGAGGAGCAGGACCCACCTGCCCCACTGCTGTAGCTGGGGTTGCCACTGGAGCCTGACTGAAGGGAGGAGTTACTGAGGGAAGAGTGCAGCGACTGGCTGCTGAGGGAGGATGGCAGGGAGGGGGAGGAACTGAGGGACGACTGCAACGAGGGGTTGCTGAGTGACGATTGCAACGAGGCAGAGCTTAGAGAATTACAAAAGGAGTGGCTGCTGAGGGATGACTGGATGTTGGGGTTGCTCAGAGACGACTGCAGGGAGGGGTTACTGAGTGTGTTCTGTAGAGACGCCAAGAGACCTGAGGAACAGAGACAAACACCTATGAAAAAGAATGAGACCCACCTGCTGCAAGTAATAGCAGCATTCAAGTGCAATTAATGTGTTTCAAACTGCAGGCGGGGACGCCTTAATCCCTCTTTTAAGACATGAATGTTGTGAGTCTTCACGAAGGAGTCGCATTGATGCCGCACACAGGAAATAGAGAAGTTTAGTTTCTGACACACACTCACCTATTACTAAATTGTGACTGAAACCAGTCTGCCAAACAACTGAGATGGAGAGTGAAAACTTGCAAATACCAGGCGTGTGAAATGTGCTGTTGCTTCCAGACGCATTGGCAGGATTGATGCCCAGCTGGGTGAGTGTGGAGGCCAGGTTCCCTGTGCTGCTGCCCCCGCTGAGAGAGGAGGACCCTGGGAAGCCACTGGGCTCATCCAGGTCCAGTGGCGTAGGCAGCGGGGAGGGGAAGTGTAGACTGGACAGGTCTGGCAGTGAACCGCCGGTGTTGAGGGCTGAGGGAATGCCGTGGACCTGGGTGGATGGCTGCTCTGGGGATGTAAAGATACTGAGAAGAAACAAAGAAGGTTTACATCTCACCCAGTATGTATGTGTGCATGTGTGCCTGTGTGTCTTACTTGATGCCTGGGACTTCACAGGACTTTGGTCGTGATGACAGCAGAGGTAACTGTGGAGAATCAAATAAATGAACCAATGATGTGGTTTTCCCACAGTTCCTTCTTCTCTTGATGACACAGATTGCCTGAATACTCAGTTCTGATCGGTCAATAGTGGCTTTGTAGGGTTTGTGGGGACATACGGAACCAATCAATGTTCCACAACATGTCTGGTGAATCTACCACATCTTGTGGCTGGCAGCACTATCACCTCTCCTTCCTGGTCCACTGTCTCACACTCGAAAATTCATTTGATTATATTTGGAAAGAACAAAAGAGATTAAGACGAGAGAAAGGCACATACAGCAGGCCAACACGAGGTAGACACCAATCTATGGCGATGTTAGAAGATCAGTCATGGAATATAAGCGGTCAACAGCCTGTATGGGTGCCGCATATTCAGAAAAGTGAAATGAACAATATGAGAACAAATAGATTTTCATGTTCTCACCTTCTTCATGTCCCAGGGTTTAAGCAGTTTCTCTTCATCCAACACATTCTCTTCAATGGGGGGGACTGGATACGGAAACACTGAGGGACAGAAGTATATAAATAGATCTTTAATTCAGGTTTTTAAATTTTTACATCAAACGGATAGTTTCACTGATATTAACAACCTGGGAAGCAACAGGATAAACCTCAGTATGAGAATCATCATTCAACCTCAGAATCACTGACAGAATACATGGAAACAGATGTGTGAGAATGTTTTTGTATGTACTCACTTCTTCTGTTCTCACCCTCACTCAGACCTGCAGGGTCACACGCACACACACACAAACACACAAACACAAACACAAACACAAACACACACACACACACACACGGTCTGAACATCCTGAACTGCAACTGTTCACAGCAGTCAGAAATGATTCCTTCGTTTTTGATTTTAAACTAAAAATGCTTTAACACAATGTTTTTATTCTGGGAATATTACATTGTTATTACCATGTAAATGCAGCCCCATAGATATTTTTAGAATTGTAGAGAGGGACTGTAAAGACAGCAAGGGAGGGTCCAGTGGCACCTCCCCCTCCAGACAATGGATGAACATCATCATCAACTAGAGAGCCCGTGGTATCGGTATTTGTGACATGTGTGGATTTCTCTCGGAGATGAATCTGTCTGTCTATATACGTTGTGACATGCACGTTATAGCTGCATACATCAGTGTGTAACCTAATGTAAGTGCATACTGGGGACGCATTATTACACCCCTGTGTATACGTATAGGGAAGTTATAAAGAAGAAGAAGAATCTGTGTATGATAAATCTATCTTCTCTTAAATCTTAAACATATGGTGAATTATTAAATTGTGCTTCATTTTGTTTGCGTGGTTGTGCAGTTGTTGTACGTCGTCTGCATGAGGCGTTCCATGTGGCTCAATCTGGTGCTCTGTGTGTACAAACTGCTACTGGGTGAGTCCATAATAATATACTTACCTCATTGAATCACCAATGAGAAACAAATGTAACTTCCATCTACAATGATGGCGTCTTTTGCTAAATAGAGTTCTACATGTGCTATAACACGTGCACAACAGAAACAGCGCTGCATTAGAAAATGAATGTTTTTGTTGTTCAGAGCTCCCTCACCTGTATGTCTGGCACTGTGGGGCGTGAGGGTGGGTCCTCCTGTGCTGAAGGGGTCTCCTGTGGGAGGGTTCATTACGCTGGTGTGGAGGGCCGAATCAGAGTTGGTCCTGAGGGACGAGACAGACACACTGTATTATAGGACACGGAGGAGGAGGAGGAGGAGAGAGGAGAATAGACGTCTGGTGACACAAGGGCAAAACACACCATGGAAAATAATGCAGGATGTCTAAAACCTCATCAAATATTCTTTCTGTAGCAAGAAGGAATCGTCATTTCCAGTCGTGTGTGTGTGTGTGTGTGTGGCTTCTAGTAAATAGGCTTGTTTTCTAAGATAACCACTTAACAGTTAAATAGTCACACAGACTAACTGAAGTGAATTGATGAGTGATGACATGACTGGAGGACAGCACCACCATGGGTGTCATCCATCCAGTCTGAGAACAGACACACTGTTACAGCAAGGAAAAAGGCACATAGACTATTTCCCACTATTTAGCATTTATTTCAGGAACCTAATAAAGAAAATCAAAGGATGACCCGGCACATGTGTTTCAACGCTCTTGCATATTCTGACAGGTAGTGCAGATATACAAATATACAAATGTAGTAAGGATAATCACAGAAGGGAAATGGAGGGAGAAGAGTCAAGATAGGAGAAAAACGATTCATAAAGTAAGAAAAAGTGACATTAAGAACAAGAAAATCCATCATCTGAGACACCATTACACCTTCACACTCCAGCAGGCTCTTGAGGTGGCAGAGAGAGTTGGAGGAGGACCAACAGTCTGAGTAGCGAGGGGAACAGATGAGTGGAGGAAGAGGATTCACCTGTTGAGTGCAGTAGTGTGGAGACGAAACAACTGGCTTTTATCCCCAGGGAAGTTTCCGGACCAATTCCTTTCCATGATTGACAAGAACAAAAAGTTATTTTCCTCCAGTTGGGGGGGGGGAGAGAAAAAAAAGAAGAGAAAAAAATAGCGCGTGGACTCAAAAAAGAAAGGAGTCAAGAGATGAAGGCAGCTAGCAAGCAGTGGATAAAGGGAAGCTGGCGTGAACGCCACGCTTATTTCTGTGTCCAATCTGGAAACCATGTGATCAACATGAATTGAGCTGAATAACTTTGGGCGCTGAACTACTCATAATTACTCATCACTGATGAATCTGGTAATATTTTAATATAGTTAATAGCGCTAGTTTATAATATAGTTTATAAGAATAAATGCATGATGATGTGTCTTGTGTTCAACAGTGAACAGGAACACCACTTATCAGGTGACTTGCCATTCCTGTCGTTTGATTTTCAGCAACCCATTGGAGCGCCAGAAGACGGATGGTTTCTCTCCAACTTAAGACTCAATGAACCAGAAACTGCAGCTGAAGTAGTGAAAGCTGAACAGTCAAGTGTGCTGGAGGTCATTTGTCTTTACGGCTGAGGTGGATCTACAGTGGACTGCACAGACCCTATCACACAAATAATAAAGAATCACATTGATTTGATTTGTTTAACATATAGCCACACATTTTGCTGATGTTAGTATCTAGTATCTTACTTTATCTTACTGCTGTAAAACTACTGTATAGCCCTGTCACAAGTACTACCACTACTTATTGCACAAGTACGTGCCTAATATACTGTGCCATATACAGTGAATATTTCCTGGGTGTGGGATCCATTAGGTTTATCTTATCTTAACTTAAAGTGAGCTTTGTGCCATGGAGTATGTAAGGCCCATGAAAGGAAGAGGCAGGCAGCTGAAACTTGAAGGTCTGAAACAGGTGCAATATGCAGAATATGCAGAAGGCAGATTTCCAGAAGGAAAAAAAAACGAAGTGAGAGCTCTTCAAAGCCAGCTCAGGTTTGGAGAGACGCTGGGTAAATCAACTGTCTGCTTGTTAGTGGTTGAAGAAGTTAGTAGTCCTGCAGCACAGAATCCATGGAATCCACCGTGAAGCTTCAGTGTCACCTAAAATGATTCTGAACAAGGGTTTTCTAAAACAGATTCAGACAGGCAGAGAGGTAGGGATTCAATTTCCTGTTTAAGGACACTTGAGTGACCGCAGCATGAGACAGTCTATTGCTTCCATCTAACAAGGAAGCTGGAATAATACCAATACGATTAAATGTACATGTTAGCTATGCTGACTCTGATCATCTTGTTGATGCTGCATGCAAAACAAGCTCATTAGCTCATATATTTTTTTTTTCATGTACGTGTCATTGAACTGGTTCTTACAATTCCCTGTATCTGCTGGTATGGGTCTGTGAAGAAATGTCATCAGGGTATTGTAAACATTTGTGGAAAAACAACAGGGGCCACCCTCGATGACCTCAATGACCTACAGAGGGTCAGAGCTGTACAGCGGACGCCTGGTGTCCATGTTAAACAACTGCGAGGTACCAGACAACAAGAGGTACCAGATGAATGACGAAACGTATGAGTGTGTTTTAGTAGATGGTGAGTACATACATACTAGAACCTCCTCAGCATCATTCAATTATTCATGTACCTGGCACTGTGCACTGTTTGTAAGGATGACATACTTTTTAATCCTAAATTTTACTTCTTTTATCTACAATCTCTGGCATGTTGGAGCTGTTGTATGTGATGGTATAGAGGCAATATACCATATGTAATACAGGAACTGAAGTTCCTAACGGAAAAATAAACTGAGTTGAATTGAATTGAATACTAGTCATATGTTACCTTTAGACCATCTGAGGTGACATAAAGGCTTCTGGCAGCGACAGCAGCAGAGGAAGTTCAACAAGATGCTTTGAAAACAAGCATCCCAGCAGAAACACATCTCCATGGAGACAGACGGGGGTTGGGGGGGATAACAGTCAGTACCTTCTCCAGCTGGCGTCCGGGGGTGGAGACAGGTAGGCGGAGTTATATGGAGAGCTGTCCACCTTGGAAGTCATTGGTTAAGAAAACAAGTAGAGGGTTTTCAGAAAACTACTGGGATGAGCTGTGAAATGTCTTCAAGCTGACTGGCAAATCCTGCTGCCTTCGATTGAACCCTTTAGATTGTGCCAACGGAAACAGGGACCTCGGTTCGATTCCTGGCTGGGGCTGGTTTTAAGCTGGGCCTGTCTGTGTGGAGTTTGTATGCTCTACCTGTGTCTGCGTGGGTTCCCTGGCTTCCTCCCACCTCCAAAAGCATGCTGAGGTTAATTGGTCACTCTAAATTGGCTGTAGGTGTGAATGTGAGTGTGACTGGTTATCTGTCCAAGGTGCCCCGTTGTTTGCCCCTAGACAGCTGGGGTCAGCTCCAGCATAAACCACAACCCTTTATAGGAGCAGGCACAAGAGAATCAGCAAGAATATGCCACTTAAAACAAGTGGTTCCCAAAGGAAGAACACAGGAAGAGACCTCAGGCATTTTTGTGACTTTAACCCCAGCCTGTGTGCTTCTTGTTTGGAGGCAAAACTGCAAAACCAACAAGGATGGTAATGTTGCCCTGACCTTGAAGGACTAAAGCAAACACATTGAAATATGTGTGCATCCATTTAAAAGGCTCATTGATGAATGACATGAACAGAGCCGACAGGGGATTCACAGCCTGCACAAACTGTTCACGTCACAGTTGTTCCCGTGCTGACTGAAGTACAAACAGACCTCTGACTGAATACCAGTGTGGGTCCGGGGGGCTGACACCCTTTCCTTATTTAAGAACAGACTTGTTTTTGACAGAGCTTATAGCTAGGACTGAGTGGGGTGGTAGAGTTTCATGCCTGAAGGTCCAGAAGGGGGGGGATGTTCAGTCCAGACAGGGAATGATCTCCCTTACTCTACTTCCCTTACGTACTCGATCCACATCCTTATCCTAGGAAGGCCTCTGATTCCTCTTCTCCTAGTGGGTTCACCCAGCTGAGCACTCACATCAGTGACGGTAGATGGATGGTGCATTTGTGTGTGCACTGGATGCCCAGGGACTGATGGAGACGCTGCATCACAATAAGTTTATATTCAACACTTTCACCTGACTATGATCAACAATGTGATTGATGTGTAACCCTACATGTGTATGCACGTCTGTGTCTGTGAGTGTCTGATCAATCGGATAAGCTGTTTCGTTTGTTTTGATAAAAGGAATGTAGGATCTGTTGTGGGATCTGATAATGTGATCTGGCACTACATAGAAAAATGAATTCAATCTTACCATTATCTTAGGGGGAACTCTGAAAGCCTGTCTGAGATATAGGTGCAGATGTGCAGCTGCATCGTCCAAACACTCTACAATGAGTCATATGCTACATTCAAACAGCATTTTCCTTCCAGAAATATTATGCCAGTCTGTGTACAAAGTCCACACGGTCAATGGAGAGGGGAGGGTGGAACTAGTTCCACCTCTGAGGGAGTTAAAAGGGAGATCTTACATTATGCTGTATAAATATACTAGCCAGCGAGGCACAACGTGTGACCACTGACAACATGCTGTGTGTGAGACCAATCCCTGGGGGCTTTTGGAAAAAATGAAAGGAAGAAGATAAAGATATTTTTAGCAGCTAATAGGAACAAGGCACCATGTTGACTGACTCCAGACAGAAGACAAATAATATCTACTGTGGTGAGACGGGTATACACACACATATATATGTGTGTGTGTTTCAGCCATACCAAAGCACAGTTCCTTAACGAAGGCATTATTACGGCGTTATTAGGCATATGAACAGCAGGGCAACAAATTAAAGAGCACTGAGTACTCAAAGTACTCAAAGCAGAAGGATACTTGTCGGTTACGGTACGGTCGAACCGGCGACATGAACCGGCGATCTCTCTGGACTCGCTCCACTAGACCGTGATGTCGCGTTGACCTGTTGGACTCTGAGGGGAAGGAGCTCTGAGGGAGGACAGAGAAAGAAATGACATGCATTTAACAAATAATCATGTGGATTAACAATGAGTACAACATTCATGGCATGTGTATTTTCTTGCATTTATCTCAAAATATTTTCTTGTAAGACAAGAAGAAACATGAAACGCATTATGCCACACTTATTTCATTTGGTGAGGAGGAAGTAGAGGTAGAAGATGAAAAGGAAAATGAGGAAGAGGAAGATGAGGTTAGAGCCATAAGTTAGAGACAGCGATAAAGAGAAAGTTCAATGATAGAATGTTGGGCTCTGATGAGAAACTGATGACTCAGATATGAGGATCTCCAGTGACTCATCATAAAAGGAACAAAACGTGAGACAAAACTACACCAACAGCTGCCGACAGCTGCCAAGGATGTACTAGCAGTGGCAGTACAGGTAGACAGAAGTAATCACACTGCTGCAAGAAACACATTCTAAGCGTCAGGACAGCGGTCTGTAGTCACCTGCAGATCCTGAGGGCTCCTGCCAATCTGGTTGACGTTAGGCAGCGAGCCTCCGTAGTATGGACCCTGACTCCTGGATAGGCGGAGCTTCTGAGCCTGAAGCTGACAGAGGGAAGATGAACAGTGGGAGGGGGAGAGCGAAAGAGAGAGCGAGAGACTTAGAATATGACAATGAATTTGTAAGAAAGAGAAAACTGTAGGGAAATCTACATTTTACAAAAAGAGCAAAAATAAAAGTAGTCCTCAGTGCCTCTTCCTCCAAGTTTTAAATTTCACAGAAACATCTAAAAATGAGCAGCACCATTATAGATGGTAGAATCCCAAAGACGACTCACAGGAAACACCTTTGAACACAACTAACAGACAGGTTTTATCAGGCATGCACAACATGTCTGTGGACAGGTAACAGAAAAACATTCAATACATGATTCGATTACAAAATTAGTTAAATGTGCATTCCTAAATAAATGGTGCCATGTGATCTATTGTCACCTTTTCTTCAGTTTAGCATTTTACTGTTGCTAGACTTTAAAAAGGCTGTTGTGATTTTTCTGAATAGTTTTGGAGGCCATATCATCTCTGTGGGGACACAGCTTCATATATAACCAATTTAAAAACTGCAGCTCAGATAAAATTTGTTATTTTCATTAATTGTGCAACTCTCCGAAAAGTATATATCTTTTTGGTTTTTTTCGTTTTTTTTTACTAATAAATATCATTGGCAATTTATTTTTTGCTTACTTGGACCTCCAAATCAAATCATCCACTGCTGTTTCATCCCTTTTCAATATATGTAGTGTCTTCACCCAGCCCTCAACATCCAAATGCTATTATACTATACAATGCAATAATATACTGTACAATGCAGAGCAATACAGGTCCAGAATCGGATTTATCTTATTTGTTCTCATTTTTAATGAAGATCTGATAGAATCCTACTCATATGTATGTAGATAATACGGTTCATAATATATGATAAAACTGACTTGAAACCATAATAATCTGATGATAATCTAATAATCTAATGATCTTTCCTTTAAATCGCACTGTGAACAGTTTTAAGAGAGTGATTCCTACACGTACACAACTTACATGCACTTACATGTGTACATGTTACTCCAACATACACAAATAGATGCCTTGATGCTGTGATGCTTTAAAAAGCATCGTTTCACTATCCTGACGAAAACGGCAACGCTTCAAAATATTTAACACTTCCATTCGTACCGACACAATATGTTACAAAAGTAAAGCTTCATGCTGACGTAACAACGCTGTGCGTAGTTTGACAAACGCATTTACCCTGAAATTATACGTATTTCAACCATACAATATTATTACTATATCGATCATAGGGGGAAACGGAAAGCTGCACGGAACTGAGCGATTTGACTCGAGTTCCGCGGTGCGTGGCTGCAGCGGGATGACAGTGACGTTCGCCAAAGATAGTAAACAAGCCAAGTTAGCCGTCCTAGCT
>CAAKHB010007258.1:65300-76461 GCA_901007665.1 Aeoliscus strigatus | reverse complement strand
TGCCCCCCCCATTCACCCATTCACACACACGCTCATACCCCAATGGAGACTGATGCAACCTGCTCAGCCACAGCTAAAACTGATCATGACCTCCACAGAGAAAGTTATGTTCTCACCCTTGTTTGTTAGTCTGACGCTGAACAGGAAACCAGCCTGTATTTACTACACATGGATAGTGACAAACACAAGTATGAAAGGAGAAAATACTGAAAACACTGACGCTAGGTCCTCCAGTCGAGAAGCTTCATGTTGGGAATCCAGAAGGTCGTACCCCGTCTCGTTGTAGATCTCCAGATAGGAGATATGGGTGGTGTACGTGTTACTGCTGTCCTGTGGAGCAAGAAATAAACCTCATCTTACATTTAGGACACACCGCTGACAAAGCACTCAAATATTCTACTTCATATTTAATATTCCCTCAGATCCCTCTGATGACAAAGATCCTTTAAAGATACAAGGATGATGCAATAAATATTAAAGAAATATTAAAGCTATTATCACAAACGAAAAAATCTAAATTCCACCTGTTCTTTCATACTCATAATGCTGAATATTTGTAAAATGTAATTTTTGAACTACTTGATCCAAGATGTCTTCCTCATCATTCATTGCCATATTCAGGGTTCCTCATGTTTCAACATCTTACATATCAAACTGTGTGAAGTCACAAACCATCTTCAGTGAGCACAGTGGGTGTCAGACTTTGATGGGATGAGCTGACCTGACTGAAGCACTTGTAGAGATATGAAAGCGTGCGAGGAATAATGCCACGGTCAGCATAGCGCTTTGCCCCCCCTGTAATGGTAAAAGTCTTTCCGCTTCCTGTCTGGCCATAGGCAAAGATGGTCCCATTGTATCCAGCCAATACACTGCAGAGACACACAGACGTTCTATTGACACTAAAACAGTCAGTAAGAGAACATTGAAACAGACAAACTTCTGAATGTTGCTGTGGAACTAATTCACTGAATGACTTGAATGTGACAGATAAAAATGTACAGAAGTTGGATGTAAATTCTATTCTATGGCAACAACCATTTGTCAGTAAAAAAGGAAGGTCTCAGAGGAGAATGACCATTGATTCTGGTACCGTTTGGTCTGGTCTGAACCTTCAGAGCAAACGTAACAAGGCCATGGAAAGTGAGGATATCTAGGCCTGAATGGATAAAAATGTAAGTTGTACTCATGTGAGGTCCAAAAATAAGAGTTACAATCTGTAGTGTGGGAAACAAAGTATGGAGGAGTGAATTCAAGGAAAAATCGATGACACACTGAAAACAGATCACTGATCTTATTATCATGATTCCAGAATATGCGTCACCCGAGGAAGAACCCTTGTTCAATCTGTGGTTTGAACCCAACTCCACACTTAGGTGGACACATCCAAGTAGTTCATCCAGTGGAGGTTCTCTATGAGCCTTTCTATTAAAGATGAATTCTAATGATTCTAATTCTAACTCAACTGCCCACACGACTCGTCTCCTGTCTTCTGTTCACTTCTACACTCTACATGAAGGTGGGGGACTTCATGTCAAAAACTACTCAATGGGAACATGGTTGTCTGGACTGGCTCGGGGGGCCGGTGGGTGTCCGTTTAATGTTGGGTGAGTCGTGGCAGCTGGGAGAAAACACACAGGCAGATGTTCAGTTGTAAGTCAGCACCAACGATGCAACCTGAATGCACTGGTCCACCGAGGCTTGGACTTGTCCCAGTGCTCGTTCCTGTTTACACCTCCGCCGTCCTGATGTTTGCCATCGACCGTCACATCAGTTGTCTTGCCAGAGACTCTGTATTTCCAATCTAATGTACGTAATAACAAAACCAAACCGACTCGCATGTTTCTTTGAAGACGAGAGTGTAACGAGACAAGTTGAATATGATTTGTACATGAACCGGCTGACAGGAGGAGAATGCTAAATGGGTTATCTACACTTTACAGTGCCCCCCCCATTCACCCATTCACACACACGCTCATACCCCAATGGAGACTGATGCAACCTGCTCAGCCACAGCTAAAACTGATCTTGACCTCCACAGAGAAAGTTATGTTTTCACCCCGGAACCGGCTGACAGTCGGTACTAGCTGACAGTACAGGCACCTGCATGTTTGGAGTGTGTGATTACAGCAGATACGTTCCAATTCAAAGTGATTGCCGCTGACAAATCCTGAATCAATGCTTCCTGACTACAGGGGCAGTCGGTCCCATTCTGATTCCTCTTGTGACAGCAACCAGATGGGTTTCTGCAAGCGGGACTGTCAATATCCACACAAGCTTTATGGCTATGAAATGTTTCCACAGCGGTCTATGCAAAGGTGTCCCTCACACCCTTTGAAAAGGGTTCATACTCATGTGGAATTATACCATTCTCTGGGCAAACATGGACCCTGTAGAATGCCCAGCAACTCACAGTTGACTGACGTGAGAGAGACCTACTGCTCAGGTCTGGACAGGACGGTTCCACACCGCTGTTTTATGACTGATCATCTCTGGGCTGATGTTACAACACCATCTGGACCATCGGCTACAATGATGGGGGCGCAGATATAAGTCCTTACTCAGAAAATCCAGATGTTATCTGTCTCCAAACACCAAAGACAATTCAAAGAACTTGTTGGATTCTACAACCCCCCCCAACACAATGTGTGTACGAATACAGCAGTTGAGTCTAAATGAAGACATGGGGACAGAATTAGGAGAGAGGAAGTAACATGATCAAATAAACAACATTTGATAACAGAAGGGTACGAGTGAATGAAAAAAAAAACACTCCTCAGTCACGTGTTGAAATGGAGACGATGAGTTGAGCATCATCCCCCATGATGTCACACGGTTTGATGGACAGAGGGCCAGGAACCGAAAGGGTCCTCGTTGGACTCTGCAGCAGTTGGTGTGTTGCTGCGTGTCAAAGCTGGAGCTGGCTGGAGTATTCTGTCCCGTGTAACCAGAGAGAGGTGGTGTGAGCGGGTCGGGGAATGAGGGACCGACACCAGGCCTATTGATGTCTTACCTAGATCCTGATACAGTGTTTAGACTTCTGAAGTGCGGAATGTGTGACTTTTTGTTTTGTTTTGTTTTTTTTCATTCACCAGGCTTGGTGTGTTCTCGTTCAGTGAACGATAAAATAGCTTTGACTCAATTGTTGGACATTGCAAGTTAAAGGTTTCGAGAGTGTCGCTTGAACTTTGATGTTACCCTGGATTTACACCGGCTGCGTGTGCGTTGCGTCTCCGATCCGTCTTTGCTCCGTCAGCGCGCTCCGTCCATTCACACCGGATGCGTTTCTACTGCAATGTTCTACTGTACACGTACAATCGCGCGAAACTACATGTATGTGTGATAAATCCAGGAAGAAACACAAGTGTCTCCAGGTGGAGAAGCAGAGGAGAGGCGGACTTGCTTGTGTTTGACTTTTCTTTCGGTGTTTTGTGCTTTTACCATGGGAAAGTAGCTCGTTAGTAAATAAATACTCTTAATAAATATACTGTGTTGAAAGTACTGGTGAAATAGTGTGAAATACGATCTGGCATCAACGTCGAGCGTTTTATTCTGAAAAGTAACCGGATGTTTTATTTTGTTTCTGTGTTGGACTTCCTGTCCCGCTCAATGGATTTTGTGCTAGATTGCTGCGTCTCAGCTCCGGCATCCGTCAGAAATAGAACCTCTGCGTATCTTCGACGCAGCGCTCCGGACTGACGGAGCTGAGACGGAGCGAGGACGCAACGCAACGCAGTCGGTGTAAATTGACACATTGACTAGACTGGAAACGTATTTGGTCCGGCGCCATGCCGGATCGGAGACGCAACACACACGCAGCCGGTGTAAATCCAGGGTTAGTGTGTTTTGAGGAGAGGAAAATTCGGGGAATGTGTTGTAGCAATTCAGGAAACTGTAGCGTATGAGCTGCGGGCTTATAAGGTTTAAGAATAGCTTGAATGAGAGCACAGCTACAGCTCATAGTGCATCTCTGTGTTGTGGCTTGAAAATGTTCTCACACTCATGATGGCAGAGTGTGCCATCTTCCCAGCCAGCTCAGTCCACTTAGCGGTTGAAGTATTCAGACCCTGCCAGAAATCAAAGACACCCTCCATTTCCATTTGAAAGACGGCTGAGCTTTACTGACTTCCTGTCAGCACGTGTGTGGGCTGACTGGAACGTGGTCGGCTTCAGTTCAAAACATCAGATATTACCTGTCTGCCACTGGTTTGGCAACGTCTTCAAATATCCCGTCTTGATTGACTGCTTGATCAAACACCTTTTGGAAGCTGGACAAAAGCAGACATTTAAACTGTGACACATTTCCATCACAGCTCATCACTTCTTTTTTATTTTTGGCCACAGAATAGAACTGTATGATGTAAACGTGCAGCACTTAGTCAGTCACCAGCAGCAGGAGGTGTATGACAGACAACTGCTGTTTTCACTGACAATCTAAAACAGTCTCAAGACATCATGTTTATCCCACAGAGATATGTGAGAGGAATCCGCCCAGGAAAACTGTTAAAAGTGGAAATGTTCTTTCTATAAGAGTACGAGGGAAACCTCCCCAAGCTTTCATAAGACTCTGTGGTTTTCAAAGGCCCTCATGTCCACTGCTGTCTGACTCCTCAGCTGTGAATTTAAGGCTTGGAAACGTGGCACGGGCCCTACAGAGGACTGTAACCCTACAGAGGACTGTAACCCTACGATGACTGTAACCCTACGATGACTGTAACCCTACAGAGGACTGTAACCCTACGGTGACTGTAACCCTACAGAGGACTGTAACCCTACGGTGACTGTAACCCTACAGAGGACTGTAACCCTACGATGACTGTAACCCTACAGAGGACTGTAACCCTACGATGACTGTAACCCTACAGAGGACTGTAACCCTACGGTGACTGTAACCCTACAGAGGACTGTAACCCTACGGTGACTGTAACCCTACAGAGGACTGTAACCCTACAGAGGACTGTAACCCTACGGTGACTGTAACAGTACAGAGGACTGTAACCCTACGAGGACTGTAACCCTACGGTGACTGTAACCCTGCAGAGGACTGTAACACTACAGAGGACTGTAACCCTACGGAGGACTGTAACCCTATAGAGGACTGTAACCCTACGGAGGACTGTAACAGTACAGAGGACTGTAACAGTACAGAGGACTGTAACCCTACGAGGACTGTAACCCTACGGTGACTGTAACCCTACAGAGGACTGTAACTCTACAGAGGACTGTAACCCTATAGAGGACCGTAACCCTACGGAGGACTGTAACCCTACAGAGGACTGTAACAGTACAGAGGACTGTAACCCTACAGAGGACTGTAACACTACAGAGGACTGTAACCCTACAGAGGACTGTAACCCTACAGAGGACTGTAACACTACAGAGGACTGTAACCCTACAGAGGACTGTAACCCTACGAGGACTGTAACCCTACGGTGACTGTAACAGTACAGAGGACTGTAACCCTATAGAGGACCGTAACCCTACGGAGGACTGTAACCCTATAGAGGACCATAACCCTACGGAGGACTGTAACCCTACGGTGACTGTAACAGTACAGAGGACTGTAACCCTACAGAGGACTGTAACCCTACCATGACTGTAACAGTACAGAGGACTGTAACCCTACGAGGACTGTAACCCTACGGTGACTGTAACAGTACAGAGGACTGTAACCCTACAGAGGACTGTAACCCAACAGTGACTGTAACCCTACAGAGGACTGTAACCCTGCAGTGACTGTAACCCTACAGAGGACTGTAACCCTACGGTGACTGTAACAGTACAGAGGACTGTAACCCTACAGAGGACTGTAACCCAACGGTGACTGTAACCCTACAGAGGACTGTAACCCTGCAGTGACTGTAACCCTACAGAGGACTGTAACACTACGGTGACTGTAACCCTACGGTGACTGAAACCCTACTGTGACTGTAACCCTGCAGTGGACTGTAACACTACGGTGACTGTAACCCTACGGTGACTGTAACCCTACAGTGACTGTAACCCTACAGAGGACTGTAACACTACGGTAACTGTAACCCTGCAGAGGACTGTAACCCTGCAGTGAACCCTTCCACTCATATCATGAAGACAATGCTGGTGAAAAAAACTGCTGCTGCTGCAAAAACAACAGAAACAACTACTCACAGTTTACATGAGTACGAATTCACCCAAGTAGTTGGCTGATGTATGTGTATATACACACATATATACTGTACATACAGTATATATATGCAGTATATACAGACACACACCGATGCTCCTTCACCTGAACTTGAAGCACTCCTTCTTGTTGTTAACATAACCATCAGCCACATCTCTGGGCACCAGGAACTCCAGGGAAGCTGTCGTCTGATCCTCGTCATCAACAGAGTAGACCTGAGAGACAACGGCACCATCAATGGAACCAGGACAAGACATTGACGATTACTTGGACGAGGCAGAGGGCGTTGTCCGGGTCTACGGTGGGTGTCTGGGTGTTGATAAAGCGTCGGAGTGGAGGGTGTATGTATGTTGTCACAGCCCCACACGTAGCCAAACAAGAACATGTACTCAACACGGCCTCAAAATACATTTAACGACTTGTTGAGTGACTGTTGGAGGTCCCATAATGAAAATACAGACATTGGAAAAAAACAACCCAAACATCGTTCAGATGGAGGAAAGTTCTGCTCACTAAAACCAAACCAGCGGCTCAGGGACACAAACACAGGTCATTGAATGAATCGATCCGTCTGAAGTGAGGTTGACTCGGGCCAACTGAACACCCCCTCCCTGGTTTGAAGACAACATATGTTCTGGCACATGTTTCACACAGACAGTGATGTCGTTACCAGTCCCCCGGGGAACAGGAAGAAAGGATAAGAAAAGATGAGACCGACATGACTGGACTGGCCGTCAACTCGTCTCAGGTGTGAGCTCCTGACTGCCGTTGGTCTGTTCTCCTGGACGTTCTGAGGATGTGTTTGTTGTGATGGATCTCATCAGTAATTTCACATTGTTTTTGACATCTTCTCTTTCTTGTCTTTTTTCACATGTGGGGACAATAAAGGCTTCTCATCTGCTGGAATTCAGTTAGATAAATACTCAGAATTTGTTGAGGTTTCAATTTCGTCCTCGCTCAGTTTCTTACAGTTATTTTACTTTTGAGTTGTTCTGAGCGCGGATGTGATGTCTGTTGTTTCACGATATGACGTTGTTCAACAAGAACAGCTGTTGCTTGAAGTTGCCTGAAATAAAAAACACTGAATTTGACATAAAGAAGCCGGACTCTGCATCATTTTGTCTTTCTCTCATTTTACTATCTTTTTCCAGGATAATGATTAATTAAATTCACAATAATTATAATAGTGTTTGATGACACACTGTTTAATTATTCTATTTATTGTTTGTTTCTCTTGAGCTGACAATCCTGTGTTAAAACTAATGTACTCTCCGGAAAGATCTTTTAAAACACTATAACTAATAAAAAACTGCTGACATATAACTCACTTTAAACAAAAAGCATCAGTATGTTTGAGATCTGGCCTCAATATCTGCCCCAACATTGAGGGTTCGCTGCTGCTCTGTGGGTTCCTGACAGAGGCCCCTCCCCCTCCATCCCTTCCTGGGTGGATCCCATTTGGGGTGTGTTTCATGTCGGACAGGACATGGTGTTCCAGTTGACCGTGTCCACTTACCGCCGTGTTTCTCGTTGAAGGTTTGATACGAGCAAAGATCTGGATCGTCTGTTTCACCATCGTCCCTCCTGACAACACGTCCGCGGCGGTGTCTGCGTTTGTTTTGGAAGTGGTTGCTAGGAGACGGCGGAAGTCAGTCAAAGATCGTCTATAAGCGAGAGGATGATTTACCGGCGTTGAATTCAGGATTCTATCAACCTTTCCTTTCCGTTCGACTTCAGTATGTCAGAGTAGTCCACAGCTCAACGTGCTGTTTGGTGATGGTTAGACAATTACACTAATGTTGATTGGTGCAGTCACAGATACAGTTAAGGGAAGGTAAAACTTGAATGTCTCTGAGGGGGAATTTGGTTTACAGCCGGTAGGCAACAACAACAAAGACAATATCAGTAAAGAGGCAGCAGTCACAGCACAGGCATAATGCACACATACAGAAAAACAAACAAAACCCCCTGATCATTGCTCATTAAGAGCCACTCCTGTAGAGAGACAAAGGACATTTCATACCGTTAGTATGACATTTAGGAACACAGTGTGCAGAGGGTGAAGAGGGTCCGACACAACGGACAAAGCCTTTACAATAACGCTTTCCTCATATATCAACATTATTAGCCCCCTAGAAACTTCGGAATATTTCCCAAAACTACTGCCCAATGTTTGCAATATTCATAAAGTTCATGAGCATGAATCAGTGATTTGTTTTTATTTCACCCTTTGAGACAGTTCCGTTGGGGTCACAGTGGGTCCTCGTATATGGTACCTGCAGTACGTATACATGTCAATACCGAGTCACCTCCTCAGTTTATATCAGGTTCTTCTAACAGGCTCGTAGAGAAACAATAAACAATAAACATTAGGATTGTTTACTGAAGCACTTGTTTGGGGCTGATGGTGACATGCTGCTCGCGGACCAGAATTCAGAATACAGCTGATTTGAAACGGGGCTGAACTGTACGAATCTGCACTAGATTTCAAGTCAGCAAGGCCGCTTTGATCGTCCCTTATGTATAGATACAGACAGAACCTAATCCATCACCTGACCCGAACCGTCTCTTCTCCCCGTCATCATTAACCCTCGCCAGCATCGATGATATGGACCCGTTCTGGTACACTCTGGAATGTAAAATAAATATTGGACATTTTAAAACAACAATAATAAATAATGTTCAGTTGACCTGACCACAAACTATAACTAACACTTTAGGTCATGCTCATGTCATTCATGACATTCACCCCAAATCATGACTGACTGACTGACTGGATATCTCACACTGGACCTCAAGCAGCTTGTGTGTGTGTGTGTTTTCCATGTTAGTGTTACTGAAACGTACTGTACTATCATACATTAAAAGCATGAATGGGACATAACATGCTTCACCTGCTGGTGTGTTCCTAGGGTGACTGACACGTTGCTCCACTGAAACATCAGTTCAATGTCTACAGGGTTCAGCACGCTCACTATCATAAAAATTCATACAGATCCACCTGACTTCCCCAGCTGATGTATGTGGATGTTTGTGAGGCCGTTGGTCTCCGGTTTCAGTGTCTGTGTCATGCTGTTTCTGCACCCTGGATGTCCCTCAGATCCAGCCTACCAGGGCTGTTCCCAAGCTGCGTACAACACACACTTTGTGTTTTTCCATCATGGTGAGAGAGAATGTATCATAATGGGTCCAGTTCTCGGGGCCCCTGGACTACAGTTACTGTTACTTCATGTTCATGCTTTGTTTTTTACAGCTACTCTGGGGCCCCTTGCAGGTTGGCAGACGTGGGGGCCCCAAGGCTCCAGACATGTGCAACCTGTTCATTGTAGTTGATCCCTCAGCTGTGCAGAGATATTTTTCACTTTTCAAATTTAAATTTGAGATGTTATTTTGTTGGTTTTGCAGCCGCGACTGCATAAACGACATGAGCTGGAAGACGTCGGTTTGGCAGAGAGGAGATTCATCTAGACTGAACCCATGCAGTTTGTTAAAAGTATACTGTATCTCATCACACCGTCTTTGCTATTAAAAGTCTGACTTGTAAGTAATCCAAACAAGCAAGTGCATAATGCTTTACACTGAAAGCCAGGGGGCAGCATACTTCCTGGAAGTTGCCTTGCGTTGCATTATAGCGTGTGGACAGAAGCTGAAACAAATGGTTTCTCTACACGGAGCCTAGCTGACCCTGAATAATGAACGAAATAATAAATATATACAAATCCTCTCCACTCCTGTTTATATGTCATTAGAAAAATGGGTTGTTTTAATACACAGGTCACTGTATTACCGTCATCGAAACAAACCACACAGTGTTCAGCTTTTCTGAGCGTGTTTTCACGTTGGTGTCACACGCAGCTTACACTGTGCATTTGGGGTATTTGGTATTATGCAATGGACAATAGATCTGTGAGAACAGGATGCAGCCTTTCAGAGGGCGATTGCTGACTTGTACGTGTTCACATGTGGATGAACGCATGGCTGAATAAAAGCTGTGCTGGCAGCTGTCAGAGGACTTCAAAGAGGCAACGTTTTGAAATGCTGCCGGTGTGTAAATACCTTGATAGAGACATTTGTGATCGTGTCAGGTCAAAGCCTGTTGTGTCAGTCTGCACCGTATGACACCCACAGACGTCAGTGACAGACAGACCAGCTACAGACACAGCACCACTACAGGGATACACACCGACAAGGTAGTGTGACCCCCTCCACACGAGTACTGGGGGTCAGTGTGGCCCCGGCGGGTGATAAAGATCGTGCGGCTGTCACTCATTCATTCACAGTCACTCATTCATTAACAGCAAACAGGCAGAAACATGACAAACTGTCCAAGGGTGTTTGTTACCGGAGTCCTTCAATGGCCACCTGCAGGGTTCAAGTCTTCACTGGAAATACTGGAAATACTCAGGTCTTTTCATGCAAGAAGTTCGACAGGAGGCGAGTGAAAACTCTCTTTGTTTGGGAAGAACATCTGAGGGCTCTGGTGTCCCAACGTCCGAGTAAATCTGAGATCCTGTCGTGGTTTTCAAACCACAAACATTCTAGTGGGACCAAACAGGGATTTGATCACTTTCGATACTATAATTCATAGCATTTCAGAGAATCAGCAACTGTTCCAGAAACTGTGATTGCTGCATTTGCTGTATTAAGAGATTTAAAATGGCATCAAAACATAATGTTTCATAACTCATGACCTCCTACACCTCCACAGCAATCCAAAGCCCAAACATCAGACCTCAAGTCCACATGATACTTCCATTTTGACACTCAAACAAACAACACTGAGCTCCTTTTGTTGGCAGTGTGATGTCACCTTTCAGGTTCCCAGTGTATCGCTCTCTCTCTCTCTCTCTCTCTCTCTCACACACACACACACACACACACTAATTGCGATGGGAAGGCTGATCAAGGTTAAGATAAAGACACAGGCCAACGCCTTCCAGTCCTTCCAACCTGGCAGACGGTCAAACAGGTGTGTTGGAGGATTTCAGCCTCACAGGGAGT
>CAAKHB010007258.1:49542-60991 GCA_901007665.1 Aeoliscus strigatus | reverse complement strand
GCCAGAAATCCATATTGCTGCCAACTCCACTGTTTATTGAATGGGTGGATAGATAATGATGTTCCTTTTAACGCCCCACACCCCGACACAGACACACCAATTCAGGCCTCTGCAGAACTTTACAGAGATTGGGCCTTTTTGGAGATGAGTAGAGCCACGAATGGAAGCAGCTAACAGCTAACAGCTAACAGCCAGCACCCGGGAATACCGACATGATCGTCGGTCAACATCCGTCGTCATCCCGGGGTAGAGAGAGATCCAATGAACTGACCTGCAGCTCTTTGGAGAATTGACACTGGCTGGTTAGATAAATGTTGGTTTCATAGACAGAATCTAACAATTAGCTGCTACGTTTGTCTGAACGTAAAGTTTTACACTTGGACAGAGCAGCGCTGCCCCTGGGGCTTCAGCATGTTCAATGAAGGCTACAAATATGACAGTGTCAATGAAATAAACATGAACAGATCAGTCTGTATTGGATTTCATTATCATTTTTTATTATAATAATGGGCAGCGTGACCTTGTGGATCAACATATTCAGTTCACAACACACATATCAACACATTTATAACATTATAATTATAATCAGATCGTTTTTCTTTGGAAATTATCGGCCAGCGGCTTCCATCAGTGGCTCTACTCATCTCTACTCATCTCTCAAAACATTGGAAAACATTTTTGGACATTTTTGGAATTTACGGTGTTACTATGCCACATTAATTATTTTTAAAACGTAATAAAGTGACATACAAACAATCCAAAAGAAGAAAGTTAAATCAGCTTTTATATTAAACTGGATGTTTTCCATCGTGACGTCATTCCAGTGTTGCATTGTGGGAACTAGTACGCCAGGAGGACTGGTCTGTTGCATACTGCAGAATTTCTCCCCATCAGTATAATAATACTGCCGACTTAGCGTGCGTTCACACACAGCATACTACATACTGACTTTGGGCTGGTACAGTGTGTGGTTTCAAAAGCACCCACTGATTCAAGTGATCAGGTGTGTAGGAGCAGGGTGACATGTAAAACCTGGAGGACACGTTGCTCTCCAGGACAGGTGTGGGCAGGTGTCCATCACAAGTCCGCACTGGCAAGAGTCACACAATTTTTTTTTTTATTATTATTTCACACTTAGAGACAGTTCTGTTGGGTGGGGTTACAGTAGTTCCCTGGTATATGGTACCTACCTATAAATGCCAGTACAGAGTAATTCACACACATTATTATATTATTCAGTCACAGCTATACAATCATCTCAATTCTTTCCCAGTTGTTCCTATGAGCTTGTGGTAATAAAAAGATGTTCCCATAGCCCTCTCTTATCCTCACTGTCACTGACTCTCGCTAACATTTGTTCATATGATGCAATTTCTGCCATTTTTTCAATCCACAAGAGTCACACAATTTAAACAATGACAGAAGTTACCGTCCAGTCATCAGAGTCACTCCCATCGCTTCAGGATCAGACGAGCAGCCACTGCACAAAAAGCCATAAGCGAAATGTTGTCTCTTTCTCCCCATCCTTGGCATCATCAACTGACACATCCACTGCCTCTACTGCACAATCACTGATAAGGGAATGTCAATATTTGTGTGTGTGTGTTGTGATGTGACAAATGAAACTAGACTGCAAGTGGGATCTGAAAAAACAGAAAATTTGAAAGGCTGCAAAAGCGACAAAGTAGAGAGAATTTGATGACAGACAGTCCAAACAGTGTTTGTAGTCTCTGATTTCCACAGTCTGTACTTGAACATTCACAGTCAGGTGTAAAGAGACAGTAGCTTAGCATTTCCCAGGGTTGACAGCTGATGTGGACGTCGAGTTGGAGGGATAACAGATTTGAGCTGCTGCTGTCTCTCATGCACCATCAGCGAGAAGCTACAGACACACACACACACACACACACACACACACAGTAGGTGAACAGACAAAAAGCCACAGAGCACATGGTTCAATGGACAAAAGAGGGCCTCTGGTCCACCGGCGCAACCAGGTCAGCTGTTCCGAAAATGTCCGCTCAGGGGAAACAGGAAGCTGAGAGTAAGTAAAGGGGAGTGTTTTTAACTAGTCACTGTTTTGAAATGTTTGTGTCATATCTGTTCTGACAACAACCTCAAATGTAACGTATTTATTATCCAACCAACATTCTGCATCGGAGATATCAAACAACAAATCGTCGTGTGACAGTTACTGTAGCTCAGCTAGTTACCTCAGCTAAGAGAGAGGTGAGAAAATGTTCAGCAGAGGTTGGTCCACACAATAAGAACAACTACACAACTGCCTGCTGGCGATTTGCACATAATGAGACAGGAACAGTAGTGTACATGTTGCTTAATACATTAAAAGGTGAATATGTCTTTCTGCAGTCTTTTAGGAAGATCTTTACTATTTCAGTCTTTTTTTAAAAAACACATTCTCTCCCATACAGCACAAACATGTCTGACGACACACAATGAGCTGAAATGTGTCGTATCTGGACAATCTTTAAGTCAGGAAATTCAATTTCAACCATACAAGAGTTTTTAGCATCTCCGTACCACTGTGGACTCCTGTCATCGGATGGGGACACTGATGGAATGTTCAGCAAACTCATGTAGCATTAGCTTGTTCCAGAGTGTACTGCATCTCAATCCTGGTTCTGTCCAATGTGACGTCATTGCCGTCCTTGTTTTAGCCGTGGAAAGTGTTGACTGTAAAGACAAATTCTATGTCAGTGTCAACATTTCCTGTGGCATTGTAATGTGACTGACACTGCTCACAAGGACTTTTAAAACCATATTAAACACCCGTCACTTATAAACTAACATATATGTTCACACTTCTCATCAAAATGAGAAGTGAATGGAACGGAACACCTACTTCTTTAAGCTCTCATACCAGCTCTGATGGTGACCCGAGGATCAGTGGTTCAAATCTGTCAAAGTTGGGCCCTGGCTGCCGAGTGTGTGTATGAATGGGTGAATGTGAGGCCATTGTTCAGCGCTGTGGGCTCCGTGAAGGTATAGAAGAAGTGCTGTTATAAGACACCATAACATGCTGCTCACATCTCTCATTGAAGGCCTCGAAGAACCTTTACAAATCTGACTTGAACACAGTGATCAAATGCAAAGCAATATTCTGATTTACACCAAGAATGTCTGTGTCAGACACACGGATGAGAGTCATGTTCAGGACACAGAGGAGTGTGTCCACCTGACAAGTCGTCTTCTTGGGAGCAACGAGGTCATGCCGGGGTTTTTCTTGTCCTTTCTGCATGTCTGCAAATTTCCCCTTCCCAATTTGCATGTGTGTGTGTGTGCCTGCATACTAAATGAACATGTGTGGATTCAATTAGAATCCTTTCTGTTCTCCCAGACACCCCCGAGATCCTGGGGTGTCAACTGGACCTGTCAACTGAAAACAACCTGGCTCCTGTGTGACACTCACAGGGAGAGCTCATGTTACCATGTCTGTTCGTTGTGCTTTTGTGCTTCGACCTGACTGGGATTATAAAATCATACAGTCACAAATTACTTTAATCATAAGGTGTCTTTCATTTTACTCTCTCCCAACAGCCTCAGAAGTCGTCGTTCTCCTCCGATGTGCCAGATATCCAGCAGTCGTCATATCTTTGAAGCTTTGAAAGCCCCAGCGGATACCTGAGACCCGTTGCCTCACTGCTAGCCATGGGGCTCCATGGCTCGTGGAAAGTTGATGGGGATTCCACTGGTAAATCTTCTGTGGATGAGGAGCGCGTCTCTCTGAGCGCTCTACGGGAGCTGCATGACCAGCTCAAGCTCTTTTTAAGGACACGTTGGACCTTTAAGAAAAGGAATTTAAAACCTTCCTCATGGTCGTCATGGAAACAACAAATAAGCGACTAGATGATCTGGTAAAAGATGTTTTAGATTTCAAATACAGTATGGAGGTGGAGGAACTGAGCACATACTCACAATCTGTGATGAACTACAAAAACTGAGGCTCTCATCTCAAAAATGGATTACCGTATTTTTCAGGCACACACTGGATTATGAGGCGCATTAAGTGACACAAAACAGTCAAAACTGTCAAACTTCATTCAACTTACTCACAATAACTCTCAACATTGTCAGAGCTGGCTCAATTCCCTGACAACAAATACAAGAGGGACGGGAACTGCAATATAAAGTTTATTTAACAAAGGAAGCAACGGAAACTACAGCAAACTAAATACAACAACCTATATCTGTGATGTAGATTGTCAGCGGTGAATGCGGGTACATGGCTGTGTGTGTGTGTTGGATGCAAGCTAGAACTAAAAGAGACAACAGGTGAGCTGCAGGGTCGAGACGGGACTGGTGAGCCAAGAGTGCAGAGAGAGAGCGGGCGGATTCCACCGGTGTTTATAGACACAGCCCCGCCCACTAAGTCACACACTGGAGCCCCATGATCAATCGCGCTCTACAATGGAGAGAGAGAGGAGAGAGAGAGAGAGAGAGAGAGAGAGAGAGAGAGAGAGAGAGAGAGCAAAACACATGCATGCAGGTCCAAACAACCCCACCCAGACAATACACTCACTTTTTCAGTTCATTCCTCTTCTGCAAATCCAGTGAATTCATTTTCAGTGTCCGAGTTGAACAACTGGGTGATTTCATCATCAAGTACGCCCGGATCCCTCTCATCATTGTCAGAGTCAGTCTCGTCGCGGTCACTTTGCTGTTCAGGGATTATTTCCGCCTCATGAAAGCTGGAGCGACACTTGAAACCGGTCATTAGCCCAGGCGTCAACGATCCATTGGCAGATAGTGGCGTAACTCGCCCGGCGTGCCCTCCCTGTCTTGGTGAATGTGTGTTCGCCTTCTGTCATCCAATGCTCCCACGCAGCTCGTGATTTAACTATGAACGACCTGTTGACACCAACATCTAGCGGTTGGAGTTCTTTGGTTAATCCACCCGGAATGAGGCAAGCTCCCAATTAGTTTGCTTCTCTCATCCTCATCACCTCAAGCTAAAGAGTTGGAAAGAGTGCACCGGAAGAAGAGAGACCCAGAAGGCAGTGTCTGAAGGCCACAAAGTTCTTAATTAATGAGGACTCCTCCGAGAGGATGTGCACCAAAGGAACGATCTACTGCCACGGCTAAAGAAAGGAACACGGCTTATCTCAAGTACGACCAGCTGATTGTCCAGTCCCTTGTCCCTCAGTCAAACCGGCCACAAGTAATTCACCTCTGACACCTGTTCCAGGTATGGTTTCGGACTTGGCCTAGCAGCCTTAAGTTGCTTTGGATTTGAATTCTGTTTAGTTTATTGACCTCGAGGACTTCTGACTGTTTTCAACCCTTCAGATTCATAGGGAGGTGATAATTACACCGACTGCTGATCCAGACTCAAACTGTCTTAAATTTAGACTTGTGATTATGATAATGCCCATCACTTTAAAAGTCTATATGAGGGTATCCCCGTTTTATTTTTTTTCTACATATCATTTGAATGCTCGCAGTCTTCTAAAAAATTATGATGACTTCACAAATGATGTATCTTTTCTCAATCATGAATTTTCTATGATGCATTCAGTTTATTCTGTTAGAGATGATCTGGCTCGTGAATTGGAAAACATTGACGCTGAAGCTCTCTTCATCGAAATACATTCTGCTCATTTTTTGTTGGTAGAAACGTTGTAATTGGCTGTGTTTACAGGTCCAGACACAGAGACAGGACTTCAATGACATGACTGGTTCAACAGTAGACAGTAGAAATATGGAAATGTTTTCTCTTGGGGGACTTTAATCTTAATTTATTAAAAAATGAAACTCAAGTTCGAACCTCAGACTCTCTGAATATTTTGGTGTCTATTTTTTTTCATCTCCTTAATTACAAATCATCTGCCACTCTAACTGAGAACATTTTTACAAACTCTCTGAATAATGAAATTAAATCTGACATACTTCCCCATTTTTCATTTCTGGTGCAGATTCTTGTATCAAATGTTAAATATTTGATCGGCAAAGTGGTCCAAAGGTAGAGTGTTGAAATTTCATGGTTTCTAAACATTTCAATGTTTCTAAACATCAAACGCTGAGTCCGCTCATCAGGATTTCATGACAATCTTCAATTCAGTCTTTCATTCATGCTTTCCCTTGGTACGAGCAAATAGGACAACTGCTGGAACAAAGAGGAGTCTTCGGTTTTCTTCCAGCCTCCATCTCCGCCTGTCTGTCAGTCATCTCATGTGTGCCTGAAGACATTGCCTCTTGTCAGTTTTTTCTCTTTTGTCTTAAGTTGGACATTTGGTGAACTGGTCTTTGGTCCTTTCATGTGGACAAACTACGTACATGTCGGGCCAGCACAGACACTTCGGCAGCGCTCTTCGTTCTGAGGAACGGTACCTCCCAAAACCCACAAGGACCCCACCCACTGAGAATATAATGAAACAAGTATCGATGTCCTTGTGAGAGCCCACGTCCAAGATGTCCACAACGTTCAATTAATGAAGGATTATAAAACAGCCTGTGTGAGGTATCTTCATACTTTAGAGGATTAAATCCCAGCAGCTGGTCAACAACAGGACAAATACAACTAATGTCAGAGGCACAACACATATTACACTGGACTAGAAAACAACAATGTAAACGATGTAAATGGAACAGGACGCAGCAGGCACATGTCTGTTTGACAGAAAAGAGAGAGACAGGGAGAGGGAGAGAGAGAGAGGGGGGGGGATAGGGAGAGAGAGAGGGAGAGAGAGAGGGGGGAGAGAGAGAGGGAGAGAGGGAGAAGGAGAGGGAGAGAGGGAGACAGAGAGAGAGGGGGGGGGGGAGGGAGAGAGAGAGAGAGAGAGGGAGGGAAGGAGAGGGAGAGAGGGAGAGACAGAGAGAGAGAGAGAGAGAGAGAGGGAAGGAGAAGGAGAGGGAGAGGGAGAGAGAGAGAGAGAGAGAGGGAGGCGTGGCGCTGCTGTTCCCGGGGACTGACGCGCTCCTCTCGCCCACTGCCCTCCACCGTCAGCCGGGTGAGCAGCCACCGTCACCGCTCCCGTCGTCCACAGCACCGAAGCTGGTTTGTAGCTGCTGTCGAAGGGAATATCACCACCGACTCCACAAGGTACGTTGACCGTCTCCTTCCGCCGAGCAGCCGGAGCCCCGGTCGGTGAACAGGGAACGTTTGGGACGTTACGGCTTGATGAGGAAACGGTGCTGCAGCTGGTACCAGCTTCAGCATGGTGACGAACGTTACTGCGGTTTTCGTCGACCTCCGGTCACCTCCACGTTTTTCCGATGCCCCTGTCGGCAGCAGTGACATTATAGCTCCACCGGTATGTGTCGGTCGGTGAGGACCGGCCGCAGGCCGCTTCCATGATGCGCAGTGTTTGACCTCGATATTATTCGGCTGACTGAGTTAAAGCGTTACATGCGATGTCCACTGGGGGCGCTGTGTCGCCTGAGCTCATCATCTCTGCTCCACCAGGCACCATGGACAGGATGAGTGTCATGATTCTGTTTAACCCGAGAGCATTGTCGTCGTAATACCTGTTTAGACTTTCTCTTCATTACAGAATTAACTCGTGATATTCTACTTAAAGTAGAATAAAGGATAAAACAAATAAATAGGCTCTGAGGCAAGAACATCTGATCATTGGAATCCTGTTATAGAATAAAATTATTTAAAACTAATACGAATACATTTACCTACAGATGATTCTCATCTACTGCTTCCGTCTAACACATCATTTAAAGCACTGTGTAATGTTCCTTCATTCACACACACACACACACACACACACCCAAGGTGCAAACCATGGGCTTGAGCGTGGAGTTGGGAGGAGTGAGGTCAGCTTTCCATTCTCCCTATGATGTGTGTGAACATTAGAAATAGTTTGTCAGTCGTTTCCAGTTTGTTGACCTGTGTGTTTTGTCCAGATCGGTAAGGTCTTGAAGTCCGTTTATAGGATAGGAAGGCATCAGAAGCTCTTTAATCTAACTGAACATCTGGCAGTGATGGAGCATTAGGTCCTCTTGACTAGTTGAGGTTTTAAATCCCAGTACTATGCTAAGCACACAGTCATCCCCTCCTCCTCACCCACACAGCTTTTGGAGTACTTAGCATCTGCTACATTCCACCTAGTGGATCATGATTGTGCTGCTCTTGAGTGCCAAGTAAGCCACAGTGATCCTTAACTGGTTGGATGTGATTTAAAAGAAAAGAGAGAAAAACATAAATGGTAGACGATTATGAGTGTGATTATGGGCAGAGACTGGAATGGATCATGATAAAGAATATACATTTTAATCGTGCTTAACCATTGTAAGTGGCTCTGAGGATTTGTCCGTGAAGGTGTTTGACAGGCATCGACAGGCCGACCACTGGACCCCACACACTGGAGTTCATGGCTGACACACTAGATGGATTTGAAAGCTTTTACACCACTTCCACCAGCTACCTGTGTGGAAGTAGCACGACAGTCCTCAGAGCTCTGATACACTGAAAGCGTCCATTAGTATACACAGAGAATAGTATATACACAGAATACACAAAATAGAATGTTTTTTGAGGGTGACATGGTGATTTCGTGGTTAGAACTTTCACCTCATAGCAGGAAGGTCCCAGGTTCGATTCCTAGGCTGGGATCTTTCCATGTGGCGTTTTCATTCTCTCCCCGTGTCTGTGTTGTTCTCTCCGGGTACTCCGGGAACAGCATGCTCAGGTTAGTGGGTCACTGTAAATCCCCTGTAGGTGTGAATGTGAGTGTGAGTGGTTGTCTGTCTTTCATGTGGCCCTGATGATCTGGTGACCCATCCAGGGTGTACCCTGACATTCACCTGTTCACAGCTGGGGTCAGCTTCTAACTGGAGCAACGGGAGAAGATGAATGAATGAATGAATGAATGTTTCATTGAATGTTCATTCCCAGATCTTGATTATAGCACACGGTCATTGTCAAGTCAGACAGGAGCGAGTAACACAGGGCTGTACCCCTGCTGACTCAGCGGTGAATATAGACTGAGTGTCTGTGTGTGTGTGTGTGTGTGAGAGAGTGAGGGGGGGTGCTACAAGTCATGCTCAGCTCACAGTGGCTGCATATGTTAGCAGGTATCAAGTGGGCCACACATGGCTGTTGGTTAAGCTTCTTTGCGACAGGCAGGGTGGCCTGGGGAAAGACAGTCAGGATTCTTACTAGTCACGTAAGGGACTTCACTAGAGCCACATGTGCTACTTGGCATTTGCTGCCAGTCAGGTAAGGAGATGAGGATCTGGGTGGCTGGATATCTGTGTTCTCAAAGCTCTCAAGTTCTCTCAAATTGAACTTTGCTTGACATAGAAAGTATTCATCATTGATTTAGCTAGAGCTTTAGACATGGTTATTTTTTTAAAGCAGTGGATTGATATCATTAAATCCTGTTGAAAGTTTTGCGAACCTAAAATGCAGCACTAGTAACCTAACTGTTCATTCACTCCCATTCCAAGTCAGGCAGACATTTGCTTGATTTTCTGGCACAGGAGTGATGGAGTCTTGGAGTAATTGGCTTTTGGGGCATAATCTTGTACCAGACAGTGTTGTGTCTGTTTAAAGTAGCCATCCCCCTCCCCCACTGACCCCACCCCAACCCTATCTCTACCACTTTGCCTGCACCACCAATTATGAGTACTTACAAAAAACTGGTTTGTACACTGAGTTATTTTTTGCAATGTGAGGCAACGACATTTACTTCACCATGAATTACACCATGATAGTGGCCCAGCATCCATTTGGAGGAGGGTATACTGTAAATGTCTCTTTCTATGAAACCAGTGTGTGTACTGCCAGGCTCTGTAAGCTGCACGGAAGAAGTCGAGATCATGAAATTGATTTATAACTTTTGATTTAACCACAGCACATGTAATAGGATTTTATGTTGTCTCCCCCCCGTCGTCTGTCAGGATGATCGGGCTGTTGAGAATACTACAATGAAGTGTATTCTCAATACTTAATGCTCTTTATATGAAATAACTTCTTCTAGTCTGACCAGGTACGTGACTCTCGGGGATCACGTTTCAGGGCTGGTTGTCGGTGTGTGGAACAGTCTTTGTTCTGTTTCTTCCACACACTGGTGAGGCTGTTCTGTGCTGTGGAGCACCTGAGTTGGAGAGGAAGTGCTGCGTGGCAGGAATGCCCTGGTATGCCAAAGACCTCTGGCATTAGCCCAGCATGGCCCCAACCAACTGGGAACACCATAAAAACAACCTCATTGACATTTACTGGCTCCAAATTCAAAAAATGTCATCTTAAGAGATCTTTTTTCCATTTTTATTCTTCACAATAGTCTTGTGTTCTTAAAGGCAAATGAAACTTGAGTTTGTGTGGTTTATGTCAAATTACTGTCCAGTCTGTTACTCCTCCTCAGTATACCTGATTTCCTCTTTCACTCTGTTTCACTCTCTGTTCAGAATTGAAGTGGACAATTCAACGTTCATAAATCGTATCGTGTCGTCCTGTCACAGAACAGACACCTCACAGTCCTGCAGAATGTGTTGGTCTTATTGAATGTTTAACACTTGATAACTTACAAGAGTGGAGGCAGGTCGACACAGATAGATTATATTCTATGTAGAAGAGGTCTTCTGAGGGAGGTTAGCGACTGTAAGGTGGTGCCAGGAGAGAGTGTAGCCAAACAGCATAGGATGGTAGTGTGTAAGATGCTGATGGAGGTGAGGAAAAGGAAGAGGGTGAAGACAGAGAAGAAAATCAAATGGTGGAAATTGAGGAAAGAGGAATGTTGTGAAGAATTCAGGAAGGAGGCAGTGCTGGGCCGTGTTTTTCCCAGATGTCCCAGATGACTGGGACACGACGGCAACAGTGATTAGGGAGACAGGTAGGAAGGTGCTAGGTGTGGCCTCAGGACAGAGAAAGGAGGACAAGGAAACCTGGTGGTGGAATGTTGAGGTTCAGGAGAGTGTACAGAGAAAGAAATTAGCGAAGAAGAGATGGGACAGTGAGAGAACAGAAGAGAACAGGCTAGAGTACAAAGAGAGGGCAAGGGAAGTGAAGAGGGAAGTGGCCAAGGCCAAACATAAGGTATATGAGGAGTTGTATGAGAGGTTAGATACAAAGGAAGGGGAAAAGGAGTTGTACAGGTTGGCGAGGCAGAGAAATCAGGCTGGGAAGGATGTACAGCAGGTTAGGTTGATTAAGGACAGAGAGGGAAGTGTCATCACCAGTGAGGAAAGTGTGTTGAAGAGATGGAAAGAATACTTGTTGAATTGTTAAATGAAGAAAATGTATGAAATGAAAGGGAATGTAGGAATGAGGAGCCAGAAATGATTAGGAAGGAGGTTGATCAGATTAGAAAGGATGAAGTCAGGAAAGCTTTAAAAAGGATGAAGAGTGGCAAGGCAGTTGGTCCAGATGACAAACCAGTGGAGGTATGGAAGTGCTTAGGGGAAGTGTCGGTAGATTTTCTGACTAGGTTGTTTAACAAAATATTAGACAGTAACAAGATGCCTGATGAGTGGAGGA
>CAAKHB010007258.1:36731-49522 GCA_901007665.1 Aeoliscus strigatus | reverse complement strand
ATCCTGACGAAAACGGCAACGCTTCAAAATATTTAAAACTTCCATTCGTACCGACACAATATGTTACAAAAGTAAAGCTTCATGCTGACGTAACAACGCTGTGCGTAGTTTGACAAACGCATTTACCCTGAAATTATACGTATTACGGGGAAACGGAAAGCTGCACGGAACTGAGCGATTTGACTCGAGTTCCGCGGTGCGTGGCTGCAGCGGGATGACAGTGACGTTCGCCAAAGATAGTAAACAAGCCAAGTTAGCCGTCCTAGCTGCGCTAGCTAACTGCGCTAGCGGCGCCAGGGTAATGAACAGCAACAGCCGCTTCATTTCATTTTACAGGGGAGCCAGGAACACCACGGTGTTAAGTTGCTGTAAATGTCCACATTCTCGGCCGAGTGCGACGCAGAGGCCGCTGATAACGTTATCTCGTAGCCTGACAAGTCCAGGCGAGGCCTCTCTTCCTCCGGGCAGCTATCCGCCTCCTGCCTCCTTCTCGGACTCACCCTGGTCGATGTGATGTCCATCATGACCTCCTGGAAGGCGGCAGTCTCCTCGGCCTGCCGCTGGGTATGCAGGGCTATCTTCTCACTGAACTTACGGGGGTTAGAAGCCCCAGACCCGGCGCCCGGGCTGGGTCCGGGTCCAGGTCCACAGCCGCCCGTGCCCGTCGCAGACATCTTCACCCGAGCAGACGTAGTGGAATGATTTTCACCGCGGAGCTGCAAGCGGCGCGAAGAGCTTCACTCTGTAACCTCATTCGGAGATCAAAAACTTCCGCCAGCGTGTTCGTGAGCGCAGTGTGTGGCCGTGGCAAGCATCGACATACGGTGGCAAGTCTGTGACAACTTCCGGCAAGTCCGCCTGCCGAGACACGCCGCAGCGGTTCTACAGACTGGGCGATGATATCAAGTGATATCAAGATATAAGTTACATATATATATATTGTTATATATTGAAAGTTATTAGTTGGACGTCAGTATAGTTAAATGTGCTGTTAATAGAGCTATGAAAAAATAAGCTACAGTCGGTGACCCGACAGTTTTCACCTTTACAGTATTTTTATACAATATTTGTAGCTTCAGGAGGGTATTGGTGTGTGTGTGTGTGTCTTGACGAAACGAGATGGTTTTATATAAAAATGTCTCATCGAGAATAGACGAGCTTTGGTTTTGCGACCACAGTGGAAGCGCGCCCCCTGTTGGTCAAGCTGCATATAGTTAAAACTGTTTCAATATCTTTTTTTTTTTTTTAAATAATGAATGAATAAATAAATAAATGTAGATTGTCAAGACTTTATTTAACAGCTGATAATCAATGTAATTGACAGTTGTATTACACTAATGTGTACTTTTACACCCTGTATTTTGGGGATTTTCAATTAAATAAAAAGATGGACATAACCTCCAGGTCTGAAAAGTGTTGGTTGACAGCACTGTGCATTCACTGAGAATTTAGAGAACACGTCACACATGTCCTTTAAAAATATACTGGCAAGACATAAAACCTTGACTGGAGGAAGAACTTTTAACATAAAATAACTTGTAACACATCAAATACAAATTAATTAATTTGGAAAAAATGCATTTATAATTTAGTATTCGAGTATTGTCACAAAACTGATGAAAGACTCTTGATTACAAAAGTACAATATTTTTTCTGTACACAAACAAAATGTTGCTTTTGGCACTTGAGTGAATTAGAAATGAAAGCAGCTTTTGTTCGTCTACTGGAGAAAATACCCCTGTTCAACAATAGTGCTTAAGTTTCTTCTTCTTTCTTCCATTTGTCTTTTGAGAGATTTTTGAAGTACTCAGCAGATTGTTGCTGATTTCGTGACATCATAGGAAAGAGTCCATCCAAAGTGATTGTCGTCGACATGAAACTGCTGGTTAATGTGTTCATGTCTCACTCCTGAGACATTTATCAGCTTATGTAACGTCCATCAAAATATTCTTCACACACGTTAAGGGTTCAGCTGATCACAGGACTGCTGAACTAAATTCTTCTGTCCGTAAATTGAAACTCACTTTAAGAAAAACACAAATAAAAAGGGCAAAGTTCACATTTTGTTAGTGTTTAAGGAAACAAACCCACATTGGTTCATGTTTCACGGGGCGTAAACACACGTGTCTTCGGTCTGCAGTGTGAAACGATACACGGTTGCTGATTTACAGGTCACATGACTGCAGTCATCATGGCAACGATCACCTCCAACAGTACTGTTGGTTTCTTCTGCACGGTGCCACTCTGGATCAAACTGTAATTAATGAACTGTACACAATAAATGGATGATGAATTCACCCCTTTGCGGCGTTCTGTCCGTCATGCAAAGATTTTGTGATAACGACACCGGATCTGAAACAGACTTTTGCGGGACATTGTTATGAAGCACACTTGTGCTGAGCTGTGCGTGTGTGTGTGTGTCCTTGTTGCCTTTTCTACAGTTTGATAAAGAGCACGGCAGTGACCACGGCGAAGCCCAGCAGCAGAACCACCACCTTAGGAATGCGGTTTCTGCCGGAGCTGAGCTCATGCGGCAGGATCTCCATGAAGGTGATGTAGATGAATGTTCCTGCCGCCAGCCCCTCCAGCGTGGAGCGGGCCAGCTGGTGCTGCGGTGAAGCCTTCGTCTCAGTTAGGCCGATTCCCAGGCCGATGCCCACTGGAGACATGATGGCAAACAGCAGCAGGCAGCCGACCACCACTGGGCGCCGCATCCGGCCCTGCACCAGCTTGAACGCCAGGCTGAAGGAGATGATGCTTTTGTGGATCATCAGAGCTATGCAGATCTCCAGGACATCCTTCCCATCCTCCAGGAGCCCCACTGCCAAACCTTCAAACACTGAGTGCAGCGACAGCGAGAAGACCAGGATGAAGGCCCGTAGCGCCGACTGGGAGCTGAAGTCCACATGGAAGTGGCCGCCATCAGAATCCTCTGACACACGGCGGCGATGATGAAGATGTTGATGATGAGAGTGCAGCTGACCGTTCCTGTCATTTGCCTGGATGCCGGAGTCCACTAGCAAAGCCCGCCGCTCCTCCACGTACGGAGTTGATGGGTCTTTGAAGGCCAGGACGATCTGCTCCAGGACCAGTACTAAAAAGAAACCCATGGCTATGATGAACTCTGGCAAAGGGAACTGGAGCTGCAGGGACACAAGCAACCCTAGCATTAGCCCACCATGGTGTGGTGCCCAGCGCTGTCAGAAATACGGTCCCTGGGCCAGAAGTGGCCACCAGAGGGTCCAATGTGGAAAGTTACATAGAAAATATTAAGTACAATTCATCAATAAAAGAATCTGCCGTTCCTGTACCACCTAGTTTGGTAACACTGACAAGCTTCATAGCACCACTTTAGTTGGTGTGCTGACTCTGTTCAGATGGTCTTGATCACTGCACACGTGGAAGGATATTGTCAGTAGTTTTGATCATCAGTGAAACACTGTATTTTTCTCTTCCAGATACCTGTTACTGCATGGTTTGGACTTTTGTCAATCTGCTAAGTTGTGCTGCACATGTACCGTAAATGACAAACCGAAGTATGATACTGCTGAAACTGTGCTTATTTTCCATATGAGTCTTCACAATGTTGATATTATAAAATGATAGTACATTAGTATAAGTACATTACATTTTCATAATGTACTTGTACGTATTTGCACTAAAACCAAGGGAAACATTTGACATTGACCAGCTCAGTCATGGGATGCAGGAACAATGTCAGAATGTACCGTTTCACCTTGAAAACGTGTTTTTGTAAATCAAACAACCAAATAATGACTGGAGGTGAGGTCAACATCACACAGATGTTGTAACCAGATGTGTAACATAATTGGTGTGGGCAGAGCAACAGGAAAATATCGTCAGATTATGGAAAAGTACATCCCCCTCAGATTCTAAAAAGTGGATCGAAGACATGACAGAAATAGCATCATATGAACAGTTGCTAGAATAAATAACGATGGGGGGGGGAGAAGGGACTGTTTGTTTGTTTGCTTGTGAGAATCACAGGAGATGAGTTGTGCAGGTGGTATAGCTGTGACTAAATATTCTCTGTTTATGTTATGTTCTAATTTAAGTGTGCAAAGTACTCTGTATTGGTATTTATACACCAGGGATATATTGTAACTCGATCCAGCTGAGCTGTCTGAATGTGTAAAATACAAACAAAACTAAGAAAATATAAAAACTGAGATGTGCGACATCTTACTGTGACTCCGGCGCTGCTGAAGGCCTCGCTGATGCTCTGCAGGTAGTCTGGTAGAAGATCCAGCATGCAGGTGGCAAAGAACACTCCTCCGGCAAAACAGCTGACCAAACCCTGCAGCTTGTGGCGCAACTCTGCAATGTCACAAGCGCCATGAGCTGGGCGCCTTCTGCTAACAGGTCAAAGCACTTCACCTGGAACCATACCTGTGTCCGTGCTGCATAGCCCCACCCCACGCACCAGGCACAGGGGGACAAAGCCAAAAAGCAACGTGGTGGTCAGCAGCACCACCAGTGCTCCCAGTTTGATCTCCAGTGAAGGAACATCTGCTGGGTTCAACTGCAGCCGTATGGTTTCCCTCCCAGGGGACAGGAGGACGGACGGGGAGACCCTTCCACCCACAGACATGTTGGAGCTTGTTTATCTGCAGCTTTTTCTGTGTCTGATTGCAAGTTCAGTCTGCTGCATCTGCCGTGGATTCACATGGAGATGTGAAACTGTCAGACACCAAGAAAACTTCCTCCACTATCTCAGAGTTAAGACATTTACAATAAAACTTGCTGCTGCTTAATAGTTACAACAATCAACACAACAATCCCCAATCCACATTTACCAGTGAATCTGTTGTAAAGTCAAATATCTGAACTTTTCTACACAAACTGACAAAAGAAAGTTTCCTCTGCGAAGATAACAGTCGACATGCAGAAAACAACAGAAATGTAGAGACAAATTCGAAAAGAAAGTGGTGTAGATGGGGGGCGGGGACTGATGATTTAATGTATGATCGATCTCTGTTATCAACCGAATAAACAAGTACCTGACTGCACCGGAAGCTCCTCAGCAGAAACTGGACCGCGTCGGACCAGGGACCAGGTCCAGTTTAGTGTTTTTCTCCTCTTCTCTTCTCTGGATGAGCTGACATGGTTTCGGGAAGTGGTGAGTCAGTTTCCCATCAGCTGATCCGAATTTATCAGGAACTCCGGTCAAGTTCAACATGATACAACAATGTGTTTCCTGTTTTCAAAATAAAACAGTTTTTGTGTTTTATTTAACTCCTTACATGTGATTTGTCTTAGTTATCTGCAACCAAATTATCCCCCAAAAAACCTTAATAAATATAAAATTACATTATATGTAAGTAATAGAATAGGAAGAGGAAGTTGCTGATGTAAGCAAACCTTATCTTTTTTGTGCTTTGTATGAAAACCAGCAAACAGCTCAAGTTTCAAAGGCTGAAGGTCAAACTTCGTGCAGATTAGAACCGTGTGCTTCGAAGCTATAATAGAACTCATAAATACTACTCATGAATATTTTTTCTTTCACGTTATTGCCTAGTTTATCAGTAGTTGAATCCATCACTTTATTGTTTATTGGTTCTGGGCCTGGTTCCAGAAAGCAGATATGTGTTTCAATAAAAAGCATAAGTGTAAACCCTGGGTTTGTTAATCCTGTAATGAGGAAAAATAATCAGTTTCCCCTTATTTCAGGATTAATCAACTCAGGATCTTCACTAAACCTTTCTGGAACACACCCCTAATGTTTTCCTGTTGGAGTTTACAGACTAACATGTTTTGAATGAGGGAATGAGGTTTCTGTGTTTCTTGTTGACAGATTGGTACTCAGAGAACACAAACCTCTACCAGCACTGATGAAAAATAAAGACGGCTTCTGTGTGAGACAAATACGTTACTCTTCTCAAAATAATCCCACAAAATATATTTGAATATCCAAAGGTTGCACAAGCAAATATCAAATATCAAAATAACCTACCTCAAAATAATCATGATGGTAGTAGAAGTACTACTACTACTAATAATAATAATGATAATAACAATAACAATAATAATCATAATAATAATAACAATACGAGACATTTAAACCCCACACATGTGTTCTGTGAGGATCTCCCCAAACTCCCAGCCACCTGCAGGATCTGATAATATGCTGAGGAACATACAAGTCATGTGAGGCTTCATCTTCCAGAGCAGCAGTAAAATGGTTATGAAAGGGAGGAGAAAAAGATGTATCTGCTGTTGTCATGGGAATTCTGTCACGTGCAGGAAAATACAACATTCAAATACCTTTACTGAGGAACAGCAGTATATAACAGGTCACAGGCTCTTCAAATTCTATATGACGGCAGGCTAAGTACCACACTACTTGTAACAGTATAAGGAGTTGAATCTGATGTCATCAGACCAGCCGTTAAACCGAGCATCATCTCTGACGCCTCCTCTTTGATTCTTGGCTTCTTTCTTATCTTCTTATTAGTGTATTTGTATCTCTAACATCTACTGTTACAAGTCTAAGGCACTGAAGCATAATCACATGAATTGAGGATGGAAACTGAATACTAATAACGTTGTCTAACATTTGTATATAAAACGCTATAAAACTATATACTATATACTATGCTATAAAACAAATATCATATTCAGACAGGTTTATAAAACCAAAAGCTGGTAATACTGTAGTAAAACCTAATTCTCTAACCTGTGCGCGAATGCATCCTGTTTCCCTTCATAAACTTGTTTCTGCAGACTAGCAGCTGTTGTGCGACAGATAGCATCACACATTTTATTTCAGCAAAGTGGAAAAACCTGGAGCCAAAACGAACTGTACAGAGCTTAAGACCAAGTCACAGACACCCCACAGGTTTGATCACAGTAAGAATCCCCACATCTGCTGAAGCTGACAGTTAGCCTGATAATCCAGGTGAAGCTAACAGAAAGATGATGATGCAGGGATGTAAAACGGCACTAGAAGGGAAGAAACAGTTCCAGACATATGAAATGGTCTTTTATTCATGGAGTTGACCTGCCATCGTCCGCATGCACACGTGATGGAGCTATAAAAATAACTAGATGTTCTTTCTTTGCGAGTTCACGACTCAGCAGACATGTATTCCGACAGTGTATTAGTCTGCTGGTGGTTAGGAAGGGGTCGGACAGATGAAAAGTTTTACATAAATCATTTATATTTATATAGAACAAAGGTTCTGTTGTTAAAACAAAATAACTGAAAGTCTTGAAATGTTTCTGGAGAAAATCTGTCAGAGGTGTCACCAATGCTATCAGCTGTGAGTCACTGGGGGATCTCTGTGAGCAAACTACACATCTAACTGCTTATGAATGAACCCAGTAAGATACCATGTCCTGGATGACTGAGATGTGAAACCCACCGTGTCACTGTAGATGGTGACGGAGTCGAAGACTGTTGAGGTTAGAAAATGTTGTTGGTTACTGGGTACAAGATGCTACTGAACGGCATTCTGGGAAACATAGGATCCAGTGCTTTTTAATTCTGACTACAGGACACCTGTAATACCATGAATGTGTTAGCTGCAGACACCTTCTCATTCTCGTGTTCTCCACCAGCTCCAAACCAACATTTCTTGAGCCACTAAATGGCCAGCTGGGTGCTGTCGGGGTCTGGTTGGTGCTACAGAGGCTATGGAAGCTGAAAACCACGACAACATTAAAAACAATTCTTGACTGACTACCATGATGGGGTGAACTTATCGTTCTAAACACATTCATTATTTCCTGTGAATGAGTGTACAAAATGTCCGGTGGGGGATGAGGGAAATAACAGTTCATATTTCCTCTTCAGCCCTTCATCAGTAGGTTCTTCATTTTAAATGGTTGCTGTGTCACCTCCCCGTTGTCCTTTCAGGATCTACAGGTTTACAGGTACATTCCTGCAAGAAGAAATGACCTGGAGGTGAAGAGTCCTCCAACAGACCTGCTGCAGGCCACGACCTTCACACGTCTTCATCAGCGTCTCTCATCTCCCACAACTAAACTAGCCTCCTTCCCTCCCTCATGTTTCCTCCACCTCCCGGGCCTCCTCAACTCCTCAGCCCTTTGTCCACTCCCGGCCCTGGCAGTCATTGGCTGTGACTCTCTCCCAGGAGCCAATAAGTGGTCATCTTTCCTTTGCCCTTGATGTCGATTTCACCTCTCAGCTCCAGCTGGAAGCAGTTGAACTCCAGCAGGACGTCACGAGTGGCCGACGACACGTGGATCTTCAGCGCTGTGTGCACACACAGAAACAAACACACGGCACATGGCACTCACTTTAAACGACAAACAAAAATGGCTGCAGTGCATTTCGGTTTGATTGTTGTTGACATACATGAATCAGTCAAGATGTTTCAATACAGGTACTCTCTGTAAAAAATATTTTACTGTAGTTAAAAATATTTAACTGTTTTTCCTGGAAATGAATTCACTCTGAGTCTAAACCTCAGATAAAATGTGAGTGTGGCTGTGGCCCTGAACTGTCTTAAACATGAGTTGATGATCATCATCACTCAAGGAGTTTTTGTCTCTGACCTTCACCACTGGACTCCATACGAGATGACGTGTTGACCGTGTCTCCAAATAAACAGTAACGTGGCATCTTGAGGCCGACAACACCTGCACACACTGGGCCTGTACACGCACGCGCGAGCGCGCACGCACACACACACACACACACACACACAGTTTTCAAAACCCCCTGTGCTGTAGATGAAACTCTGTTAGATCTGGAGATGGAGATGAATCTCTCACCACTGTGAATTCCTATTCTCAGTTTCAGCTGCTGTTCCGCTCTGTGGCGAATCCTAAAGGTTCGGACGGCGTCCAGCAGAGCAAGCGCCATGCGTGCGATCTCCCGGCCGTGCAGCTTCCCGTTCCTCACCGGCAGCCCTGAAACCACCATGTAGGCATCGCCGATGGTCTCCACCTACGGGTGTCAGATGACAACAGCTTCTCTAGATGCTCTGCTCAAAGTTTTACCTCTTCATACATTTTTCTTCTGAAATACATTTTGTTTTTTATATCAGGAACTTGATCGGCGTCGGGCCGTCTACAGAACAGGACGTCATGGAATTCAGCTGAATGTCTGCTTGGTGGACAGCCCTCCACAAAAGGAGTTGTGTATTTCATAGTGATATTTACATGTTCTGAGTGCAGTAACAGAGAGCTGATTCACCTTGTACACGTCAAAGTTGTCGATGATGGCATCAAAACAGGTGTACAGGTCGTTCAGCAGCGTCACGACCTGCAGAGTCACAGAGCCACAGATCTTAGTACTAACTCACTGATCACTGGAACAGACAGAGGGTCTGAACACATTTGTTCCTGTGTTACAAGGGGGCGGGGCCTCAAGACCATAGGCTAACTGCTCACCTCCATCGGCGTGCTCTCTGCAGAGATAGACGTGAACCCCACGATGTCACTGAAGTAGATGGTGACGGAGTCGAAGGCTTCAGCCTGAACAGTCTCACCTCGTTTCAACTGCTCTGCCACGGAACTGAGAGAGACAGGACTACTGTAGTAGTGACAATGGTAGTATATGGTACAGCAGTGTGTAGTACCGTAGTACTGACTGTGGTAGTATCTGGTACAGCAGTGTGTAGTACCGTAGTACTAACTGTGGTAGTATCTGGTACAGCAGTGTGTAGTACCGTAGTACTGACTGTGGTAGTATCTGGTACAGCAGTGTGTAGTACCGTAGTACTGACTGTGGTAGTATCTGGTACAGCAGTGTGTAGTACTGTAGTAGTACCGTAGTACTGACTGTGGTAGTATCTGGTACAGCAGTGTGTAGTACTGTAGTACTGACTGTGGTAGTATCTGGTACAGCAGTGTGTAGTACTGTAGTACTGACTGTGGTAGTATCTGGTACAGCAGTGTGTAGTACCGTAGTACTGACTGTTAGTACTGTAGTACTGACTGTGGTAGTATCTGGTACAGCAGTGTGTAGTACTGTAGTACTGACTGTGGTAGTATCTGGTACAGCAGTGTGTAGTACCGTAGTACTGACTGTTAGTACTGTAGTACTGACTGTGGTAGTATCTGGTACAGCAGTGCTTCAGCCTTGCGTTTCTCTTCATGATAAGCTTGTGTTCGTTCCTCTACCAGCTCCTCCAGGTTGTTGGCATACTGCTCCATACGTGACAGCAGGTTGTCGAGTATGTTTGTCCTTGACTCTCTGTGTGTGTGCACACAGACACACACACACACACACACACACACACACACGCACATTAAACATGCAACAAGTATAAGTCTAAAACTAATGGATTAGATTACAGTCCTGCTCGCATTCTTCAGTGTTTGCTGGGATTTCTGTCTTTGGCAATCAGCTGTCTGTAAAAAGCTCTGTGCCAATAGAAACATATTTCATGGAGCTGATTTCTCTGCATATTAGTACTTTGATACTTCAGTACTTCTTGTCCTGCTCTTGCAGTGGTTGGGCGTACTTGTTCTGCTTGCGCAGCAGGAGGCGGATATGGTTGAACTCCGGTCTCTCTGTGGGCTCCTCAGCCCAGCAGCGCTGCATCAGCTGACCGAGCTCAGGGCTGTGAGTCTGCGGGTCCGTGGTGGGCCTGAGGCAGGGCCACTCCCCCAGCACCACTCGGTCAACAATTTCTGTACAGACAGACGATGTTCATCAGTGGTTTCTGTCCAGTCGACGTACCTTCCCCTGTTCTCCTGACGTACATACAACATACTTGTTAATCAGAGTAGGATTTCATCAAACAGTATTGGGGCATAAGTAAATACTACATGTACTATTTTAAACCTTTAGGTCTTTTAGAGTTTATTTTTTGTTTGTTTTTGTTTTGTTTCCAAGATAAACTATGTGCATATAAGTTAATGTGTGACTGCCAGTCAATGCTCAACATTCCAACTGTCCCAGGTGACTATAAATCAGTGGTACTATGTTCTGACAAAATGTCCGCTGCTGTGTGTGAACAGAATTGCTGTATCGTCCCTCCACAGCGACAGGTGAGCTGCAGGGTTATAGCGAGGTGATGATGTCATTACCTATCGACACCTACCTTTAGGACTGAGCGGGTCTCCCTCCAGGTAAAAGGCTCCTCTGCGTAGCGCCACCTCCTGAAGGATAATGCCGAAGCTGTAGACATCCCCTTTCTGAGTTCCCTGAGGAGGAGCAGACTCCATCCTGAGCAGCTCTGGTGCCATCCACAGCCGCTCTTCAGGTGGGAGGAGACGCAGAGAGACTCATCACCTCGCAGGTACAGAAATCAGTGACAGCTATGTACATAGTTGACCTGTAACTCACGGGCGTAGTAGGCATGAGCATCGGTGCTGGAGTGGCTCTCCGACTGAAAGCTGCTTAAACCGTAATCTGTGATCTTCAGGACGAAACGGTTGTCGACCACACAGTTTGACGACTTCAGTTTGCCGTGAGAGAAAATGACACAGTTGTGGAGGAACACCATCCCCTGAGAGAACACCACATTGATCTGACACTGATCCGCCATGGGAGATGTCCCCTCCTTCCGTTGGAGTGTGAATGAAATACCTTTACGATGTCGTTAATGAGAGAATACTTAAACATCCAGTCCAGAGTAATGCTGTCGTTTTCCAGGATGTCCTGAAGAACACAAAGAACAGTTAAAAAACTCCCAATCTCCCAGCAGGCATTGCGACAGACATACCTGCAGACTTCCTCGAGGGCAGTATTCTGTGATGATGCAGATGTTGGGAGGGTCAATACATGCACCAATGAATCTGGTTAGATGTTCGTTCTGGACGTCCCTCATCTACACAAGCAGAGGAAACAACGGGCCGGATGACGAGTCACTGTGATTGATCGTTCTGATCGACTGGTGGAAGAGTTCAATTTCCATTCATCTACAACATTCTGTTTACAATCATATATTTACTATCACATACTTTGTCTATTGTCATGTGCACTATTAATATCGATACAGCAAAATTACATCTTGTCAGTACTGTGCCTCTAATTCCACTGGGGTTCAAACCCTGGTTAGCTGCAGAGGTACTGCAAGAGCATATTTTATTTGAAATTTTGCAAACATTTTCTAATAGATTTTAAGAGCTTAATTATTACAAATATATCATATATGCATACACGTTTGTTATTGAGGGTCACAGTTTGGCCCGCGGTCACACAAATAATCCTGTTTATGAAGTCGCATTCAGTCTGTGAGTCAAGATTCTCAGATTGAATTAGTCTGAGTTAGATAGTATTGTTGAAATTGAGAAGAACTGTACTAGGCTGTGTTAAACCTGCATGCCCACATCATCTTGTGTTCCTTCTGTTGCTCTGAGAGAAGTATAAACATACACACACACACTCACATGTTTGAGTTCAAACAGGACCTTCCTGTTCAGCTCAATGCGTTTCCTGTTGGTGTATTTGATGGCCACAATGTTTCCCTGGAAGAATACACAGACAAAGATCACTGAGCTGCATCACACAGTATTCTGCATTCTGGATTCAAGCCAAAGCAAACACAAGTGTTGAAGAAGTAAGTTGACTTTCAATATCACAAACCATTTCCTCTCGACCTTCCGTTACTAGCTGAAATACATTTAAGTTCTAATATTTGAACCAGGAGAACATGGGACAGACGTGACATGAACACACTGTTTGTCCTGATATGTTTAATTTTTGTTGTAGATCGCAGACTAATTCTCCACCTGGAAACATGCGGCAGTGCAGAGTTCAGCCTCAGTACACACACACACACACACACACACACACACACACACACACACACACACACACACACACACACACACACACACACACACACACA
>CAAKHB010007258.1:9712-24361 GCA_901007665.1 Aeoliscus strigatus | reverse complement strand
AGGACACAAGGTCTGAGGACAGAGGATCTAAGGACAGAGGGTCTGAGGACAGAGGGTCTAAGGACAGAGGGTCTGAGGACAGAGGGTCTAAGGACAGAGGGTGTATGGATACAAGGTCTGAGGACAGAGGGTGTAAGGACACAAGGTCTGAGGACAGAGGATCTAAGGACAGAGGGTCTGAGGACAGAGGGTCTAAGGACAGAGGGTGTAAGGACACAAGGTCTGAGGACAGAGGGTGTAAGGACAAATGGTGCAGAACAGTAATGACATGGAAATGAGGAGAAATCAGTTGCTCATCAACTCCCTCATCCTCTACCTGAAAAGCCTCCTTGGCGATGGCGTCGTCTGCATCCCCACGGGCCCAAGGCTGTCTGTGCTTTGAGTTCAGGCTGACTCCGAAAACGTCAATGTAGAAGAAGATGTACTGCTCATGAGGAAGATCTGCCTGCCGGAAGTGGACCATCAACTTCCTGAAGACATCGGGTGAGCAGCAGACAAACATCACTGGTGGAAAGACAGGAAGCGGATTCAGTCACAGCTCCAGGGAGGTGTGTCTGTCTTAATAAACAGTTAAGAAGCTTTTGGGGGAATTGTTGAGTGTTGGTTGTTGCAGATTTCAGAAACTAAAATATCTTCTGAAAAAAAATATGTGGAACTATTTTGGGTTCTAGTCCGTAGATAGCAAAGTCAAAGTCAAAGTCAACTTTATTGTCAAATATACTGTATATGCGTGATATACAGCACAGATGAAATTACAGACCTCTTAACACACAGTGCAAACGGTACAAAAAAGTACTAATAGTGCATAAATTAAACTAAAAATTAAACTAGTTAGTTAAGAACTAACTGGATAAATATACTTACTAAATTAACTATAAAAGTCACAAATCAACTTAAGGTTTGTAAAAGGCCTCTGTCTGTGGGCTATAACTAGGAGATTAACTAGGAGTTAATAAAAAGACAGACACAATATGTGTGTTGATCATTAGCTTAAAGCTGTCAGAAGTGCTCATGACTAATAAAGAACAGCATGTGAATGTGAATGTGACATTAGCACAGACCATTACATGACATGACATTGCATGTTCTTCATTTTATAATGAGTGAAAAACCTGAACTGGTGGAAACTATGTAAAAAAAAAACCTTCTTTCCTGTCCTCTGCTCTCATTTTCTTGGCTTCCTCATAGATCCCAGTCTCGATGTCGAAGCTTCAGGAAGTCTCAGAAAGCATAAGGACATTCTCCCTGCCCACTGTTCCTGTCCCGCCTCATCTATTGTTTCAGGCTTTAATAACCTCTGAGCAGGAAGTGGACAGGGAAAGCACAGTAAACATGCAGCGCTAAAAGCTTTCTTCTGATTAATGCTGAGCTGCTGCCGCTGGGGCAAGTTTACAGTCCGCTGAAAGTTCATCTCTGGACTGTAAAAGTTAAGCAGTAAAAATCCTGACTTCTCTCCCACATGTTTCTTTATTCAATGTCCTCGGTCAACTTTAACTCTCATGTCAAGGGAAAGTTTCTATTTTTAGAAACACATTTCAGAAACAACATTTCTGGCGTGTGCGAGGAAGAGTTTAAAGGCTTGTTTCGATGAGAAGCCTCCAGCTCTTATGGTGGGAGGGAAATTGCAGTCATGAAGTCATGAAAAGTATGGATTTTTCTTTTCCCCAAGTGCAAAAAAAATCAGAAGATAGCCACATTTCAGAAGTTTAAATCAAACAATCAGGATCACTGAGGATCAAAAATGACCACAAAAAACATGACAGCATGAGAAGTTTGAGGATGCTAACCAGCGAGCTCCTGTCACATCTTGTTATACCAGGCTGCACCTGCAGAGGTGATGCAGCAATGACATGTATTTTGGTCAGTGGTTTGGTTCACTGGCTGATAATGTTATTTGGTGATTTGATGAGTCATCTATTTGCTGCTGCATCACGCTGATTAAGGTCACAGTCCAGATACGACCCTAAAACCAGGAAGAGCACAATGCCACAAAGCCTCAAACACAGCAAATGACCCTTGACCTCTGGCCCTTGCAGCAGTTCCTGAGTTGGACAGACATGTTGAGATGAAACAAATCCAGCTTCCAGTTGACACTGCATATTTTTCCACAAATGGCCTGACAGCTGCTTTCATCCAAATCATACATGTCAGCGTCAGACTGGTAGGCAACATTTGTTACCAGGATTTCTACTGGACAATACAATTCAGAAAAAAAATTCAATTTTATTTTGCAAGCTCCCTTCGTGTCTTCACAATGTTTTGTTCTTTTTTCTTATCTTCTTTTTTCACCTGTATCATCTTCATCCATTAATCCCAGTGACTCTTACAGCTCAGAAGGTCAGAAAATGCAATCACCATAAAACGTTTTTTAAAAAAGGAAGAGAGATAAAACTGACTGATGGAAACATGTTAAATATCGATATTTCCTGGTTTAAGTACTTCTGACATTTTTTAGACCAAGGAATTAATCAAGACATTGATAAAATAAGCAACAGTGACCAACTTATCACTAGCAGCCCTAAAAGACGATGTGACAACCAGAATGTTTGAAATGATTTTCACAGCCAAGAAATCTGAATAATAATAACAACTCAACCAATAAGAGCCTGTGTGTGAGGACAAATGTCTGTTGGGGGTTGGTGGAGCTCACAGGTGAAACTTGGTTCAAAATTGAATGTTGATATATTTTTTCACTCCCAAACTTTATCAGACAAGAAAGCCCATATCTTAAAAATAATTGGCAAGCAGTTTTATTTTCACATCTCATCGAGCTTGACGTGAGGTTACTCTGGCAACAAACTGCGCTGTCCGTGGTTCTGAAATCGGAGTACTGTCGCCGTATAGGTTAAAAAGCTGCTTCTGCTTCACCAAAGTAAAGGTCATGAGAACTAACACCTTTAAGACCTTTAACACTCAGTTTGTCTAAACGTGCTTTGACAGTATTTTCTGTTTCTAGCATTCGTTTCATCCACACGGAACCAGCATTTTGGAGCCTGAACACAAACATTTTTGAAACCGGGTCCCAGAGTGAACAAATCTGAAGACGCCACTCTTGCTTTTCCAACCCAAACTGATGACACAACAGCCCCACCTCTCTCGACTCGCATGCGCTAACCCCGCCAACAGCAACAACAACAACGGCATGTCACTGTGTTGCGTTCTTACTGCAGAAGCGACTGAGTGGGTTTCTCTTTTCATCAGTCTACACAAGCTTCAAGCTCCATTCATGTTGTCCGCCATCTTCTTCTTCATGTTTGTTTACATCACACCAGTTTTATGTACATGTTCCATGTCTCATTCTCGTTGTTGGTGTCTTTCTGTGGCAGCATTACAGCGCCACACACATATACTGCAGTGTTTTCAGTGGTTTTGTGTGGATATACACATTTCTTGAGACGATTCTTATGTTTACTGTTTTAAAACAAAAAAGAAATAAATCGGTTCCGTCTCCGTTTGAACATGGCCTCAAGCTGCTCTGTGTAGCATCAGATGTCTCCTTCTGAGAACTATTGATTGAAGCCATCTGTGAGCAGGTTCTCACATATACTCAAGTTTCTGCTGCAAAGCCTCAATCGAACATCGTCGTTACTGAGCAGTTCCCAGTGGCTCCCAGAAACAGACTGCTAGCTGTGATAGATAAAAGCTTATAGATAACAATTAACATGGATGCAAATAAAATTTTGGTTTTCCAAAAACAGAATTTAAGCTAAATGTAGACTATTATTTTCATCAATTCACTCACAAATGCCACAATATGATCCTGTACCAATCATTTCCTCCACTACTTTATCTCATATCATTCTAACCTCATAAGGGGGTCTGGGACATAATTGTCAACTCAAAACTGTGACATTATTTCTGGCCATACTGCTTCCCCTTTGAACGTGGTTCATGGTTCCCCACTGACAAGAACATCATCTTGGATTTGGAACTTCCTTCCATCAATCACATTGATTAGAAAACAGAGACAGGAAGGACATTTAAGCACGCACCAACAAACTGAGGAAACCAGGGGGGCATTTGGAAACCAACACGTGATGATGACTAAGACATACAGTCACCTTCCATTAACCTTTTAACATCTGCTTAGAGTGCAAAGTAGATTCTACTGCTGATGGTCACAATGTTCATAGAACTAAGGAAACAATACATCAAGTCTGTCTAAATTTCTACTCCCTGCCAGTTGGATCTTTACAGTCTACAAGTATACTTTAATATTTTTAATATTTGTATCACATACTCATTCTCAGTGTTTCAATGGTCTCTGAACATGTGACATTCACAGCTGGTCTGTCTGACCTGGGAGAGACGTCCTGTGTGTCCCCTGATGTTTTCACAGTTTTTATTACCTCTGCCAAGGAAATTATGTTTCTATTTGTCCCCTTGTTTGTCTTTGGCCGCACTGCCACCGTCAAATCGAGAATCGAGCCTTGTTAACTGAGACTGAGGAGTTCCTATTTGTGTCAGTAGTCAACTCGACAACCTTGACAAGAGCAGGTGATGGAGTGATTGCTGTTAATACGGTAACACACTGTGCTCCCAAGCACCACATTCTCTGAGACCCAAAGCTGAATTTAAGTCATTAAAACGGACCAGCTATACGCCTGGTTCTACTTCCTGTCCGTTTACCATGACCTGAGAGACAATAATTGGTGCTAGATGTGGGGAATTTTCAGATTCAACAAACACACTCACATTCTGTGATTTAGAGTGACCAGTTAACCTCAGCATGCTTTTGGAGGTGGGAGGAAGCTGGAGTACGCGGAAAGAACCTGTGCAGACACAGGGAGAGCATGCAAACTCCACACAGAAAGATCCCAGGCCAGGATCCAAACCAGGGACCATCTTGCTATGAGGCAAGGCTAACCACCGTGACGCCCGTTTGTACATACTGTACAATCATCTACATTCAAATTTGTAAGTACTTTCTACACACTATACTTACACATTTTGATAGCATTCATTCATTCATCTTCTGCTGCTCCAGTTACGGGTCACAATGATGCTGGAGCTGATCCCAGCTGTCACTGGTTCTAAATTTTGTTTTAAATTATTAAATTTAAATTATTATTAAAGTACGAAATAGCAACACAGCACTTAAGCTGTAAGTCCCAATAGCAAGAGGCATCATCTCTTGCTGAAGGTAAATATATGTAGTATAATCCCCCAATATTTCCTAAAATAGCTGGTAAAAGAGAACAATCAAATTCTTCAGTTAAATATCACATCCTATTAAGGAGAGTCATATACACATAACACATTCTTCACATTTTTATGATAATTACAGCATATTTGAAAGGCCAATTGAATATTTTAAACGTTGCAGGTGTAACCATGGAACTTCACTAGATTTCTTTCTTTGGTCATGTTCTCTCTAACTGCATTTAACAAAGCATTCCAGCTGTGTTCAGGTTTGGATACTCCAACAGTCATCTGTAAACCAGATCACAGCTGCATTCAGGATGCTGTCGAAGCCCTGAGGGAGCAGGGGCACATAAATGGAAGCAGATGAGCTCTGGATGCTTTTGGTCACAAGTGGCAACGGTTATACGTTCACTGAGTGTACAGTTCATTTGGTTTCTCACCTGAGGACAAGATTTCTCATTGAGGGAGATAATGAACTGAGGCTGCAGACAGAAACTGAAGCCTATTCCAGCTCTGCCGTAGCGTTATGCCCTGGTGAACATCCCAGAGGGCCAGCTTGAAGATTGTGACCCACCAGAGCAACAGCACCGCAGCCCAATAGCTCCAGCCACGTTTTCATCGATGCACACCTTCGCAGTGACATAAAACAGGACAGACTTTCCGGATTGGGCCTGTTAGATAGATAGTTAGATATGACTTTTATGATATGATTTTCTGAATGTTGTGTCCATATTGTGTCTTCCTTAAACATCGCAGCAAAAGTCCTAACTGACTTGACAGACCTACCTGGTCTGTTCAAGGATTGATGGACAGCTCATCTACTGCATTAGAACATTTACATTTTGGGGTGGTAATTATTATCTGTTTGAAGCTACTTATATTTTGATATTTTCAGTTTCAGTGAGGTACACCCTGGATGAGTCCCCAGCTCATCGCAGGGCCACATGAAGGACAGACTACTATTGACATACACACTCACACCTACGGGCAATTTAAAGTGACCAATTAACCTCTGAATGCTTTAGGACAGGGGTGTCCAAACCGGTCCTCGAGGGCCGGTTTGGACACCCCTGCTTTAGGAGGTAGGAGGAAGCTGGAGAACCCGGAGAGAACCCTCACAGACACAGGGAGAGCAGGAAAACTCCACACAGAAAGAGCCCAGGAAGCAAACCTGGGAGCTTCTTGCTATGAGGCAACAGTACTAACCACTGCCCCACCCAAAATGTAATAAATTAACAGAGAATATAACGTATATGTATTTAACAAATGTAAATAGATATGTCATTTCTCTCCTGTCATTTTTAAAAAGAATGCAAACAAGCTGACTTTAAATTAAAAAAATGTAAAAGCGTCCAGTCCAGTGATCAGTGGATCAGTGATATCATCACTGATCTCATAGCTGCTGGTGCCAGAACTACACCACCGGTCCTCTCAGCTCCAGGATTCCTGCATACAAATCTGTAACTACTACCAGATGGACTGGAGGAACAGGGAGGAGGAGGAAAAGAGGGCCGAAGCACAGCCTCATGGCTAGATTCATTCACAATGATCAGGTTGCTTCATCACCATGACAGCAGATAAAGTGGTGATGTCACCCAATCCTGAGTAAAAAGTCAGGAGCCGCAGGGCAATGAGGTCACACATGATGTCAGACGATGTTCAACACTGTGAAGCAGAGAAACCCAGCAGCACCCAAACAATGTACCTCCCTCTAAGCTTGTCTCTGTTTTATGTCTAGTTTTGTTTGCTACAAACATCTCAACATGAACATGTAAATTTGAGAAGCACCTTCGTCATAATTCTATGATACAGGAACCTGATCATGTTTTTCCACACTGCACCTAGGTTGGTTCTCGAACTATGTGCAAAAACAGGAGCATTCTCACGCTGTTGTCCAAAGTTGTACAGTGCAGTATGTATGGTACGGTACAATATGCTACAGTGCAGTATGAGGCAGTAGGATAAGATACAGAATGATAAGATATGGTGTAGTACAGCACACACCACAGTACAGCATGGTACAGAATGTAGATTATATGTGCTGCTCTAGAATAAAAATATACATATACACAAATACAATACACATGCTTGAGAGGCCTGGAATGAAAGGAGGTCGACATTTCTGAAAAACATTTCATAGTGTTGAGAGCCATATAAACATCAGCCTGAAAAAGTAACAGTTACTACTGGAGCATCAATAGCTACAATTAAACCAATGATTTAGAATTTTAATTATCATTAACAAAAGACTGAAGCTTTCATTTTATATTTCAGTGATCAACTATTATAACGGGGGCATTTGTACATCCCTTTATTTCATTTCCGTCTGACAGCTTATCAGTGTGACATTTAAATATTAAAAACAACATTCTTGGTCATCACTACCAGGGATAATTAATGATGTTTTTTTCTGTTGAGCGGCCACAATTCACTAACTGACTCGCTGACGTTTGTAATTCATGAATTTTGTGACATTGGTATTAGTCTAGTGGCCCTTTGTTTCCACTGAGATTTACCACAGCATCTGCAATTTGTAATGACTCAATAGGCTTTTTCTTCATTTGCTGTCATGATAGGAGTGATGATTATGGCCTCAGATGACAGACATGAAGGTGACAGTCCAAAGGAGTCCGATGGGATCTGTGTGATTAATGACGCTTCTACCCGACTGACAGGAAATCACAGCTAACACCGTATAACCAAGAATCCTTAATTCCACTCTGAGATCAGATTTAGTTTGTGTGCATACGAGTCATCAGATTATGGAGGAAGAACACAGCAGGTTGCTTCCAGTTCCAGTCTGTTTCTATAGTTATACTACATGTATTTGTGCACATTTAACATGTGGGTAAATTACGACTGAGAATCCGATAGCTGAGGATGGTTTATGAAATGTTCACACTGATGTAACTGAAAATAAAATGCCCATTGTGTATTGATGAGTAGAGTCCAGTCCTCATGTGTGGACTGGTAGTAAACTTGCTTTGATCACTTCCTTTGGACTTCCTGCGCACCTCAAGCTGTGGTTCACGTCCCTGAGGGCACCGGCTCACTGGCACAATGCATAATCCAGCCTTTTCTGGTCACATCTGCTGGACTGGAAACTCCAGCCATTGACTCTGTGTTACATAACATTACTCACAGCGGCACATGCGGCTAAACTGAGTCATGCCTGGCAAAGACAAGTTGTCTCCTGAAGGAGGCTTGAAAAGCCAGAGAAATGTGTCAGACTGAAATGATCTACAAACGTTGTTTTTCATGTGAAACATTCACAAAGGCATCATGAAGAAATGTGAACTAAGTGGGACATATACTAATGGACACTGACGGACAACTCGGAGGGGAGGTGGGTGGAACATCTCCATTCCAGGCGATTGACCATGAACGCTGGTGTTCACAGCTGCTGAACTACTTCAATCTGCAAGATTTCAAGAACTACTGCTATTATATCGTTTAATAATTGATGTGTTTAACTGTGAGGGTCCATGCAGTGCCAATCAATTATTCATATGATGGGCCAGTCCTGCACCCCCAACACACACACACACACACACACACACACACACACACACACACAGTCAACTCTCTTCTCCATGTGTTTAGCACACATGTCACCATACCAAGTCTGTTTCCGCACTGATGTCCTCTAATGAAAACAAACCATAAATTCAAGTATTTTACATTTTTGACTGGTTATTAACAGTATATAACTACAACCCCATTCGGATAAGTATTTATATTACAACTATTCAAATAAATTTCCACTTTTGTTGTGTTATTGTGTTGTGTTTTCAAGGTTCTCAGCCCTCCAGGTCATGGTATCTTGCTGGATTAATTCGTATGCAACTGGACTTGTGAATACAATATCAACTCACCAAAATGTAGAATCATTGGGACCTCCTTAAGGTTGGTCGATGTCCAGTGATATTTCAGCTGGACATGGCATATTCAGCAGAATATAATGTGTTTATTTGTCCGTTTGTTGTTGGAAATACAAATAGCGCTTCTTATTTTATCAGAAGCAGTGTGCTTTCTGCCATTCTGTTTTGTAAGAATCTACAGGTGCCTTTCCCAGTCAGTTCATTCGGCTGGTTTATCAAACCCAACATCAATTCAGCTTCTTCTCACAGGTTCAGTGAGACACTGAACACAAGAATGTGATTCAGATTTACACACAAAATTAAATCTTCACTGCAAAATCTAGAGTCATCAGTAAATTGAAGCTGCTTTGTATTTTATTAGTATTCTTCAAGTTAAATAAACAAACATACGCAAAATAAAAATACTCCCCTCTCAAAGAAAAAGAGGAAATACTAAAAACTGTAATCCTCATACTGAGCCATCATTCCATCATAAATCCGTTAAAATGAAGGATTTATGTAGATCATAAATCTTCCAGAGGCTGAAATTCAGCTCGGCTCTGTTAATTATTTGCTGTAACAATCTAACCGAACCAAATCACTGAATGAAAAAAGCTTTTCGTGTTTTCTAGGTAAAGGCAGTTATTTTTGGACAGGAACAATGAGACAGACTAGTTATGGAAGCTTTCCTGTCCTAATTGGAAGTGTTGTTCGACCTACAGAAACACCAACTAACAATCGGGTTCTTGTCAAATGAAACATGGAGATCCTTGTGTCTTTTCTGCTTGAGAGAAAAGCCTGATTCACTGTGTCACACAGTTTGAGTTGTAAATGTAATTTCACCACCAGACTGCTACATCTGTGTAACAGTCTCAGTCTAGCTTGTCTAGCTATTGTTACACAAGCACTCAAGCTTGTGTAACAGTAATTAGTATTACAGCTACAACAATAACCTTGCTAATCGCTAATTTATCAGTAATCTATTTCTGTAACTGAGCAATCATTCCAAGTGTTTTTAACAAAAAAGTCAAACATGTCTAATTAAAGTTACTTTAATGTGAGTATTTTTAGGATCTAATGACAGCAAACTGACGATCTCTGGATGGTAGACACAGGGAGGTGGGGTATCATTTTGTTTAAACGTATTTTTGAGAATGTCAAACCCACTTGTGTAAGACGCCAGTAGAACCTTGTTTAATGCAGCAGATGTGTCATCAAATCATCAACAGTGATCAACAATCAGTTTTAAAAGTGTCCTTTCATTCCCATCCCTTGATAAAGACGGGGACTTAAACATTGATTGTCCGCATCGTCTCTCTGCACATAATGCTCAAGTGATGATGGTTGAACTGTGTGTGTTTGGTTGCCTGCGTGTGTGTGCGTGAGCGTACGCACGTGTGGAAACGTTTCCCCTGTCAGTTGTCGGTCAGGAACACATGGCGAGCATTAATGAGACTGAATAAAGATTCAACCTTCTGGGCTGGAAAACGCATCTCATACAATGTATTATTGTCTGTCATGGCGTGTTGATAATGAAATGTTGAATCTCCACCACACAATCTGAGTCTATATTAGATTATTTCTCTCCAGGACGTGGGTTTATTTCCTCACGTTCAATATTTTCTATTCACCTTTAACAGCAGATCGTTACACTTCTGCAGCTGTTTCCATCTGCCGTCTTCAGGAGTACAGACATGGCGGACGACAAAGGCACACGTTAAAATTAGCTTTGTAAAATTAGAGTGTGTTTGGCAGGAAATACCTACAGATCTGATAGGCCCACTGTAGTTTCCATATAAGGCCAGAGGTTGCTGACCTCTGTTAATAAATGCCCTGTCGGGAGGCTTGGTGCCTCGGTGGGAACCAGAGGGGGAAGCTCTGTGCCGCTGTGATTGTTTGTGCTCTTTACAGACTGATCACCTCACAGACTCTGCAAACAATAGTTTATGACTGAACTCAGCACGGGAGCATGAATATTTTCACTAAGATTAATATTTGTCCTGTTGAGCCGTCAACGTGTTTTTCATTCTCTCAGGTTAAACATCAACTCATTACTTAAAATAATAATAATGTTGGTATTGTTGTTATATTCTGACGTTGCATTGCATTGACAGAATATAGAAACTCAGTCTATGTTTAATTTAAGTTGCTGAAATTTTAACTGGAAAAGCAGCAATGTCTTCAAAGCTTTGAGGACAATAAAGCCCTGCAGAGATCTACTTCGTCTTTTGTCTGGAAATCTGCTGCATCATCCACTGATGCAGACTTTCCACTGTGTCCTCAGCAGAGACTTTAAAAGCATTAAGCTGTTGTCTGGCCTGTGGACACATCGATTTGACTCACATTTCTGGCTGCTGCTACTGCTGCTACGATGATGCCCTACGGCAACCATCAGGAGCTAATGTCTGGGTTAACAAGCCGTGCCGGCTGGCTTGCTTACACAGGCAAACGGCACAAATCACTCAGAGCACCTTCGGCGTGATTAGCAAAGACCAAAACGAGAGGACGGGTCAGAGTACGTGAAGTAAGAACGTCTGTCTGTGCAGCTGAATCAACAAGAACACACGTGGACTGTTTTGTGCTCGATGAGGACCTGATTATTTTCTATCTATGTGGGAGTGTGTCTGTCTGTGTGTGTCTCTGTATCTGTGTGTACATGTATCTGTCTGTATACATGTAGATATGTGTGAGTGTGTCTGCCTGTATATCTTCTCCTCAGAGGTGATTGGAAAAAAGAGTTGACATTCAATCATTCAGCTGGGATATGATCAGCGCTGACAAGTTGAGTGAGTTCAGTGAGAATAAATGTCTACTTTTAAGGAACTGACCAACCACCGCATTTGCTAAAATAATAGTAATAATAATAATAGTGTAGTTGTCCAGGAAACTCAACCAGTTATAGTCAGCTGATGTACAAACAATGTGTGCAGAGAAACTGATGTAATTCAGTTTCTCTCACCACTTTATAAAACAGCTGAAGTGTACTTGTACCACTCCACTCTGTCGGCCGAGCTCTTTAGCCAGCAGCCGGCAAACTAAAACCTGCTGCGTTCTATATAGTGTCAGCAGTCCAGGCCAGTCACTGAGGGATAAAACTTATTCCAGCTGCAGAAATCTGGTTCCGTCAGTCACTGGCCAAAGCTGGTTACACCAGAGTTTGGCAACTGTTGACCTCAAAGCTGTATTCCTGCATGCATGTTTTGTGTACTAAGCCTGAAACAAGAATAACAACAGTGATGGTGATTATGACTTACTGCAGCGCATTACCAACATGTGTCTGCCTCACCCGATATTACTGGAATCTCACAGCAATCACACAGTCCGAGGTTCAAGGTCTGCCAGAAACTTATCGTCAGAATACGTCAGAAACGCATTTATCTGTTTCACACTTAGCATGCATGTTGCTTATGAGTAATGTTCTACATTTGAGTGCCATTTAGACACGATATCTCATATTAATAAACTGTGATTTAACAGGCCACCAGCAGCAGGGCAGAGGGCAGGGCTTAGGGTTCAGTGAGTGTACGTAGACATGTAAGTTGACATGGTGTGCTTTACAGTACACAGAGATTTAATTACGTGTACAGTCCTGCAGTAGTCGCTGGACGTACAGTAGGAAAATAAAAAATCCGTGGCCTGTTCCCACTAAATAATCCCAATTGGATTATATTTCTTAATTGAACATCAGTCATGTTAAATGTTTGGCAACTCCACTGAGTTCTGTGGGTGAAATCCCCCATATCTATCGCCATTTAACAACTTTTCATCGTGCAGGTTCTCATTGCAAGATCAATGAAAAGAACAGACCCAAAGTGTGCTACTCTATCCGTCTAGTTCACAGTTTAACTCGTGGTGTGACAATATCTGGTGGATCATGTCAGCAGTCAGACGTACTGACACAGGACTGACTCTGATTCACCTGAACGGACTGACTCAGCTCTCAGCTCAGACCTCTGTCGTACTCAGTTCATGAGATACGAGTTGTGGTTTTTCTTTCGTACTTCACACTGAGCAGGTGACTCACCTCTGCCGTCATTCTGGATGTCAGTGAGAATCTGTGAGTAGTTAATTGGTGGCTTGTTCTCCTCAAACACTCGTTCCACAAGGGTGATGTTGATACTCTTCAGCTCTGTGTACAAACCCTCCACCGCAAAGTAACATGGCCGATCGTCCACCTTGTTGTCATTGAATATGAGCATCACATGTTCCCGCCATCCAAAGTGTTCGCAGATCCGTAGGGCAAACTTCCCCAGCTTCTTATGGGTGGGGCCTGTGTTGGTGATGGATGTGTAGACTCCGCCGTAGAAAGCCACAGCTGAGGCTCCTGCTGTCACCATGGGGACATCCCAGTGGGTGGTGAAGAGGCCAACAGGGGAGGAGGTGTACGAGCACCCAGGCCCAATGAAAGCCCAGGGGTCATAGGCCAGCTTGAGGTCCACTGCCATGAGTGGGGCGATGGACTCAGAGCAGATGCCATACTTGTCTTCACTGTTCTTGAAGGCGTACGTCAGATGGTGGTTGGGAAGAAGGGTGGGGTTGTTGTTAACGGTGTTGACAGCTCGATCCAGGGCAGGACCGATGCGAGGCCAGGCCCATGGGTAATCGGTGTTGCTCTGTGGTAAGATGACAGCCAGCGTGATGTTCTTGAGCGCATGATGTTCATGGTGAGCCCGAATTTGACGCCTCAAGCTACGATGTTGGGATGATTGTCCAGCAGATGACTGTGGCTCCAACATAACCAGTGTGACCAGCAGCAGAGCAGTGCCCGTCTTCCACCAGGCCATCCTCTGCCAGGAGGTGACTTCCACCTCAGCCACGTGACTTGAGTATGAACTGCTGTGTGAGAAAAGTGAGACATTAAAAACACACAAAGACACAAAACTAACTTGGATTCTGGTAAATATGTCTGCATGCTTGCCAATTTAAATCTTAAAAAAAGTGTTGTAGTCTTTGACATGTTGGGTCATGGTCAAATTCATGCTAATAACTGAATCCACTGAGTGACCTTTCTGAGTTTGGGGCTGACCTGAGTCGTGGGAGAAAAACTCCCCAAGGTTGTAAAATGAGAAAATACTTTGCCCACCAGACCCACCCAGGTCACAGAAGAAAACCACAGACCGATGAATGTTCAACCTGCCCTCACAAACACATCAAACTGGGAGGGGCAAACACAGTCATCCTGTCATAAAAACTGCCATAGAAAAAAAACAAAGAACCATGAAAGACGCTCTCCACCTACAGAATGACAGATATGACCCAAACAACAGCTAACACACTGAGATAGAGACTCGATTCATCACAGTGTGTGTGTGTGTGTGTGTGTGTGTGTGTGTGTGTGTGTGTGTGTGTGTGTGTGTGAGTGTGTGGTGCAGACTGCAGACTGATTATCAGATTATTTAAACCGTATATCCAGTCACTTCTACACCCCCACACATGGACACCAGCTCAGTATCGGTATTTAATCTGTGTGAGGGACACGTCTTACTGTGTCATCACTGATGTCCACTGGTGAAACTCATCGAGACAGATCGTTACATCAGAAGGACCGTACCTTAGCGACGGTCTGCTCTCCTCTTCATGTCTGTCGTGAAGTTCAGTTCGGGGATGCTGCTAACCAGCTAGCACGCTAACTAACCACCCATGC
>CAAKHB010007257.1:235770-249414 GCA_901007665.1 Aeoliscus strigatus | reverse complement strand
CCTACGCTCAGCACTGAGGGAGAGAGGGAGAGAGGGAGAGAGAAGGGAGAGAGAGAGAGAGAGAGGGAGAGGGGGAGAGGGGGGGAGGGAGGGAGAGGGAGAGGGGGGGGGGGGGAGAGGGGGGGGGGAGGGGGGGGGGGGGGGGGGGGGTTCACCACAGTCCCACTGCTTAGTCTCCTCCGCTCCTCTGGCGCTGCCACATCTTCCCTCCTCCTCCTCCTGGTATCAGCCTCTCGTTGTCCTCTTTCCTTCCTGTGGCTCACTCTCATCATCACCGACATGATCCTGACGTGAAGTCCGGCTGCTCAGACTCGGTGTGAGGCAGCGAGGAGGAGGCAGATGCTCTGAGGACCAGGAGGAGAAACATGCAGATGTGCAGCTTCCACTGACTCCTCCGCTTCAGCTGAGCAACAGTATGGATCTGTCATTCATGGCTGCGCAGGTGAGTCACCCATCTCCTGCTCTTTTCCCCTCATCTCAACTTCTTATTCAGACATGTTCTCAGATGTTCCTACGGGGCGTGAACAAGTTCATTCATGCCAATAAATCTATGATAAATAATCAATGACCTCATCTGGCTGCGAGACCAACTGATTTTCCAGGAAAACGGGAGTTTTCTGTCGACTTTGTCACTTTTCGTGCTTTATGACACAGTCTTGTGGTAAATCATGAGTCGTATTTTTTTCTAATTAGTTTAAGTCTAACAGTTATTAATGAGTACAGGATTTAGATTAAGATTAGAAAGGCTTTTAACTTCATCTCTCTGTCGTTTATGCATTTGAATTTCATTCCATTAATAATGTAATTTTAATTTGATTTGATAAAATGTACTTAATCATCACCTTGTGTCATGTTGCTGTGATTTTAAAGTTTAAATAAATGATGTCTGACATATAAACTGCTTTCATATACATTAAATACACATGAAAAATGCAACATACATCTCCACCATTGGTGTACCATAGTTCATGGTTAGTTAATTATTTTTCTTCACAATGTTTCATTTTTTCACACACATATATACATATTCACATTGGCTGTAGTGGGCGTGTAATGCTGAAAACAAATATATCTATAGGGACGCTGGTTTTCACGCTCACAGGGAATGTGTGTTGTTGATTGGTTGTGTGACGTTGATCAGGAGATATTCCTCCTTCCCGTCCCTCCCTGCTTTGCTTTGAGAGCACTCGTGACATTATCTCGACTGCCAATTACCGTTTTTCAGGCCAAACTAAATCAAGTGCTCCATAATATTTTTTTCTTCTTTCTTTTAAGGACCCCTAAATAGAAAAGTCACTGGAGCGTAGCCACAACTGAAAGGAGTATTTGTTCGGTTGAACTTGAGATGTGCTCACCAACAACACTTTGTGGGAACTTTTCTAAAGTCAGACGACGATAATCTGTCAATTTATCCACCGTAGGTCCATAAACAATGTGGCTGCTCTTGGTGTGTTTGACTGTATAGAGCGGTCCATTGAAAAAGCGTTCCAGGCCAGTTACTGATCCACCTTCAGACTTAAATGGGGCTCTGCTTTACTTCCACTTTCATTACTTTGTCCTCAATCCCGTCTGCTCTTCAACTCGTCCCTGAGATATGCAGGTTTCTTGGATGATGGCTTCCCTGAGTCACTGTGATGGTGGATGTGAAAGAAGTCAGGCAAATGTCCTGGAGATCTGAAGTCTCCCACTGAGTGATTTTTTTTCTTCTTCTTTTTTTTGGCTCATCCATCTCAGAGTATGTCTGCAGCCCGCCAACGATTGGACCTTCGCCATCACTTTGTCTCTAAAAGATGACGGATACTGCCATAACAGCTCCCTCCTAAAGACGGGCAAAGTTTTTTAAAGAACTCCATTGAGGAGTTGGGCGGAAGTTCCAGCCATTAATTCTGAAAACTGTGGGAGCACATGAAAGACAAGAGTGATATAAATCTTATCTTCCGAGTCTCAAAGAAACTAAACGTTGTTTAGTTTAGAAAATGCAATACCTTTCTGCAGAATCGCCTCTCAGAACGGATGCATAATTAGATCAGTGCTTAGCCGTGTTTGTCACTCGTCTCTTTGTCAAGGTGCTTTTGTGGACGATCACAGAAACATGCTAAATAGCTCCCAGCAGAACAATCTGTGTGTGTTTGTGTTTGGTGAATGATTTGCATTTGGCAGCGCCGCATCACTGGTTTGAAATGAAAAGGGCATACTTCATTAGGCTGAAAGTGGTGGCATCCTCGAGCATTACAAAACGTAAATTTAATCGGTGGCAGCGAGGCTTCGGAATACTGATTTGAAGACGATTTGTTCTTGAACGTGCGTAAAAAGAAGAAGTCTGAATTGAGAAATGCGGTTGCGGTGTTCTGTGGGTTCATCATATCGTGCACGTTGGTCTCCCTCCCTTTTGGCTGAAAGTATGGAAATGACTTCAACAAAAAGACATGGGGTCATAACAACCAGTCCCTCTTATTTACTAGCCGAAGGTGAGGTCAGGTTTGATGTGCTGTAGACAGCCTCTGGAGACGTCCTGGGCGCCGAGCCAGCCTCTGACTTCCTTCAGCTGATGGACCTGCCACACGGAGCGTCCAAACCCTTCAGGCTTTGTCTTTGTCTGTGACCCACTGGTCTCCGCCTCTTCCTGGCTCACATGCACATACGCCTGCAAATTACTGTGTTCGTCCGGACAACCGGTACTTAAAAGCTGTTGATGGCGCATCTGAATTCTAGATGGAGATGTTTGGCCTTTACAGGACGGGCCATCGGCGATTGTCATTGCTCAATCGCTTATTCATCGTGATTGTCGCTGTGAGTCATTCTACCTGACAAGCATGTCCATCACTGCTGGTGTGCGAGCGGACAGATGAGAGCCAAAGGATGAGGATGGAGGGGTGTGGCTGAAAGCTTCATCACAAAACAGAGACGTTTTTTTTATTCTTCCGCAGCAACTAGGCGCCGTGATGACGTCCAGACAGAACTGGCACGATGGTACTTAGTTGGCAAAAGGCAAAACACAATAAAGGGGATGCAAACCACTTTTGACCGGACTAGACGTGAAAAGTTCAAGATCTTTGTTCTCAGTTCCATCAAAATGTCCCTCGTATGATCGGCTGCACGTTCTTCCCACCGTCCGTTTTAAAAAATAAATCTCCTGCTCTCCGCGGGGGAGGCGTAGTAATAATGGAGTTCATTTCCTCTGCTCTTTTGTCTGCTTCTTCAGTGATTGGTTTTATATGAAAGCTGGCATTTTGATTGGGGAATGTGGATCCACACACGGCTCTCAGCGGCTGTGGGAGCTGAGAAAACAGTAATCACCTCCAGCCCATCACAAGGAGCTGTATGCATGAGACGCTTCAAATAGATGGAAAACAAGTGAATCATTCCGTCTTGGTTCCGTTTTCTATATTTAGCGGCTTTTCAAGAAGATGCCTCGAAGATTTGATGTGGAAATTTGTATTTTTAGGTTTGGGGTTAAAAAAAAAAAAAAAAAAAAGAAAACAAAACATGAGGGAACGTTTCACACGCATAGCTACCTAGCTGCTAGCATTGAGCTAAGCTAATACTCCATGAATTATTCGTGTTTACAGGTTACATTAAAAAGCTACTAGTGACTGCTTTCTGGTTGTGGATGCTTTTAGTGGTTTGTCTTGGTGATGTTTACTTGATTGTGGTTGCTAAGCAACTGTAACAGTGGCAAGCAGGTGAGTGGTAAACCACTTAAGACATGACAGTTTCCAGGAACAAATTGCCAAGCTGAGCATAGCAACAATAACAACAATAATAGCAACAATAACAATAAGGGATGGCACTTACAAAAGTCAATTGGTAATCACCATGACTGATGAAATTAATCAAGATGTTCCTTTTTTATTTGATATTGTACTGTGTGGTTCACGTTTGTCATGTTTTTGTGTGTCTCCCTGTTTGTTTACTCCATGCTTACTATAACACTGCACAATCAATATCTAAATTTGTTCCCTTTCTATAACACACATATGACATATTTTTTTACTCCTATGTTGCCGCTGTAGTGCCGCTATTTTCCCTTCTGAGGGACATGAAAGACTTATCTCTATTCACAGACATCAGTCTGCAGAGGGGGCAACAAAGTAAACCCTCTTAATGAGGAAAATAACCAGAGAGCAATAAAGTGATGAAGCTGTAACCGAGCCACACACATCTCTATTAATAGATGCTCCATTGCTGTGTAGAAGCTGAGTTCAGGCTCTTCACAGCGGGGACTCTTCTTAGTTTACTCTCAACTGACGGATGGATCTCATGTTAAGACGGCGCGGAACGCTTGTCGTGTGCGCTCAGCGTAAACACACTGTACTGCTTTTTGGTCGGAAGGTTTGCTGGCTTTGGGTGAGTGATTTAAATGTCATCTCAGCCATAATCAAAGCAAAGACTCATTAAAAAAATATGAGTTTGTTTCTGAGCTGATGGTGGAGAGACTCGCAGCAGAGGGTCGTGTGCAGGCGGCCGCAGGTTCAGTCTAGTCCTCTAAAATCTCAGGAGCTATGGCAACAATTGATTTACTATAAGGAAATAAAGATCTATTTTTAGACTTCGGCTCTGAAGCCAGGTAATGGCTGCACAACTGTCCAGGCATAGCTTGGCAAATGTTCTGGGAAAAAAAGCTGCTCTGTCAGTTTGAGCCTTTCTTTACAAGTTAAGGTGTTTTGTATGTAGAGTAGATTTTTTTTCTTATGTATACAGTGATGCTTTTTTTCCCTGTATAATGGCAAAGAGCTGCGAGCATTGAGCTAACCTAAGTCTAACCTAAGGAATTATTTGTGTGTTTGAAGGTTACATTAAAAAGCTATTAGCTATTACTGACGACTTTCTGGTCCTGAATGCGTTTGGTGGTGGTTTGGGTTGGTGATGTTTACTTGATTGTGGTTGCTAGGCAACTGTAACAGGGGCACCTTAAAAGACAAGAGCGTCTATGAATAAAAAGTTCTAGGAAGAAATGGCCAAACCGGGCATAGCAACAGTAACTAAGGGGTGGAGCTTAATAGGTATTCCTCTAATCACCATGATTGATGTATTTCTTCTGTACGCATTCTCAGTGTCTCTGCTATTGTATCCTAAAACATGTTCCCACTGTGGACAAAAACACCTCCCAGCTGTTTTGCACCTGAAATGAGTAATTGCATATTGAAAGAAGTCCTGCGGAGAATGGAAGAGAGACTTGATGGACTGTGACAGCAAAGTATGAAGTAATAACATTTTTCCCTGACAGACCCAAACCCCCTAACTGCACGATACGACTGTGCCTCTGATATTCAGCAAGTATTATGTATTCCTACATAAATAATCCATTCGCCACTCATCCTGAGATAATTTCAAAGCATTTATCTTCGTATTGACGCCTCCGAATAAAGAGAATCTATGATTGCGGGGAAAGTATGAAGAATATTGGCCTCAGCCCGCTCGTCAGGAAAAAGCTTTACTGGGACATTTCTGCCATCAAAGCACATAAAATGCAAATGTGACTTCATGATCTCGTGAACATTGCTCTTGCTGAGAAATAAACACTGGACTTATGAGCATTAAACCATGTGTTGAGGAATCATTAACACACATAAACTTAGAAACTTCTGTAAAAATGGTAAGAAAAACATGTCGACAGAAGTGAATTCAGCACCAAACAGAAAACGGTGAGGGATGATTTGATGCAGATTTAAAGTCATTTCTTTATTCAGATCCATCCGTTTTGCTCCTCACATAGAGAAGTCGGAGGAGAGGTTTCCCTCACAGCCCTTGCATGTCGTGCGAAACCTCTGTAATGTGTCATTATTTTAGTTTATGTGACGTTTCCCATATTAGTTCTCCATTATTTCAGCGTGAAAGCTCATTTGCGTCCTATGCATCTAATAATTAAGGCAACAAATCGACTAGTTTCAATTTCCCTGCTGATGTACTTTTCAAGATGGTAAATAACTTCCCTGCTGTCTATTAAACCACAATGTGCGACTGTTGTATTTAGCATCACGAGATTTATAGCAGTTATTTTCATCACACTAGCCCAGCCTGGGATAATGCTCTAAAGCCCTGATGTTTTATAAAAAGCAAATCTGACTGTGACCTTCTCATTTCGGATGCATGCAACTTTAATGTGCGGGTGATGAATCGGGTACTTACGGAACAGCCAGTATTGTATCACGTATGGAAATCATATGAAGTGCCCGCTGGTGTATGTGAGTGGTGAAGTACATTAACTTTGATTTCTCCTAAAATGTTGAATTTTTCATCATGCTACTTTAAGCCGTTTCTTTGCAGGGCACGTTTGAGGTAAATACCGTCGAGTTGCATTCAGCTCCGAGCGTGTACAAATGTTCACTGTGAATCCAATTCTGTCTTTTAGCATTATGTCTGCTGCAGCGGCATGATGCTACACCTGAGCTACTTACAAAACAGATAAATCCAGCATTTTATTTCTGTAGAAAAGATTATTTGAGTATTGAGCTTCTCGCTGCTGCAAGCTGTTGACGTATGTCACATCATCATCTGGGCAAAGCATGACACAGCTCCTGAAGGGTCGATTCTGAGTGACTTTCAAACACGTGTATTCAGGTCCACACTTACCTAAACAATCATTTTCTTGACCGCATCAAGAATATTCAGATCCACATGGATCCAATCAGGAGGCTGTAGTTCATACTCCGGGTCTTTAGGTGGCGCTAAAATTCACCAAAAACAGAGAAGAAGGATCAGAGCAGGACTTCCTTGACTGCTGAGTCAATAAAACCGTCTAAAATACAATTTTTGACAAAAAATAATGCCGATCTAGTTGGAGTTACCGTGGTAACAAGATCTGCTCCCTTTCAGCTATGTGAAGTAAATGAAGAAAAACACAGAGAACCGGGACAAAAAATGAAACACGAGATTCAAGATTCAACGCAGAGCTCCTCAGACACACAGACGCAGAAATATAAACACTCAACACTCACGCCGTATGGACGCTGCTGTTGTTGTTGTTGGGGGGAAGAGGTCAAAGACTGGACGGGTGGTTGCGATGACGTCTCGATACGGAAAGTATGGGGATTCGCCGTTCAGAGGTGAAGCCGAGAGCGGTGAATTCGAATGAGACCAGGTTTCAAAAAAGTGCGCTGACAGGATCTATTTGGACGACCGACCTCAACGAAGCAGTGACATTATCACTGCTCTGAAGGAGGAACACAAGTGACTCATTTCACACCTGAGAGTCTTGTTTTTTTTTTTTTTTGTTTTGTAGTGCAGCCATCTCAGAGAGTCACAGACACACAACACAGCTGAGCAGTAATAATAATAATAAAAAACTTTAAATGCCGCTGTGGAATGCTGAAAGTACAGAGTGGTCCTGGTGAAGGAGCAGCTCACACATAACTGTTGAATTCTGAAGACTTTAGTCTAAAACTAATTCTGTAGAAGATTCATACGTGCACTTACACCACCACACACCCATACTGTAACATCCATATTTATTCAGGATTGAGGCCATGCAGAGTGAGGGAGCGCTGCACTCTGAGACACTGTAACTAGGCCAACATGGCACACGTGTGACAAATTCATAACACCCCCATCCACTTCATCTTCCCACAGGGAAATATGTACAGTAGCCATTCACAAATGCCGAGGCCAACCTGCAGCAATATGCACGGTACTGAACCACTATGTGCACACATAATAATTTAATTTTACAGCTGTTGTGTTCTCCTGCTGTTGGCATAAGAAACAGAGGAGCGTTGCCTTCACACACACGCACACACACACACACACACACACACCATTTCTTCTACCGTCGGCCACGTAGACCACGTGTACAGTCCAGTGTCTTATTAAGCGACACCATAAAGTCAGTTACATCTATTGAATGTGACTCATGAGTCAAATGTTCAACAAACTCGCCTATTTGTTCTTCTTTATCCCTCCGTCCACACACAGCTGGACAAATGTCCTCAGCAGATCACGTACGTACGGCGAGCCATGCTGCTCCCGATAAACGCTAACGTGGCCGCGGCCCGAGGCGGCGTCCTGTTTCAAAGACACAACTGTGTGTAAATCAAATATGCTTTAGTACAAGGACAAAAAAGGGGCAACAAACCCACAACTGACATGTTTCATTAAACAACGTGAGCAGCTGCAGTTGGATTCAACTTCATGCACAGGCCGACGCCACCGGCTGGTATGTGCAGTGCATTGTGGGAGAAAAATATCGAGCAGTTTCCAGCATGCGCACTGACTTTTTCCTGGGCTATGCATTCATTCAGGCCCATTTACTCACACAGTAAATGACTTAGAGGAGCATTTCCATGACTTCTTAGCTTTGACAGAATGAATAATGAATGGCTGGGCTCCGTGAGATTGACAGCGTGACAGCAGTGGGCCAGATATTACACAAGAGACTCACCAGGCCAGGCAAAAGAATCAGCAGGGCTCTTTCATCGGTTGAAATCGCAGACCTGAGGGTCTGATGAGTTCTAACCTGTTATGCCCACAGTGACTGGTTGTATGAAGGTCGCACAGCGACAAAATACACAAGAAAATTAGCAGATCTGACATCTAGTGACATCTAGTTTGTGGTGATTTTTGGAATCATTTTTGGAATTTGACCTCAAATACCACAATAAGTGTTTGAGTGCAGGTTAATGACATTTGATTGCAGTTTTCTATTAGTTATACACAGTATGTACTGTAAATGCAGTCGAGAGTCAGAGGAGTTCCATCCATCAGGCCAAGTAACGCTATCTTTCTGTCTTCCTCTCCCATGGAGGAATGTACGCCATGGTGGATCCTGTGCTACTGTTTAAATGTAAATATATCATGGCATGCAAGAAAATGTAAATGTTCCTTTTGAATGAATGAGATGATATGATATGATATTAACAGCAGAGTGGAACAGTGATTTGTGACTATGGATTATCCAGAAACTGATAAAGATGTAGCAGATGATGTCATTTGCATTTGATGTAGCGGCTTAATGGTAATTTGCATGCAGCTGCAGCTCTCTGATCGGCGGCACATCGTGTGACCGCCACCTGATCATGAGTTGAATGAGAAAGAATTGCAAAAGAAAAACAATGCTGTGATAAAAGGATGTGCCCCATCTGCCTTCAAACTGCAGACATACGAACCGACAGAAAAGTCTGAAGACATAAAAAGCAGAACAAATGCATCGCATAGGTATAATAACAGAGAAACGAGGTGCCGCTCCTCTCGAGGAGATGAGTTTTCGTCGTATAAGAAAACTCCTGATGAGGAGCGACTCTGCTGTTCTGCAGCCTTGGGGAGCCAGAGACCAGTAATGACAAGGTCAGTGGGAGCATCGAGGGCTTCAAGACATGGGTGACGGGGGTCTGGTGACCGGTGCCGGGCCGCAAACCCGCGGTGCTTTGGTGTGTCAGACGTGGTGTGAGGAGCTGAGGTGTGGGAGAAAAGGGACCGGTTGAAAGGTCGAGGCAACCAGCAGTGTGTTTACGGCCATTTTCAGTGACACAGCTGATCAGATTTGTCTGCAGGGATCATTTTCACTCCAAAGACTTCATCTCACTTCACGAAAACCAACGTTTTCCACTGAAATGTTGCAAATGGAAAGAAAAGCATGTTGTAAAATGTCCGACGCTTATTTGAACCACCTAGCATACAGAAGGACGCATCCGCCAGCGACACTGATTTCACTCATCTGTTCGTATAAATGATCTTGATCCGTGAACGTGGACCAGCGGTGACAGTCAGCCAGATGAAAAATGTACAAACAAATAAACAAGATATTAAGTTGACGGTTCATCTCAAATTAAAGCTTTGCATTTCCACGGTGCCTGACCCCGGGAGCGATTTACATGACGTTGACATTTCTCATGATCATTATGGCTACTAATGATTATTTACAAATGCTCCAGGCGTCTGGAGTTTTTGCACATGAGCAGGACGGACTGACCGTGAATCACAGAGCTTGTAAAAGCGACTCGTCATCATCTTGCTTTTTTTGCTCTTTGCACTTCAAAAAGAGAGTTTAGGTCTTGATGTATGACCCCCCCGCTCACACACACACACACACACACACACACACCTCACACTGGACTAGTCTTACATGAGTGAAGATCCAATTAAAGGCCTCTTCCATCTCTTGGAGTTTTGTCTGTATTGCACAGTGAATAATCAGGCAGGGTTGCTGACGCCAGCATCAGATACTCTACACCCCCCCCACACACACACACTACTTCACCCAACTGTGCAGTCCTTCACACTGGGGTCAACCTCACCAGCGGGTATGGAGCATGGGGAGAGAGTTGTCATCTTACTCTTACACTGGCATTTACAAACTAACAACTATGGAAAACCAGCAGGAATGTCAGCAACAGCGTTAATGAACTCACCACTGCTAACAAAGGATGATTTGAAAAATATCGAAGCTAGACAATGTTGGAGTTTTTGGGGTTTTTTTTTTCGTTTGTTTGGAGGTTAGCATCAGGTTTGAAAGTGTCTTCGCTGGTGGCTGTTTTAATTCCAGTGGCACACAATGTAAAATACATGAGGCCGCGCTGCATGAGGATTTGGAAGTGATGTGTGATATTGCACAGGAAGAAATGTGATGCTGCAACATGATGTGCTCTTTGGGTGTAAACTGTACCATAAAACACATGCTGCACATAATCCACTCTATACATATTTAAAATATCTGCTCCTATACATCATTTATGACTTTTGGCATTGAAGAAGAAAAAAAAAAAGAAAAAACATTTTTATGTCAACTTTGGATGAAAAAAGATCAAGATAATGATGATGTGGAAAATGCACTGATTAAAAAAAATGAAATGTTGCAGAAGAAATATGTTCATGATGAATAAACAAAGTTAAAAATGGTCCCCGCGGGGGTTTATAACGTATACATGCATTCAGGGGGAGGAGGGATTATGATAAACGGCGGTGCTGTAATTAGAGCTGCACAATTCTTCACAACGGGATCAAAATCATAACAGCCTCACAGAGACTAATCATAGTTTTCCACAGGTAAGATAAGGTCATGGATTATAATACATGTATTCAGTAAAAATAAAATCCACATACAGCTACTTCAGTTATAAATCATATTCCAGTGGCTGTCAGATCTATTAATTAATGATCTGTGATGACTATCTCCGTGTCGTGCACCACTTTCTCATCCCCACGTTTCAGGTATTTCACCACAAGTGAATTTTCCCCCAGTGGAGTTGAAAAGTCAGATGAGTCTTTGCCTTTTGTCTTCAAAATTATAATCACGCAGGTGCTGTCAGGTCTGAACGCCGTTTTCAACAGGGCTTTGACTGAAACCCCACGTTGTCTCACTGTTCATGTTGTTTTTGAATAATACTGCGGTGAGAGTGCAGAGCACTGAAATCCAAATGTGTCCCTGACTGAGATCTGCCAAAATTAACAGAACGTATTCTTCCACTGACCCACTGAGTCAGTGTCACCTTACAGATTCACGGCTCTGAAAACGTAACCCGATGGAGGTGATCAAATAAAATCTGAATGTAAAACATCTATTCATCTTCTGCTTTTTGCTCATCCTCCATCTGTGTGGGGTTTGCAGCACGGCTGACGCTCATCAATTAAGGATTCTCTTTATTTTCCGTCTCTTTGCCTTTGTTTCGCTCCTCATCGCTGATCTCGTTCTGCGTCCCAGCTCTCATCTGGCAGGAATAAGAAATCACTTCTTGTTTTTTTTTTTGTGTTGCTGTTGCTCTTGAGGGACGTTTCATTATTGATTCATTTATTTTCATTTCATAGTTGGAAGCATCACGTGAGTACGAATGAGCAGCATATCAGTAACAAGCCCAGATGTGAACATGCATTATTCTCTCTTGACACGCTTTCGAGAAATGCCGCCCCCCCCTTCCCGAAATCATTATTTATTGCACGGCTTTGACTTTGTAGTTTGGTCTACATAAAGATTTAGGGACTTGCACCTGTCTAGACAGGTTATAAATGATGTCCAGCAGGGATCACCTGGGCAACACTTGTTCCGTTGAGGAAGAAGATTTATTAAAAAATGATTCTGGCTGCTGAAAAAGGGAAAAATCAATGAAAGCAGAGCTGTAAATCTGACAAACAGGAACCATCCCTGAAACGGAAGGTCTCAACACTTCTGTGTGCGGGTAAACAAGCGTCCTTAAAAACGCTGCAAATCTCCCCGATATGATTTACGGCACGAACCAGGTCGATACTCGGTTCAGATGACATCAATTGTTTTCACTAAGTGGTTGTTGTTGCCGCTCCGTCCACTCAGCAGTGATTAGTCTCCTGACATTTTTTAACACAGTAATCTCCTGTTATTTATTTCCCAGATTTCTGGGCGTCCTGTGCTGCATTTGTACAAGGTTATAAATGACACAAGCTTCCAAAAAAAACAAGTGTTATGTTTGTCATTTTCCGCCGACGCTACATCATCCAGTGGTAGAAACTAGTGAACTTGAGGAGATGAAAAAGCTAAAATATTTAATGTGTGGTTCAGGTTAACTCTTCAGACATTGGTCAAACTTCATTTGGTTTCATGTACACAAGATTATGAAAGAGTATTTTACAAATGTCGCATGAGCACCTTCATTTAAATATGTTGGGTAGGATTATTAGATTGAATTCAATTTGATTTTATTTGTATCAGTCAACATCATACATTACAGCTGTCATCATCAACACCCTCTGGCCTTGGAGCCTCAATCAGAGGAAAAACTGCTAAAAACACCCGTACCAGAGGGAAAAAAGGCAGGAAACTCAGGACGAGATGCCGACAGAGTGATGGGTCTCCACAGATGAACAGAGGATACAGACAAAGAAAATACAAAAATGGTAAGATGGAGCAGATTTGAAACGTGCGTGAGAGACTGTATACACATGATTCCTAAACATGGAGACCATATGAAAACCAGGCAGATGTAACCGACATGATATAGATGCAACTTTAAACCCTCCACATGAGAACAACACCTGTCCTAAGAGATGGTTCCATGTGTTTCCATTGTGTGTGTGTGTGTGTGAGATGCTCTTTAAACAGCAGGGGTCCCTCCTCTCTGCTGATTTCCTCCAATTTTTACATTTTACTTTTGTTACAGCCAAATGCTGGAATCCGTTTGTTTGACTGTTGGTCCGGTGTACTTTGTTTTTGTCCACCAGCATTCATTTGGGTTGTGCTAGTTTGTTTCTGACTCACTCACTGAGCATTTACTGGTGGTGGAGCCAATTACGGTCCATTCTGTTTCACAATTACTCTGCTCATCCATGTAGGATGGAGCAGCTGGGGCGAATAAATCAAAGCCGAGAGAGCAGGTAAATCAAATTACACCTAATGGCAAGAAGACAACGAATATACAAGTCTGGAGAGTTCTAGCAATTTACGGGACATTCGTGAGATATAATACAGATCTGATGAAACATAAAATGTCTCTTGATGAGAACATGCAATGACTGTTAATGTTGAAATACTTTAGGTCCAGTTTTAATACAATGATTCAGAGTGCTGTGGTCTGTGTGGTAAATCTGTGTGTTCAGAAAGCAAACTCTGTGTGGTTAAAGTACACAGGGAGCAGCTATCCTGGCTTTAATTATAATCAACCGTCGCCGCTACAGGAGCCCCCATCTCTATTTTTATGCAGCTGGTCTACCCCCCCCCCCCCCCCCCCCCCCCCCCCCCCCTTGGCC
>CAAKHB010007257.1:216656-235750 GCA_901007665.1 Aeoliscus strigatus | reverse complement strand
CCCCCCCCCCCCCGCCCCTTTCCTGTTCATGGCTTTGTGGACCCGCAGGCATGACAAAGAGCAGTCGAAGTGTGTGTGGAAAGCAGAGTTTCATTAGAAACTGTTAGAATAAATGTGCAGGAGGAGGATTTGTGCAGCAGTGATGTAACACAGTGGGGTTGAAGCCACAAAGCTGAACAGATTTACTGTAAGAAACAAGCCTATGCAGCCTTGTTCACATGAACTAAAGGATGAAAACTCTGTGCTTCTGGCACATTCTTCCCACCACCAGCGAGCACCAATGATCCCTTTCATGATTCACTCAAATCAGTGTGTATCCACAAGCGCTCACTTCGCCTGCTGTGGAGCTGCGTTCGTCTGCCGAGAATCACCTGGGAAAAGTCCACGGAACCCACCACTGGCTCACCGCCGCACGCGACAAACACAGAGACGTGTCAGCAGGTGAAGAAGAAAAGCTCCGACTACGTGACACTCCATCACGCGCTCTCGGCGTGGCTGAAAGCATTTCGCTTTCGACTCGGTGGTATTACTGAAAGCAGCCAGATGCCGATCAGCAACGACTTCCCGGCAGCAGTGTTTAGGTGATGACCTGCTGCAGCTACTAAGTGCTCAGATGCTCTGGAACATTCTTGTCGAGTTCCTCGTTTCCCTCAGTTCCATTAGTGCCCAACCTCCTGCTCCACTAACGTCATGTGCCTCGTCCACGTGGGAATTGTGGGTTCAGAGTGTAACCCGAGGAGCGGTCCCGTGGAAAACCACGATAATCCGCCATGTAATTGAAACACCTATGCACATCTGCAGACCTAAGCACGGCCCTGCTGCCGAAAATAGTAAACAATCAAATATTCATCTCCAGGTTTACCGCAAGAAATTCTTTTTTTGCGCACACTCCCGGTATCACTTAGTTTTATTCGGTACACTTCCCCGTATATGCAAACACAGCTCACTGCTGTGGACAATGAGGTACTGATTAATAAAACATGGATATAAAGAATGCAGACAGGGTTGAGAGCTTTCGTTAGCATCCAGCTAATCTAAGGAAGATGCAGCTCGCAGTGGTGGGATTGTCCGGGCTGGGGGATATATCAACAGTTTCAGATGAGGGTTCTTAGCGGCTCCTCTTAGCAGTTTGTTGGTTTTTTTGTTTTTTTTTTCATCCTGGCTGGAGATTCCAACAAGTAAACTCATTTCCTCTTTGGAGATAAATGTGCACGTACAACTCTTTTACTGTTTGTCGAGTTTAACTCAACAAGTGGAAGTGAATATTTTGGTTTCTGTTGATTCTGTCCACAGTATTAACTTTTCAAAATAGAAAAGCTCTCCTAACATATTAGACTGTCTCCTCGAGCGAAGCCTGTGTAGGATTTAAGTGATCGCTGTGGCTTCTTCCATTCCAATGTGTCCAATGTGTGAGAGAGAGAGGATGCAGCAGAACACACTGAACCGATACGATATGAGACGACATGGATCGTCATGGATACTGACTTCAAGTTTTCTGCATCAGCAGAAGCGATCATTCTTTCTAACAGCGATGGACGATTGACCAAGTTAAAATTCACGTTTTCACGAGTGTTAAGTGATAATGAAGTGCAACTCTATTGGTCATTCACATTACAGTATAACAGTGTGGAGCATGTCGAGGACGATTGATCAGTATCAAGTGGTTCTGACTGCTCTTGGATAACATAGATATTATAGACAGACAGACAGACAGACAGACAGACAGATGGGGCATGTGTTCCTGTGTGATATGATAATAATATAATTTGAAATGTTTCTACTGCTTCCTTGATTCCTTGAACACGCTGCACCTTTAAAAAACACCAAAAAAAAACATGTTTAAAACTCATTTTAAATAGCAGTTTTGTGTAAGTTCCATTCCACAGTAGTTTACGGTCACATGTCATGAAAGAGGAATCAATATTAAAATGGATGAAAGGTGCATACAGAGATGCTCCAGCAGCAGAAGTTACAGGGGCTGAGTGGGGGCTGGGTTGCTCAGGTTTCTGGACTTCATGTACGCCTGTCTGCCTCCATCATGCTCATGTTAACAGCAGGCCGCTCCACAGGATGTGTCATGTCATTATTCACCACCAGGGGCCAATGAGCGGGCAGAGGATGCGTTCCACAGTGTTTCCCCTCCTGTGCGAGGAAAGACCTCAAGTGTGTGTTTGTGTGTGAACGTCTGTGTGCATTAGCCTGTGTGTGCATGAGAAGGAGCGGGGCGAGCGAACAGCAGTGTGAGAGAAAGCGAAGGTGAGCAAATGAGGAAACGAGAGAATTTGTGTGGATGCGAGAGCGCAGCATCCCTCCGAGGTATTTTTAGCGTTGTTTTCAACTTGCTCAGCAGAGTCGGTTTTCCTGTCTGAGCTTGATTCATGCATTTCTCAATCATACACAGCTCCACAGAGGAATAACACACACATGCACATACACACACACGCACACACACACACGAGAGCACTGAGTTGCTTCTGCTCTAATGGTTAACCTTCGCCGGGCTCCGATTGTCCAAAGCAATAAATCATTTTTCACTTGCCTCATCTGAAATATTAATCTCATGTTAATCAAGCACTGCTACCTAAACACACACACACACACACACACACACACACACACACACAGCCATTTGCTAATGATGTCGTGATGCAGTTTGGCACAGGAACCAGCTAATGCAGGACCAACAAGGATAGAGCTGCCATGTTAAGATTGTCAGGAAGGGCAAGATTTGGCCTGAAAGGTCATCTGGGGTCAGTCAGTCTAGGAAGTGTGTAGTTATTTTACAGTGAAATTATATTTTCAGGATTGGACCAGAATAGATTGGACTTGCCTTGGACTTTTCTAATGTTTTACAGAGCACTGACTGAACTACATGGAATTCAGTTTACCTCGTCACAATATCTCATTTTTTGTACAAAGTCGATTTTCACTTTTGTATAATATATACGAAACAAATGTATTTGTCGTAGCAATAGTTCAGTATATGGAGGCGATCAAAAGGTTTCCAGCCCTATAAAGAAAATTGTGTATGTAAAAATCTGCTGCACATTCAACTCCAAGTAAATAAGGAATTTATGTAGGACACAGGGCCCTTGTCAACACATGAGACATCAAAGAGAGAGACTGATCAACTCCTCTGAGACTTGCTTGGAAACCTGGTGTCCAACAAAAGACGGAAAATGTCATTTAAAAAAAAAAAAAAAAAGTATAATGTATGAAACAGCGCATACCAGTAAACCCAAACCAATTTCCTTTGTCCATCAACATGGAATTGACCGCAATGTCTTGCCAGACCACGCCCCCATAGACCCCCAATTTACATCTGAATGGGAGTTGAGATGCTCATTCATGAACTCCAGGCACCTGCAATGACAAGTCACCGTTTTCACATGTTCACAGCTTCAACCCTGAGCGTCGCCAACGACTCCAAAGCAGTGGAAACGTGCCTAAGACAGCGATGAACCGCACGTTTCCATGTTCATTTCACTGTTGATCCATCTGAAAAGTACATACAAGACGTGTTTGCGCGTACGAATCCATTGTACATAAGACCCCCTGGGGTACATATACATTCACAACTAATGTTTGACAGCAGAGAGGTGAATAAATCTAAATTAGATTCCGAATCAGCTTGAATCACCAAGTATGAAGAAGCATACAAGAAACTCTTCTCTGGCAGTTGGCCGGCAAAATATAAAATGTATGTACAATCAATAAATTGTGCTGCTGGAAGGTAATTAATAATGAAGTATCTAAATAAATAAATCAGCTGATGGCAAAGCTCACAACAATCCATATAAATCCTATCAACTCCTATAATATCCATAAAATATAAATCTATAAAAAAGAATATGCAATGCAAAACATTCTGCATAGGATGCATGGACACAACGTGCAGATTATTCCAGAACAAACAATACCTGGGTTCACACTAATTACCAAGAGCAACCAGCGATAGAAAACATTTCAAAACAACATTCACACCATTAGATACCAGAGTAATATCTGTGTATTTCAAAGAGGCAACAGGATGATTCGCTTCCACACAAAAAATCTTAATCATAAAAAAAAAAAAAAAAACAAACAGCTTTTTCCAACACACGTGTTGAAATGAAGTTGTTTTTTTCTTTTCCTGCCAGATCCCAGTGATGACGGGAGCCTTCATGGACTCCTCGCCCAACGACGACTACAGCGGCGAGCACTCGCTCTTCAACTCCTCAGCCAGCGTCCACGCCGCCGCCTCGGCCGCCTCGGTACACGGCCAGCCGGACGAGTCGCAGTCCATGTCCAGCGACGCCATCTGGCTCTGGATCGCCATTATCGCCACCATCGGGAACATCGTGGTGGTGGGCGTCGTGTACGCCTGCACTTTCTGACGATGCTCATCCGCGATCCTCGTTCCTCTGGATCTCCGGACGCCTGCGTGAGGCCACGCTTCGTACGCAGACACACATCCTCTGGATCTCTCTCCGTCACTTTGCTTATGGATCGTTTTGGTCCGTGAGAGTGTGGACTGTTGTGACACTAGACAGCGACGGAGTTCTCCAACTCAGAGAGACTTCATTTTGGATTCTATAACAGGAAGTTTGAAGAGTTTGTGTGCACAGAAACATCAAACTTGTGCTTTCAACCAAGAATCAATGGAACTTTAATTCAGCTTAAGTTTCTTTCTGTGTTTCTCCTCAGACAACAGCCTCACTTGTAATGTGGAGCTGAGAATGGAGATGAAATGAGGGTTGATGCGGGCCATCGCTAACATCCTACTCACTAAGCAATTCAGGGCAGTGCTGTTTAATTATGTGACTGAACAGAGATGGTGAATGTTAAAACATTTAGGAAGCACTGGGATTATTTTCATCTCAGGCAGCTCAGGCCCGAGACACTACTCAGCTCATTTAAGGAATATACATAGTCAGATAGTCAGTACGTATGCTGCGTATTTAAAAGCTGGAAACCAACAGTGACTGTGATTGGATGCACTGAAAATCCCATTCAGATCAAACCGACTTTATGATTCGATTTTCTGTAAAAGAACCTTTTTGAAAGCAATAATATTTTTCTCAAATACCTGTATCCTGGGGGGGATGGGGGATTTTAAAACATGGTCTGGTCATTGACAATATAGATGTTAACAACATAGTTAGAAGCACAAAATACAAAATCAGTGTCCAGATGATGTAGCCGACGTACTGCACCTTTTTCTAGTTGTTGGTTTATTTCTTTTTAAAATCATCAGAGTTGCTTATATTAAAGTGACATTATGGTCTCACGTTAAAAACAAAATCTACCTGGCGTAAACCCAGAGATCGCCCCCTGCTGGCTGAATAAAGTCAACCGCTGGCCTCCAGCCACTGAGTTTGATGGGAACTTCCTGTCGCTTCTTCAATCTCAGATCACGTCTGCAAACGACATCACAATCTGCCCCCCGCCCACCTCCCCCGTATGTAGGATATTCTGGTGTACAGATGGAGGACGTGCAGGCAAAGTGACCACATTTACATCCAGTCTCTCCGTGGGTCGGTGTTCTGTATCCAGTCGTCACCGTTTCATTTACAGGCTCTAATATCCTGATGGTGAATTTCAATCAAACCTTGCTCAGATGCAATCACTTCTGTTAAGTGGTCTCTCACACACACACACACGAAGTAAACCAGATCTTCACACTGCATTTACGGAAACACGACAGCTTCAGAGTCCACTGGTCGATGTTTGTGCTTCGCTTACAGTTGTTTGTTTTTGTTTGTTTTTTTTACAGCTGGATTAACTCGGTTCTTATTTGACTACGCTGTTTAACATTTCGACGTGACGCGACCCTGTAAATTGATTCTTTTCGTAGGTTTAGAGGATGATTTTCTTTATGCTTTAACCATTCATGTTCAAACCTTCCGTCTAAATACTGACATACTGTTTCAACTGTGCCATGTAACCAGAAGTATGAATCTGTTGTAGTGAGTGTACTTACTAAACGCTCGAGAGGGACCTGTCAGTCGTTTTATTTTTTTAAATAAATGCTTACGTACGTATATGTTGTAGACCACATACACAGTTTTCCCCTTTTGTAAAGCTATACTCTATTAAACCTTGTGTATTAATGCAAACTGGCCTTCTCTGCTGACTAAAGACGCTGGCATGAACACGTGACTGCAGCACCACGTACAGAGGTTGTTGGGTTTTTTCCCTCCTACCTGAATCTCCAGGCTTTTCTACTCACTGGCAAACATCGGCAGCAGCTGCTGAGCTATCGGGATGGACTGATGCTAAACTTAGATGGCGCCATCTGTCATTTTGACACAGGTTGTCGAGAAACCACCTCTGTGGACTCGTACACCTGTCCGACTCCCTCCCCGGTCTCCCTCTATGTCTTCATACACACTCTGCTGCACTGACAGGAAGGAGGACGAGGAAAAACTGTGTGAAAGAACGGGAAGCTGTGCACTTTCAAGCAAACAATCACGGCTCCATCCGGATTTGAAAGGGCAATACAGCAGGAAAGGTTCCTGTCCACACTCATAAAGCATCAAACTGGAGTCAGACGGCGCTTTATGAAATATGTAATTTTATAAACGGACTGTTAAACGCAGCACCAGCAGAACATCCGACAGTACATGACACTGTTACACTGTTACTGTTACAAGTATATTAGATAGAAAAGGACTCACTGGTGTTTCAAATCCCTGTCAACACCTCAGAGAGAAATTATGTCAAAAAAAAAAGGAAAGATATATATCCCATGCGTCAGGAGGATTTGATAAATAACATTCACAGTGATTAAAGACGTAGGAGAGGTCAGCTGCACGTGCGCTTCAGACGACCTCCACATTGCTCTCCACACTTTTTCCTCGGTGTCCTCTCGAGCGAGGAAAGTAAAAAGTCTACGGTGGCTCTCAGCAGATGGACCCAGAGAAAAGAAAAAAAAAAAGAAAGAAAAGAATTGCTGGGAAAGAGCAAGATGAAGAGGATACACTGTTGACCTTGCCAGGGTTAATCTATGCTAATGCATGATAATTATTGGACTTCAGGTGACGGTTTGGGAGAAATCCATAGTAGCTAAGACCTGCAAGGTGAAGCTGGCTTTGACTGGGGATAACAGATAATGTGGTTCATTTAGGCAGAGGAGAGGAGAGGAATACGAGACCTTAGACAAATGATTCAAATGTAGATTACACCCAACCAGTGACAAACACACGTCATTCATATTTACATCACCACCACGAAACCCTAACCATACGGGTGCTCCGCTCACCACCAGACCCACCAGACCCGTGAACATGTGTGTGACATCTGTACACCCCCATTTTATTCCTCACATATACAATTGTTGCAATACCACAAAGAGAGGGAGGAGCCCAACGAGAGGAGAGGAGGATGAAGGAGAGGTGGACTCCATCCCCACTTTGTTCCCCCCTGAGTCTCAGAGGATAGAAGGCTTCCGTCTGGCTCCTGTCGGTTCGAGTCTGACAGCCCCGTGCTGAGGTGCAGTGGATGTTAATGTGTGTGCCAAGCTGCTTAGACACACGTTGTCAAACTGTCAGTTCAGAGACACGCGGGAACGAACTCGGCCTGTATTTTGTCTTTGTGCCGTAAGAACCGCCTGCATGCAGCGCTACATAAATGTGACCGTAACCGTTAATTGGGAGGGAGCTGCGCAACAACGTTGGATCTACGACAGCGTCTGAGCGTGTACAGTATAAGAAATAGTGAAAATACAACACGAGTTCCTTTCCAGCCACGATCTAAGGACAGAAAACACTGATTTCCTGTTCTCACTTGAGTCAGTGGATGCTCCTCTGTCACTGGGTGTCCTAGTTTACGCTCTCTGTTCTTCAGCAGCATCACACTAATTACTAGCATGAGCCAGTGTGTGTGGTTTTGTGGGCGGACTTTATCGCAGTAACTGAATCAAGATAACGTTTGAAACCCTTACAGATGTGTGTCGCTGTGATGAACACGGGCCTGAGCTGCTGATTGGATCAGCGTGACTCACGTCCGTCAGCACCCAGAGCGACACTGAGTGAAACAGGACAGAACTGGCTTCAAAATGTGTGTATTCTTATTGATTCTGATCAGAGTCAGTCTGATCAGAATCGTTGTTTTGGTTTTTTTTAAGTGTAATTCGGGTTGTTTGATTCTAATCTGATGATAAGCAGACTTGTCACCAGTCACAACAACAGCAGATTTCACCAAGTCGAACTGTGAGACTGCTTCTTGGCAGCACAAGTATGGACGCAGGCTGGCAAGAAAATGATGTTAGGTCAGGCTGCTGCCATGGCAACGGTGGGCGGTAATGGATTTGGACAGCACTTTTTGGCTTGTGGCAGCTTTTTGTGAGAAGTAATATTGTTTCCTTCTCACAACCAAGCGCCCACAGTCTGCTCCCAGAATCCGTCTTATTATCCTCGGAGCGGCACAGAGCTCTGGCTAATAGAGACAATCAAACAGTGTGATAAGTCCTGAAGGCAGAATCATCTGTGATGGTAAATCATTAACGATCTTGCAGGAAATGTCACTGGGTGCTTATTTGCTGATGCGTCTCCTGCACAAAATGACAGGGGGGTAGCTAACCAGCCGTGTGTGTGTGTGGAATCGAAAACTAATTGAAGACAACAAATTGAATTTCCTGCTGATTACAGTGTCTAATTGTCTCACTTGTTGCACCAGATCCAGGTGAAACACAATACGATGCAAGTGTTGTTCTGTACGTGCAGCTGGATGCGATGACAAACAAGGCTGACAGGGAACAGAGAGTCTTTAATTCGATCACGGGGGCTCCGACACAGCAGCATCTGCAGAAAGGCTTCAATAGGGTTTCTGAATGTCGGGAGCCGAGCATCAGCTGTCATCCAGAAGGCAGGAGCCGTTTGCTTTTGATCTACAATCACTGTTGAATGGATGGCAGGGTTTCTCTCTGAGGCAAAGGTATCTGTCTCTGCCTGTCATCTCTCATACAAAGAATCTTTGGGAAGAGCGGGGGAAGCTGTCCATGAACAAGATGGATAACGCCAACCAGAGGCAGAGCAGAGTATATATTTAGAAATCTTCTCAGGGATATACATTTTAATAACCATTTCATGGCTTCTTGTATCAGGAAAGTAGAGGAACATCATGCATGTAATTCAGTTTGTACGAAAACACTGCATGAAGAAGTGCAATGAGCCTTTTTCTTCAAGTTGTTAACTTGAAGCTTTCACAGCTTAGATCAAATCGCTGGCACAATATTTCATCATCCGCTGGGAGGACGTGTCTCATGTCAAGTCCCCAAAGTCTGAGAAAGAAGAGACTGTAGAGAAGAATGTTTCAAAAAGAGCAGAGCAGATCCAACCAGCTGGAACCTTCTAATACAATAACGTGTAGCAGATGTTGAGTTGAGTGTAATCACTGGACAGTAATAAGCAGATTAGATAAGATTTTATAAGATAACATCTTGCAGGGGATGCAGCCTGTCACCATGGAGATTGACATGCATCAGCGGTGATAGACAGTCGAATCGCACTAAAACGTTTGCTGGCCAAAGTGAGAGCCGAGGGAGCCGAGGGAGCCGCGGAGGCGGTAGGCGAGAAAGAGAAAATGGAAAACAGAAGGACAGATGGATGGACGGGCTGACAGACAATGACAGGATGATTGAAAAAGGCAGGTGAACGGGGAGGAGAAAGATCAACAGTGGAGAGCGTGTGTCCGTCAGTGTGTGTGTGTGTGTGTGTGTGTGTGCTGTGATGAATGTTGGACAGGTGGTCTGGAGCAAAGACTGACCGATTCTCGTCACTCATTTTGTCGGGGGGGCAGTCGCCTATCTGACCACCTCGTTACTCATGACACCAACGGGAGAGAGATATTTGTTATTCTCACTTTTAAATAATGTAGTGGAGCGAAAACTAGTTAGTTAGTTTCATCATTTGTTTGTCACAAACCGTGTGGACAATCACATATTTATATATCTATACATTATTTATACATATCAGCTACCAGATAGAAAAAGTGTCGACTAGAATCCGCAGCGGCTGTGAAAAGTGGGACAAACACAATACACTTTCATACTGTGTCCAGTAGAGGGTGCTGTACTAAACATAACAAGGATTTTATTTTCTACAATAGACACAATGTAACTAAATTATTTAAATTGATTGACAAATTGTATAGATTCATTTTTATTTATGCTGTTCTATTTGTTTTATCCAATTAAGATTAGTTTTAATCTCATATATACAGTACTTGATGATCATTGTATGGCATTCAAGTAAACCTGGAAGTCACTCAGGTGGTTACAAGCATCGAAGCAATTTCATTTTTCAGACTTTCTGTGGTTTTAAATACACTAACACGTGAAGAACAAGATACGAGGGTCAGTGGCGCTCACAGAACACCGTCCTCTCCTTCATCAGGCCTTTCAGACTCTCTGCTGTGTTATATAAACACTTAAAACTACCTCAAAAGATGACATCCTTCCACAATTAGTCATAAAAACACGCACAAACCACAGGAAACTCTGTTATTACCCCATCACATTCGATGGTGGATAAACAGAAACTGGCCGCTGGTGGTGAAGTGGTTCAGTAAATTCATTTTGTGCTCATGATGACGAGCGGCCCTGAAAGTGTGGTGAAATATTTATTCCCAATCGAGTGTCCGTTTCACACAGTTTACGTCTCACTGAAAACAGGTTTACAGCTGGATGGACACACAAACAGATGTAATTGTCCATACATGGCAACTGGAACACTACAAAAACATCAGATCCCACTTTTAAATACATCTAATTATGTCATTTCAAGGGGCCTCCCTTCGAAAGCAGATTGAAAGCGACACATCAGACGTTTGAAATTAAGGAGGAAAATTGGACAGAGTGCGGTCTAAAACCACCCGTCTCTACAACAGCAACTCAAACACTGGGTGGCCAGAGTTGTGTGCCAGGGAGAGTCCACTATCACACACCAGTCTGTCTTTGCCTCTGCGGTGTCAGACCAGAGCCCACAGCCCCTCCCGGCGTCAAACCCCTCCGAGGCCTGATTCCTCCAGACAGCAGCGAGAGCTGGACGTGGACGAGCTGCGCGCCGCTGCCTCGGATCGTCGAAGGGTTATGAGAGGAGCCACGGGGGCGTGATCAGCAGGGAGTAATAAAAAAAACATGCAGGAGGAGGAAGCGAACGAGCCGAGTGTTTTGGAAGAAAGGCATGACTCTTACCGCCCCCTCATCCAGACGTTTGTTCAGACCCCATCGCACACCGCTGAGACGTAACGGCAGCGGACAGTCGTCTGCTTTCATTATTATTCAAGGACCTCACGTTTGCCTTCATAAATCACTCCTCGGCGTCCCTGTATGTGCTGCAAAGGACTTTGAGGAGTTTGTATGAATAATGAGTTGAATTCACACACGCCAGGCTGAATTGTGTAAATATGAAGTTTGGCTTTGTGCTTTACATAGACATGTTAGAAAAACAAAACTTTCTCTCCTACCATTTCAAAACCGTGGTGACAGTTAAGGTTTTTCCTGTGGAAGGTTGTTAACCACCACTGACTGCAGCTCAGCTCCACATCAACAACGTCTCGGTTTCGTCGTCTGAGCCACAGACTTGGCTTCACTCCCTTTTTTTTTTATTATATACTATGTAGAAAACAGTCACATGTTTCCTAGACACTAAACTCTCATTTGATTTGAACCGGAGTCGTGCACAGTTTAATTTGCAGCCTTCGGAAAGGACAAGTTGAAAGTCAAAGTCTTCGGTTCCGAGTTGAGACTGAGACCCAGAGTCAAGCCAAAGAGTCAAACACCTTTTTACCTCGAGCATCTCAAACCAGTATGTTTTTACATGTCATTTATTTTCAAATGATGTGGTTTAGAGTTACAATAATTGTGTGAACTTGCTATAAATCCACCACATTTCACAAAGGAACACAGACAAAAGGATGCGACTGAGTGAGTGCATTTACTTGAAATACTTATGAAATGTTTACTTAAAAACAAAGCCGTTGCATAACCTCTTTGGTCTTGTTGCTGGCTAACAAGGTCCCTCTGCTGGACATTTGGGTTGAAGGAATGTTTTACTTCTCATCCTACCTCCAAGAGGTTTTGTGCGGTTCGTGTCGGTCCACGCACCAATGTTTGTTACCAGGCTTTCATTAGGATCAGGTGTGTTTGAGGAGGGCGACATGTGAAACGTGCAGGTCAGGGGTACCCCCAACCTAAGATGTCTGATTTAGATCGCTATCACCTAAGCAGCAGCACGGAAAGAACGGATGAGAAACAACGGAAACATCCATTGTAACACCAGGAAGTTCCATGATGTGAAAGGATTGGAGCCACACGAGGGTCACTTAGCCAAAAGTAAATGATTAATGATAACAAGAGCTCAGACCTCCAAGCAGCTCACTTGTGAGTTCCACCAAATATTGCCATCCTCCATTCATTTTATCTCCTGATATTAATTCATTGATCATTCAAACATGCTTTTGTCACACATTAGCAACCTTGTTACACAAATATTTTCGTTTTTCATTTCATAGCGAAATAAAAAACAAACCTCCGTCCCTGGGTGGGCTCCAATCCCCGACCTTTGGGTTAACAGACAGACCCACTAACCACTGGACCACAGAGACAGTCCACTGCTGCTAGTGTGGAGTTCTAGACACAGATGCTGAAAATGTCCCTATCTGACAATGAGGAAGAATCCTTCGATGGTTCCAGAACACTACCAACATTTAATCATCTGGTCTTGGTCCATTAGCAACATTTCATTAAAATACATGACTTGAGTTATTTTACAAACAGACAAACAAACAGACCCCCTTGGCGGAGGTAAAAATAAGACATTTGATTTATATAGAGTATTATAAAAAAAACATGGATGACAAAACGGAACAGAAAGACTGATTCATTCATTAGCTCAAATATGTTCTGCTTCTTCAGTGTCAGAGAACATTTGAGATCAGCCAATACTGAAATACATCATTGCAACATTTCCACTTCCTTGATACTCTATCATGTGGTTCTGACCGACCAGATCACGTTCCCCATACGACCGACTACTCTCAGACCCTGGGTCTTTTTCCTAATCAGTTCTAACATGAGAAAGCCCTTTAGTTCAGAGTGCATTCGCCCTCTTTATCCACGAACGGCGTGTTCGATTTCTCCCAAACGGCTGTGTTGTTCCTCTAAATGTTATCTCTGAGATGAATGATGATGTCAGTGCTCGGACATTAGCTCATAATGGGTTTTCATCGTTCAGCCATCGGCTCGTCCTCCAGCGTCCTCAATAAACACTTAAGGACACTCTTTGAGCAGTCAGGGATTTGGCAATGCACATTAGCAGTAAAACGACATCTGTGATATCACATCGCATGACGAAACTGCAGATTATACGTTGGACTTTTCAAACTGTGAGAGACGGGAGCCGTGTGTGTCTTCGATCTTTGATCAAACCCACCAATGGAAACACATTCAAGAGCAAACTTTGGTGGTGTGGGTGCAGCAGCAGCATCATAGCTGACCATTATCTGTTACATCGAAAAATATTACAAAATCTTGAGATTAATCTGAATTCCCCAGCTTCTATGCAAGTCATCAGCAAACAACTTCCTATATAATCTTATATTTTGACTGATTTATCTTTTGGTCCACGCAAGAAAGATTTTACAAATGACAATTTCTCAACATGTAAAAAATGTAAGTTAAAAAATTAAAAAGGCAAGATATCAAGAATAGGTTTCATGAGGAATACCTGGAATATGAAGCGGTAACGTTTCATCACAAAGATATTTGAAGAAAATGAACCTCTGTATTATTAAACAAAGGTTCGTAATGACACATCTGGACTTGAGGGGGACAAACGAGAGAGAGAGAGAGAGAGAAGCAGCAGCAGACTACGACTTCAGCTGACATCGCTCCAGTTAGTTTCCTTTAAGAGAGTACGTGAGGGACTGACAGGGTGGAGAGGGGAAAGCTGTCGGAGCAGTGTGAGCAGACATCTGATCGGTCCACATCTGGACTCACTCAGGAGCAATGGCTCTCCAAAGCACCAGGTAGGAAATCCACTGTTCACTGCAAGATGGATGTAAACTGAGAACTTTGTGTCAACGCTGACCAACACGTGGAGAAAGTCTTGATGATCATTCAGAAAAATGTCTATTTGGTTTGACAAAAAAATCTTACAATAAAAAAAAACAATTACAGTATATATAGTGAGAAAAACTGGTGGCTTCTACTCCTCCAAGTGATTTTTAAAGTGTAATATGCCAGTGAGGCGGAGGTGACTGGGATCTAAGTAGATCTTACTCATTGTGACAGCAGCCCCTGGTTTCATTTGTCTGCTGACACAATACTGCTTCCATCTGCTCACTGCAGCAAGAGGGAATTCTTTCCACACCGTTTTTTCGTTGTTTCTATCTCTTTGAATTGACGCTTGTTTTTTGTTTTTTGTTATGAGTGTTGAGTGTCATGTGAAAGCGCTCATTCATCACTCATTCGTTTTGAGGACCTGGGTGAGTGCAGAACATGGCAGATACTGCCCCGGGGAGTTAGACTGACCAGACCCGCAGCCTGTAGCTCATTTGTGGACTCTGGCAAACAATATGCACTGTATATTTAAAATGCACTGTTAAGTACAGGGGTTAGACACAGGGTTGGTTTTTGCAGCACTGGTTAAAATAACTGTAAAAGCCTTAAAATGTTTTGATGGAAATGAACTAAATCAAATTCTAAAGAGACAAAAATCAGAGAGCTGAACACAAAAATGTGTTATATATATATACACACGTATATATGCAACACAACAGCAGACATTGTCCATATAAGAGACACAAACGATGCATAGCATTAAAAGTTATAACTTTAATTTCAATTTTCATATTTTGCATCTCTCAGGATCCCGGACTTCACCACAGGTCCACACGGAGAACAGAACACCACCAACGTCACTCACTGTCCCGATACCGACACTTGGGACTGGCTCACCGCCAGCCAGCCCGTGTACATTCTGATCATCGCCGTGCTGGGAATGGTGTTCAATGTGTTTGTCCTGCTGGTTTTCTGCCTCCACAAGAAGCCGTGCACCGTGGCTGAAGTCTATCTGGGCAACCTGGCTGCCGCTGACCTCTTACTGGTGTCCTGTTTGCCCTTCTGGGCTGTCAACATAGCCAATGATTTCAACTGGCCCTTCGGAGAGTTCCTGTGCAAAGTCGTCAACCTGGGCATCAAGATGAACGCTTACTGCAGCATCTACTTCCTCGTCCTCATCAGCATAGACCGTTATCTGGCACTGGTGTGTGCCATGTCTCACGCCAGGATGCGCAGGACAAAATACGCCAAACTGGGCTGTTTGCTGATCTGGGGTCTGGGCCTGTTCCTGAGTATCCCGACGCTCGTCTTCAGGACAGTGCAGTATTTCCACGAGTACGATGTTCACGCATGCTCCTTAGCCTATCCCAACCCGGCTGTAGAGCTGGTCTTCGATGGGATGTTGATTATTTCAAGCTTCGTCATCCCAATTTCAGTTATCTCATATTGTACCGTGAAGATCATTCAGGCTCTGAGAGAGAAGTCAATCGAGAGGTTCAACGCTGAGAAAACCGAGCAGAAGGCCACCACTCTGATGTTAGCTGTGCTCCTGGCCTTTCTCATCTGCTGGGTGCCGTTTCATGTGGTCACCGTGCTGGATGTGCTTCTGAGGGCCGACGTCCTGGGCGGGTGTCACGTCCACACGGCCCTGGACATCTGCAGCCAGATCTCCAGCTACCTAGCCTTCTTCAACAGTGTCCTCAACCCCGTCCTGTACGTCATTGTGGGAAAGAACTTCCGGAAGAAGGTTGGGGAGGTCTTAAAGCAGTGGGCCATTAAAAGGACGGCTGAGTCCACACGCTCACACCTTTCCTCCACACTGAAGACGTCCGTGTAACACCCAGCTGTCAAAAGCCCTGTATGGATATGTCAGTGTAACTGAATGAGCAGCTAAATGCACGGTGACGTGTGCGGCAGATGCACTTGTGTTTTTTTAAAGAATTTGGCCTCATCACATCAGTCAGGGCTGAATAATTCATGTCACGACATCCAGCCGTCCCTGTTGGATAACAATAGACTTGGATGAATGGCGGCGCAAGCTAAAAATAAGTTCTCAGTAAATGCAGTAAAGTAGACTGCAGATAGGTTTCTGATCATTGAAAACTGTAAATAACGCCAGTGTTTGTATTTTCTGACTATAAAACCCTACAATAAAATATCCCTTTGGTATCTCCATCAATGTGTCAGTGACTCTTTATTACATTCAACTCAACATGGAGTGAGACAGCAGACCACTGCTTACTACGTGTTTTCTGGTGTTTCTGACTCATGTCTGCTGAGGTTAAAACAGGATTCTGTCAAAGAGTTTCCAGTGGTGACACACAGTCAGACCCCGTTTACTCGGCGTGATGGAGATCAGATGCCTCCTCGTTCCACGCTTCTTCCTGCACCGCAATTAAACAGCCCAGTGTTGACTCAGTGGGCTGTGGCTGAGGGAACACTCCCAGCTGACCCCAGAAGAAATGAAGGCATCTCATGCCAAACAGGACATTTTCACATTGTCCGGAGTCAGACTTCACCACGGTTTCTAGAGCTGGGAACAGTTAAATGCCACTGAGGCAGAGGGACGGTAAATATACGCGTCAAAAATACAAATGTATTTTTGTCCACCTGTCAGAATTATGCAACCATGGTTTTCTTTTTTTTATGTTGGCAATATCTCGCTGCAGTGATTGGATTTCCCCTGTATTTTCACACACATATTGTAAAGGGGAGTGTGTGTATCACGGAGCGTAAGAGAAAACAGATGCACTCACTTGTTGCTGGGACCGGAGGTGATCTGATCTGATCTGATCTGATCTGATCTGATCGATCCGAGCTGACTGTAATCCAGAAACCACCACAGCTTGTTTTATTTTAGTGGACAACATGAATGACGTGTTCATCCCAAAAAAATAAAAGTATCAAAAGTCTGGATATCATCAGCATGCAGGCAGAAAATTCTGATGCTGACCTGGTGAAATGAGGTGAAACTGTCGCACAGGTGAGTTAACAAACTGTCGTCATGTGTGCAGAGCTAATCAGGAAGTGTGGTCAAATAGAGAGGGAACCGGAAGTTAGCTAGACAATGACAACGATTTCAAAATAAAACAGGAAACAGAGCGTCTCGGGCAGGTTCCAGGACAGTGTACGTATAGTGTGCTATAACCCTACATTTCTGAGATTTAAAAGGTTCCCCTGATACTGAACGGAGCTGCTGATCTTATCTGAGAGGACACATGTATGTTAGTGTGTTTACTACCTCAAGACTTGAGTCTGTGTTATTGTCATGGATCAAAAGAGACAAGACCTGTGGGCAAGTGGTGTTTCCTTCACTCTCACTTGTACCTTTCTTTACCTCTCATACCCCAGCCAAGGCGTCCAGTTGTTCCTTCACCACTAAAGTCCTTCAGAGCAGCCTGACAATGACAAATGGCAGGAGTGTGAAAGCAAAGGTAGCCAACGCCATCATTTCTCTGGCTGTGCTGTGTTTATTCTCTGACTGGCTACTCCTTAGGATTCTGACCTTCCTTGAGTCACCGGGTCATTATTCGTCATGTCTGGATGTACGTGGGTGGACAGCCACTTAGCTGCTCACCTAAGCGACCGTTTATTAAGTGGGATCCTGTTTGTGATGGAAGGGAAATCACTTTGAGAGGAGGGAAGTGGTGAGAGACATGCAGGAAATAAAAACAATGGGCAAAGTCTGATATTACTTCATGCAAGTGCTGGAATTGTACGGAGGAGAATACAGTCTGCAGCTTCAACACTAGATGTCACTATAGTCCCTCTAATGCACCCAGAGAGTCAAATATGTATCAGAACTGTCCATGCAGTGATTACAACTTTCCTTGTAGATCACATGAACCACTGCTATTAGTATTTTAATGCATTATGTATGCTGCAGTGTTGTTTTCACAATAGTGTTCCCTCCATCTATGGAGGGAACTGAAGCCAATTTACGCACCAGAGTTGGACTCTTTATAAACAAGGTGATAGATTGAACTCCTTGGCCAAGGGTGTGGAAGAATGCAACATGTATACAAAAGAACATCACAGCTTCTTCCTCTGTGCGCTTTCAGCTGGAGCTCAGTGCAGATGAGCCCTGTTCCAAAGATTGGTCATTTGCAGCATTTGGACCGTAGGAGACTTGTACTATCTAACTTACGTGAGAGCTTTTCATGTTACCTGCTTTTGATTATTATTATTTTATGTATAAAGTAAATACCAGCATGACATGAGCTGTATTGAAACAGAAGGGACTGACTGACAAGAAATAGAAGGTCGTTTATTCTTTTAATCTTATTTTTTGCAAATATTACATGTATTTGAACAAATGACTATGCCATGATTTTGCACTTGAGATACATTTACCCATATTTTTTGAAGACCGACCTACGATGCAGTCGTGTTTTTTATGTTAATGTCTGCTATAGTTTCGTCAAGTGGACAACATCTGGGGCTTTTTCTTCAGACACAAAGGTGAAGTTAATAATGAGTGAAACTGGTGTGTTTTAAAATTTGTAAAGGAAGCAAGTGAGTTTCATTGGTACACTACATTACTGTTTTGTTGTGTTGTGTAGACATGGAGACGATGGAGACAATGAAGCCTGTGCCTGTGGCAGCGCTGTTGTCCGAAAACAGTAATGGATCCCGGGAGCCATCCCATCCATCAGAGGCTCTACTTTCTGCAGATTGGGAGCTTGTCCGCACCGTCATTCCTCCTTATGTCCTCACGTTATCCCTGCTTGGCCTCCTCTTCAACACTTTTGTCTTGGGAGAGTTCCTTGCTCATAAGGACCGACTGACTGTAGCAGAGATCGACCTGAGCAACCTGGCTCTGGCAGACTTTCTTCTCCTCTGTGGCCTTCCTTTCTGGGCAATGAACATCGTGAATGACTTCAACTGGTCCTACGGTGAAACCTTGTGCAAAATGGTCAACTCAGTCATCGTCATCAATTTTTACAGCAGCATCTACACCCTGGTTATGATTAGCATCGACCGCTATCTAGCAGTTGTAAAGACCATGAAGGCCAGATGGCTGAGACGTACTTTGTATGCCAAGGTGTTC
>CAAKHB010007257.1:166749-214708 GCA_901007665.1 Aeoliscus strigatus | reverse complement strand
ACAAGACTGTATTTGGTCTGCAGGAGCACCATATTTACATATTTATTATGCCTACAGGCAGAAAATACTGACTGACTGACTGTTAGACGATGCCTCCACTTCACTAATAAAACGGTGTTGGTTTTAAAGTTGTTATTTTAATTTCATTTTACACATTGAGACAGCACAGTTACACTGGGTTACAGTGGATCCCTGATGTATGTTACCTACAGTAATAAAAAACAGTCATATGTACACAGTTTTAAAACATCCTGTTACAGATATGACCTTTGAATTTCTCTCAGGAGATTACGAAATTAAAATCTATCTATCTATCTATCTATCTATCTATCTATCTATCTATCTATCTATCTATCTATCTATCTATCTATCTATCTATCTATCTATCTATCTATCTATCTATCTATCTATCTATCTATCTATCTATCTATCTTTTTCATTCATAGAAGATCAAGAGCAACACAATTGTGAATTAGGTCATATTTTTCTGTGATCTCTATGACTTAGTTGTTCTCACCAGACCCTGTTATTTTGCCTTTGTTTTCATTGTTCAGGTTGCACTTTATACAGATATATTGTAAATTGTGATGTTGGGCTGTAGAAATAAAGTTGAATTGAATTCATGCATATATAGCAGATTGCATGTGGTTGTTGAACTTACTGTACATGTGATAAGTTCTGTAAAACCTCTTTTCTGCTGCAGAGGGCAGCACTTGTCAGCATTGCTGTTCATCCGCCCATCCAGTCATTTGTCCTTCTCAACCACACAGGGACGCTGCAAGCTTTTTCTTTGTGTGATGGTAACACCTAAGTTCATCTGGGTTTCATGGTGTGTCCATCACCAGCTCAACAGACACCCTCCATCCTGATGAAGGAGAGCCGAAAAGTGAGAGTTACTGTTTAAACAAACACAGTGGAGACAGAACATTATGTTACAACTCATTTGACAGACGTATCAACTTTTGTCAAGAGGTGTAAGAGCTTCTCTTCCCCTTATTAGTTTAAAACACACTGAACATGAAGTATTATGCTAAATAATAGTTTAACATTTAAGCCAGTTGTGTCCTCTTAGTGTACACCTCAGCCTATAATGCACATGTATGTGGGCATACGTTGCTGTCTGTCAGCAAAATTGTGTTTCTGATTTGGGCATCATTCATCATTGATAAACCATACGTCAAAATTGGGTGACATATACCCTGTACCCAAGCAATGTGAGGCACCGCTGTTCTTTTTTTCTCCAAGCTGTGTATTCATCACCCAAAAAAAAGTGACACATTCTCCTCAGTTGGAAAGTTAGATTATTTCTCATACAAGTGTTTTGCCTGTTTCATCACATTCTGCCTGCTGCAATGCTGCCTTCTAACTAGGAGTTGAGGATGTGTACGGAATTGGATAAATGCAGCTCACACATGCATATAATAACATACACACATGCTCTCATGTCTTATTAGCGATGCATAACCTTGCGGTGAGGGTTTTTATGGTCGTGCGACGTGAACCGAGTCACTATAATTCATTCATTCTGACTGTGAAAACTGTAATGACCTCAGATGTAATCTACCTTAGAAGGTATCTCATTGTTTTTCCTCATGCGTGACACTTCATAACAAGAAAGGCTGGCGAGGACATGTGCGCTTCCATGTGAGCTCTGTCTCTCGCTCCCCTCCAGCCGTCGCTCCTCATGCATCCCTGTCAGATAATGTGCTTCACCTGAGTAACACCGAATAACCTGCATCAGCAGAACCTGCAGGCCCATCTCAGCGCCCGTCTCCTCACCCTCCGATGTCCTTGACTATTTGACAGACCGGCTACTTTACATGTACTCCATCTGGAGATGGAGATAACTGAGGGTCATTGGCTTGTGTCAGTCAGTGCCTGCTCTCACCTGGATGTTGAGTTTCAGCGCTGGCACGTGAGAGGGAGCCTGCTTCCTCAGGGGTATGACGAATGAATTGGGCTGACCCAGATGATCCGGCACTCACACGATATCAAAAAAGAATGAAAAGGTAATGTGTGGTTTGTGCTGCAGCAGCTCTTAGTGTTTTAACTGGTTTATTACCTTGACATTAAAGGGTCTACACCAGTAAGTTGATTCTCCATACACCGATGAGCATGTACTGCTGACAATTTGTGAACCGTACAAATAAAAGTAAGTGTGGAAAAAAAAGGAAAGCTGGACAAATATAGCAATTTAAAGTCACGTGATAACAACCTTATATAAGTGCTTTGTGATGCAAACTATGAATAGAACTAGACTATCAAGAGCAGGTGCAGCACAGCCCCACCTGGTGTTACCAGAAAGAACTGCAAATCATTATTGTGTAATTAACTGTCACTATTTTGGATTTATGAGAAGATATCAAAATGAATCTTCGGATTACAGATCACACAAATGTGAGAGTAGCTCAATGCACAGCAGCAGGATTCTTCGCTGTTATGAAATCAGGCCAACAAAGTTTCTCACTTGAATTTATGGCAGTGTATTTCTGCCTTTCATTATATTAACACATATAATATTATAACAGGCTAACTTACTACACATACACATTTTTAATCATCATGAGCCTGACTGTTTCAAAGCCATTTTTTTCCATGTGGATTTAACAGAGTAACCATCATCCATTATGAACCGTGCAGGTATTTGAACTATTGAATTCCACCGTGGGCCTTCCAGCAGAACAGATGTTAACTTTCAAACAGCCAACAAGCAGTTCAGCTGCGTGAACAACGTAAGCAAATATATGTGTTTGCCACAGCGGTGATGATGAACATTTCATCGTTGTATCATCCAGACCTCAGGAAAAGATGAAGTAAAAAGTGATTTAACAAACCCATTAGAAAACAATTCATTGTCTCATACAGCAGCTGGAGCTGCTTTGATCCTTTAAATCACATGGTTTTTACTCTGCGGTCAAAATGTAAAACCACGAAATATCCTCCTGTCCAGACATATTGATAACAGAATGTTGCTCTTTAAAGTCTGCTCCACCCCGCTGCAGCGGACGCAGTAGAGTCGGGATGTTTGCAGTGACACACAGGTGACTTTCATCTTTGGAAAGTCACTGTAAGGTTCATCCAGAGGGAGGCCTGGTTTGGCACTGGTGCTATGACTGACTGCATGCGCTGTGACATTTATACGTCCAATGACAGACCCAGCTACTGTTTTCTGTAAGCGCTTGTCTGTATCCAGGTTGCGTGGGGCTTGGGGCTGGAGCCAAACCAGCTGACTTTGGGGGACACGGAGGCAGATAGACAACCGATGTGGATGTAGGCCATGTCCACACGGAGACGCTTTTTTGTGTCAACGCACATGTTTAGTGTCGTCAAAATGGATCCTGCAAACACACTTTTTTGAAACCTGGTCCCAGGGTGAAGAAATTCAAAATCCTCATACTTCCGGATCAAGGTGTCATCGCCTTGACCCTTGACCTCGAGCCTTTGACCTCTTCCCCCGTCTCATAACAACAACAACAATGTCGGACTACTGCGTTCGAGCTGCAGAACATAGTGAGTCTATTGGGTTTAAAGCCATATGTCTACTTCTTCTACTTCTTCGTTGTTCTCACGTTTTTTTGATCAAAACTTGCATTTTGGACGGTTGAATTTGACCTAACATGAACCTCCCCATCGGGAGAACTCCACCCAAGTATTTTTCTTTTCTCCAAAACAGTTCCTCACGTGTCTTTGGTGGAGGTAATATATAGACAGAGCAGGTTTGAAGAGACCAAATGAGAAGAGACTCAATTCCCTTTCAACTATTTGTTCATTCCAGTTTTCAATCAACTTCACGGTGATCCGTTGCCTTTTAAAATCTATCAGCATCAACATGATCATCATCAGAGCTGTGTCAGCTGTCGGCCTCATTCAGTGCAAAATGTGTCCATAACGTTCCAACAAAGCTGCGGCACATTTCATCACTCCCTCCTGTTGCATTTGATGTCAACCATGAGTCCCTGAGTTCCTCCCGGCAACCGTCTGACACTCTCACCCTCTTTATCACCCTTCATCTCTGTCGCTTTCACACTTTGCCTTCCTCCACAGCTTCTTTTCCTCAAAGCCTCATTTGGCTGTAAGTTGCTCTGCAACATGCAGCAAGACTGGAACAAATGCCCAGCAAGAGTACAACCAATCAGCTGACGCATTTAACGTTAACATGGGACGAGTGTTCAGTGCTGCATTGATACCATCCATACACACATTCTAGAAACCTTTAGATCAAAACAAATGCTTTATAGCTCATAAACCTCAGAAAGCAGTATTTTTAAATCCACCACAGTTTACTAATAGGTATTTTTAAATATTCCATGTAATACATACATTTTGTGTAAAGCCTCTTTGAATGTATTATTATGATTATTATTATTATTATTATTTTACTTCTTCTACTTTTTTATACTCATCCCAAACAGCAAGGAGAACCCACTGTGATCTGTTGGTAAAATACGCTAAATTAATTTTGTATTCTCCATCACTCAGGTGAAACACATGAATATTTTTTCCCCCTGTTTTGATTATAGTGGCCATCAATGAGATTGCCTTTAAGGCAGAGCACTTACAAGAAGGGTCGTCCTCTTTTAGTGGGAGTCTGTCACTTCATTAATACACACATCTTTCTAATGGCGGAGATAACTGGAGGAGGGAGAGAGGCTGATGCACTCAGTTCACCGATGGAAAACTGGACCTGTGAGAGAGGTCTTAGCATCAGTCATGAGAAAACTGTGTCTCTCTCTCTCTTTATCTTTTGGTACGAAATGCATAATTAAATGAATCTGTATAGTGTTGCAAGCTTGTTCAGATAAAGGAATTCCAATCTAATGAAAACGTCACATTTAATCTTCACAACGACACGGTTTAAGGTGACATTCAAGCGTTCGGCCACTCAGGCGACCTCACGTGGATACAAACAGACAAGAGTCACATAATTACGTGAGTGAATTATGCACAAACACGAGAGTGAAATTTCACAAGAGACAGAAATAGTCTTTACAACGACCATCATAGTTATAGCGACTCGTCGGCCACACGACTTTTCGGTCCCTCATCGGTTACCATCGGTTACCGAAGAAGACAGCAGGTTCAAAAAAGTGCATGAAAAACAAAAAGCTGGAGCATTGAGATCAATGGGAGGTTAAGTATTTTGTGCACGTTTGCAAGTGAGATTTGATCAGCTTATCTGGAGGTAGATAGGGAAAGCAATAAGGATAAGTATACTGCATGAGAGTGCACTGCAGAGGGGAGGGGGCACCAACTGTGAGCTGGAAACCTTTCACATACTGTCTAGACGGAAGTGAGTCACAAGCACAAAAACATGTCATTTGACTTCTTCATGAAGCCATTTTTGTACAAATCAAGTCAATCGTGCCCACACCGTTTATTTGTGTCCAGTTTTAAACGCAGTTCTACGTCAGTTACAGAGATGAGAAAAACTTCAGTAAATTAGAAATAAAAGCAATTCTATTGTTGTTTGACTTTCATTTCAATATTGAATATGCCTATAATTATCTAAATGAAATGAATAAAGGAGAAAGACTGGTACACACTGGTTGACGTCACAGAGACGATGGATGTACTCCAGAACCGATGACACTGATTGACTGTCTGAGAACAGGGGTATATACAGTAGATAAATACAAATAACACACACACGGCTAATTCAACAGGATACAGCCTGTGTGTGTGTGTGTGTGTGTGTGTGTGTGTGTGTGTGTGTGTGTGTGTGTCTGTGTGTGATATATGGACAGAGGGACATACACAGAGTGAAAGACAAAAGCAAAAAGAAGGGAGGGAGTGGAGCAGGTTGAGGTCACTTCCACCTTGAAGAAAGAAGGAGCCACAAACACACCGTTTATTACAAGCAGTTTATGGCTCTTCCTCTTACTGGCTGCCTCCTGATTAATTTCTTTTGTGGCGCTGTCAGCTGTGTCTTTTTATTTCTGTACCTCTCTCTCTCTCTCTCTCTCTCTCTCTCTCTCTCTCTCTCTCTGAGTGCTGCACATATTTTTGACACACGTGACTGTGGCTCCGAGCTTGACATGCAACGGATGGAGACCTTAAGGCTCCAGCATCCTGCAACATGCTGGAAGTCACTTACATAAGAATGTAATTGTGCTATTTAATTCGCCAGAACCTGCATCAGTGGAAAAGTCCAGCAAACACGTATGTTTTAAGAAAGAATGAGTCTCAAATGGGACAATTCACGTGCACAGGGAAGAAGAACGTTCAGGACAAACTGGGTTTGAATGAATACAGTGAAATAAGAGCATTACAGTGAGGCTTCCTCTTGTCTTTGTCCTCACTCGTCTCCTCAGTTTGAAGGGCAAATGTTCTTTGAATGATGAAACGATCCAAATCCAAACAATGTTTTAAAGAAAAGCATTTTACCAGAATGTAATTGCATTATTCCTCAAGGTCACATTGACTCGTTTCCAGCAAACTGTAGGACGACATGATTCCCATCAAACAGTCATTCCCTGATTCAGACTAACCAGAAGTAAATGTTTGTATGTTCCAGTGAAAGCACACATTTTTCTTAAACACAGTTTTGGCCGTAATATGCCATGATTCTTTGAAGACGGTACAAATGGAAAGATTTAGGTTTGTTTGTTTTGTTGAGATAATCTCCAGGAGGTTTTCAATTGATAGGTTTTTTTAATAATGACAAGGCTCCTACAGTGTCATTCCATTGTATTGTAATTTAGTTTGAAATCAGTTAAAATAATATGTTCATATGTTGTTTCAAATGAAGGGTGTTAATGTGTTGCCTTGTGATAATTGTTGAAAATATCTGAAAAAATATCTCATTTCAAAGACAAGTACAAAAGTTTGGAAGGGCCACAGAAAATGTTCAGGGAAAAAAGTCACAAACCTTTGATTCTGCAGAGAAGAGGTTGTGAATCTCGGATCTGTTTGGCTTCACCTGACTCTTCACAAACTAAATATTATCATTCAGTAATTAGAAATACTTCAGATCATCCCGTTTTCTTCTTGTCTGTGTGTGGATTCCGTCCACATGACGAAAAAGACGATGCAGATTGTAGAGAGCTGTGATGACGATGATGGCACTGGTATAAAGAAGTATCAACATTTACATTTTTTTTCAAGGGAATATTTATTATCTGGAAAAAGGCACTCACTACATTTAGTGTGAACGTTTCATAAAATGTACACAACAAAATTGTCACTTAAATTTTTCACAGGTCATGGTCATGGAAAGGTCAATGCTGTTGTTATCCGATAAACACTTCTGAAATACTGTTTACCTTTAAAGTGCATGGACTGCACACCAGTGATTTTGTTATGGCTGAAGCCGGCCCGAAGTACCTTTCTATAAAATGCAAGCTGGAAAAAAAAAGCTTCAAGCAGCCTAAGGAAACATTTCAGTGTGACGATGGCCAAAGCCGCTAACTAAGAATGTGTTTCAGAACGCAACCATCACAACTATATTCAGTCGATAAGTTACAGTTGAATGGAAAAATACAACTCAGGTTGATATAAAAAGGTGGAATACATGCTCGGTGAGTACAAAACCAATATCGCATCACATTCATTGATTACAACTTGTCAGTGACATCGGTGAGAAGATGAATATCAAACCCAAACTAAAGACAAAAATCAGTGTTTAACAATGCTGACAATCTCAGATGTGTCTGTCAGGTGGATTGCAGGGCTGTGTTGAATTAAAATAAGGTGGTGATTGTTGCTGTTATCCGTGTTTTCTTTCTTAAAATAACCCAGAAAGAGGTGCATTTTATTGGAAACAGTAATACAGCTGTAACTCTAAGCCAGAAAGATATTTGACAGCTGTGGTCGTGTTGTATAAATGGTAGCCATGCACAATCAACGTGAGCTCCTACTACGTTGTAGTTTAAACCCTAAGGCTACAGATTCATATCGCGTGGGAGTAATTGTACGTGTCAGATAGGTAAATGCTAGTCCCGTCCATTGATCCGTGACAAACACAAGCGCCCGACCCTCCATTCTTTTGAGTCTTTTGCGGCGGGGCTGCGGGTGCTAAAAATAGCAACCACGTGATGAGAAGACAGAGCCGAGATCGATACCGCATCGAGAGATGCATGACACAGATGTTGCTCTCTGGATGTCCTGCCCACGTCTTTTGGAAATAACAAGTGTTTCATTTCGCAAAAAGCGTGAGATGGAGAGAGTAACATCCAAAATGAGGTATTTTAACAGCGGCCCCCAATGTCTCTTCAGCTTTGTTCATTTTTGGCAACGCCTTCTCCTCCCATGGCTATGGCACGATGACTTGAGTTTCCTGGGAGCAGTCCCAAACTAACTGAGAAAACAGAAAGGCACATTTCTTGACAAGACGACGCGCTCTTGTATCTGTCACTCTCCCTCTCTCTCGCCGATTCCTAGTCGTTCTCCCTGTGTTTGTCCTGAGCCGGCGTGAGCCCGTTCAACTTGCTGCGCTCCATCGTGTAATGTGACAGATTTGTCAAGCTGGTGTTTCCCTCTTTCCTCTCCCCGTTTTCCTCGTCAGCCTCTTCTTCACATCCGTCCGTCCTCTCTTCACCCAGCATGGCGCTGCCATTGTTTACACCGACACTTGCCCGTCGCACGTCTTCAGGGATGTTCCTCTTTAGCTCGCGGTTTTTATTGCGTCTGCCCAGTTTGGTGAGGGACCCAAAGCGCAGGTTGAAGAGATTCTCCTCTGAAGTGGAAGCTGTCTGCTGCTCACCCCCCTGATGGTCGTACGGCTCGCAGGCGCCTTTCAGCCTCAGGTTGTTCAGCTTGGTGTCAATGCTCTCCTGGGAGGAAGTCTTAAAGCGGCCAGCATCCAGGCTGGCAAACACAGCCCTCTTCTCTGGAGACAGCATGTCCAAGGATTGAGCTCGCTGCTCCAGGCCTAACTGACGGCGCTCCATGCTGCGGATGGTGGCAGCCCGCTGGAGCTTGTCATGGATCTCGACACTGAGACGCCGCCGTGTTTCGCGAAACTCTGCTCGCACGTTTGCCTTCCACTCTGCGGCATGTGCTTTAAACTCCACGACCTGCGTCAAAGGCACAACAGGGAGAGTTAGAAGAAGCTATACAGGACATTTACACTTTCTGTTTTATTAGGGTTAGTGTTACCCCTAGCCCGAACCCTAACTTAGGACCACAGAAGATTTTGTTTGAAACTGACACAGTTTGCAATGTGAAGGGTTCAGAAGAGGTGATGTAGCCCGTCATCATATTTCAACAATAGATATACCCACAAACTAAGCTGCAGTGTCTGAACCACAGCTTTCTCGACACAGCTCCGTCAGACAAGTACACCCGTGAAAGGGTCCATTCATACTGCAAAGGAGCTGGATGTGCACAGTGCAATGAAAAGGACCAGTCTCTACTTATTGCTGCTGACATTATGGATTATTTATCCCATAAAGACAATGACGACACTTTTTTGTTTCAACAGTCTGGACCCGTGAAGACCTTAGAAAAACCATCCGGTTCCAGAGCAACTTAAAAAAGATAATATGCAAAACTCAGAGAGCAGACGTGTGGGAGGCCGGATCTGAGTGACCTTCTATTTTCTACTCCTCTAATTGAGCCATGAAATTAAATTTCCCCACCTCCTCTTTGGTCTTTTTAGACAGCACACGAAGCCAGTCTCCAATCATGCTGAGGACAGCCGCAAAGTACGCCAAACCCACCAGGATCCAGAACCACACCAGCGGTTTGTACCACTTCATGTACTCGATTCTGCGGTTTCCACCTGGCAGGGAAAGAAAAGTCATTAAAAAACACAGGTGTGACGGACAGACAGTGCCGGCTGAACATGCACAACATGCCTGCAACATAGTCGCCGATTCCCACTGTGGTGAGCGTGATCACCACAAAGTAGATGGCCTCCAGCGTGGTCCAGCCCTCGATGTGTTTGAAGACGGCAGCAGGGATGGTGACAAAGACTATGCAGCCCGCAAGTATGAAGAGAATGGTGGACGTCACCCTGATCTTGGTCTGGCTGATCTGTTTGTGTTTTTGCTGAGGGAAGAAAAGAGAGAAAACCACCGGTGTGAATTCAGCTCCTGTGCCAGACCCCCGGCAGGTTTGGGTGGGAGGCAGTGAAGAGAAAAATGACGAGAACCGCTAAAGAAAGGTAGCTTAGAAACCTAGACACACCCTTGAGGCAGCAAATTTGTCGCGTCGTCCCTGCCGGTCTTTGCTACATGTAAATCAAGAAGATGGCTGTTCAGACCTTCTTCCTTATCCTATTGCGCGGGAATTTGAAAGACCGCCAATTTTCCCGCCCCTCGGATTGAGCCCTGCCAATTGTGCGTCTGGTTTGCCGGGCAAAAAAAAGAACCCAAAGACTTGTAACTCACCCTGAATATCCTTTCAACTCTTAAAATGCTTTTCACAAAGATGGTCCCCAGCTGATCTCCAATCCCCGCCAACAGGAAACCAAAGAGGGGGATGCCAAATATGGCATAGAGGATGCAAAAGATTTTCCCTCGCTCAGTGCTCGGAGCTATGTTTCCATAACCTGTCAGAACGAGAGGAGAGGAAAAGAGGGGGACTGAGCGATAAGACATGATACCAGACATACTGATACTGACGCACGGACGGCAAAGGTGCATGTAATTTCCTGAGAAATTAGGATATTGAATGGCTTCCTTTCGTTTCTGTTCCACACAATTTCCTGTAAATTGCCCTGCTGTCTTTTGTATACCATGTGACACTGACTACTTCTTTGGAGCGGGAGAGGACGTGGTGGGTTGGAGGAGAAACAGGTGTTACATCAAGAGTGAGACAAAAAGCAGGACTTTCTTATGCAACATAATCAATGGAAGCTATTATGTAAGGGTTCCTGGTGCAGGGGTCTGAGGTAAATAAGGAGAAACAATAATTAGGTTGCCTTCAGAGTAAATGACATTCATTATGATTATACAGTGACCGAGATACAATGAAGAGGCTGAACAGGCAGTGGAAAGACAATGTATTTATCCCCTGTCAGCTTAATGTGACCTTAATTTGGATATTGGCTTAAATCCTGTGCCCTCATCTATCAAACCTGATATTTTGCATAACTCCATTTAGATTTAATCCAGATCAGCATGATGTGTTTCCTATCTGGGCAGAAAAATACAACAAACCACTGAAAAATGCCATTTAATTCATGAATACTGGGATTTTTCTTATCTGTTTAAATAATGCACCAAGCCCCTTCCATTTACATGTTGTACAATCTCAACAGTATGCAACCTGGACATGTGGTCTTACCTATCGTTGTGATGACTGTTCCAGCAAAGAAGAAGGCACTGCCCAGGTCCCAGTAGCTGGAATTGTAGGATGTGTCTCCAATGGGACTCACGCCTGCACTGACCGCATCGATGGCATGCTGGGGAAAGAGGACAAAAACTGCTGCTTCAAGATCGGAGTCGAACGGATGTGAACAGTTTAAAATACTGCACGGGTAAATCTGCTTGTCGCGTCGAGCGAGTCACAGTATGTAACCGGTACGTGATCGTTTGCTCAAAGTAAAAGCACAGCTAGCTGAAATCCGTCCTTTCATGCGCCATCACACAACACTCCACTGAGCACAAATTCCATTTCAGAACGTAAGAAATATGTCGGAACCTCCGAAATGAATATAAACTATATCATTAGTGACATGCTAACAATTAACTAAACTCACAACTGGGGAGTTCAGTGAACAAACTCAATCTCTTCATGTACACAGTCATCTAAGTTTCTTCACTCAGCTTTTGCAGCTAATTTCCATCTTCACTGATTAAATTTACAAAGCCGTTGACCTGCTGCTAAAAGACCTTTTCCCTTCTCTCTTTCCCACACTTTCTCTTCATCCCCAGATAGTTTCTGCAGGCCACATTACGAAGCTGTACATTTACTGCGCGGATTATTCTCATTCATTTCCTTCCGTCATGTTGTCAAAAAAACAACAACGACTGCATTTTGGACAATTGTTTATTTTCTTAGTAACACGAAGAGCTCTTGGATGAAAAAAAGCATCTTTCTCTGCAGACGTGATTGCACGCATGCATGCAATCTGTTTTGATCTGCTTTGATCAAATATGTATCTTACTCTCCTGACACACATTTCAAAGCAGTGAAGGACCGTTTCCACGCGCGGCCACACATCGCTGCACATGCCTACTCATAATCTTGCATGTGATTACCTCAGCTCCATCAGCCGACCCTAATGAGTCTTGTATCTAAAATTAACCAATTACATTAATGCTATTTCATGGGTTTTGGCAGACACAGTCATATTATACAGGCAATATCAAAGCATTATTATATAATAAACCCCAAATAACCTAATTCTGTGGTCAAGGGAGCGCTATAAATAGCCTTACAATGTATCTGAATACTTTATGAGGGGCCTATTTTTGTTTCTCGTCTTTTTCACAGCCAAGTTCATGCTGAATTAAAGATGTGGAAAATCCTCCCGCCCCTTCGGAACACAGAGGACGGCGACTTTGAAAGTGTTGCAGGATGTTAATTTGGAAAACACACACAATGTTATTGGTTCACACGTGCTTCATTCACACATTCTGAATATTCTGCGGAGGACAAAAAAGTGGCACAGTGGCTTTGTTGAGGATGCACAGGCAAAACCAAATGACTATGACAGGCTGTTAGCAAATGTGTGGTTTCATATTCGACACTGTGAGATCATTAGAGAAAAAGTCAACTCAGTGCAGATCCTTATCCTCTCAGCGTGTCTTTCTAGCTCGAAGCAGGGGACGGCAGCGATCCAGCAAGTGTGGTGTCAAACTCTCTATTTCAAGCTCCCTCGCTGTGAACCGTGATCCAGAGCCAAACGCTCCCTTCTGCAGCGCTGTCTATACCTCGGCCATCTTAAAACATTACATTTATCTTCTACAACGATGAGGCGAGTTTGAGAGCGTCTTGGTGTGGGGGTTAGGGTTGCTAGGCAATCAGAGGATGGTGAGGAGGGACAAACTACCGCTCCAACAATGTCCTCCTTCTCATAAATGTGCAGACCCTTTCCATCAAGATGGACGAAGGAGAGAACAACAAAGCAAGAAATAAACAACTGTTGCTTTCTGATAGTGACAGAGACACAAATGAGCCCCATCATTACAGATGCTGGAAGTAGCCAGCTGCTTACTGGAAAAAAGAGGGGTTTAATATATCCCTGGTGCTACATTTGCACAAGCACACGTTGGAGTACTGTAATTACGTGACTATTTGTGCTGTCAGACAATGTTGAACGGTTCCATGTTCCAGACATGTTCTGGAAGCTGGCAAGTACCATAACGACAGCAACTTGGCTGTGAAGTGCAACTTCTAAACTTTCCGGAACATATCAAATCTGTCTTTAACGCAAACAGTCAAGTCATTACAATATTACAAAGTATGCTAGTGTGAATGTATCGGTAGCGATACCATCGTGTTAAAGGACTGTGCTGTTACATACTGAACCTTTTTATCTAGAGGATACAGCTTGTGTAGTGACATTTAAGAGCAGAGAGTTTAGATTTTAATCACATCAGATCAGACGAGATAGAGAGAGAAAATAGTAAACATGCAGTATTCACGGCGTTATACTACCTTTCTCATCAGTCCCTACATGCTGCAGACACCTGAGAACCTGTATCCTTGAATCAAATGATGCTTTAATTTGTGACAAAAAAAATGACGTTTGTCCCGAAGCTGTTTGCTGTGAGTTTATTTGTAGAAATGACTCATCATGAAATGAGCTTTGACTGGTGTCAGTCACAGCTGGTGTCACATTGTGCCACAGTGTGAATCAGCCCGACGGCACTGGGGAATTCAATTAGCTCTGCTGTCTTGGTGGGCTCACAGTTGGTAGGTGGACAGCAGTGATTCTGACGCAGACGCGTGGAGGGGAAAATACATGCAGACTCTTTAATTCACATGCACTGTATTCTCCTTCCACCATGCGCACATTGCATTCACTAACATGCTTCCGAAGGTCGCTTTTTTTTTTTTTTTTTGCAAACACCATTAGCGAACCCCCACTGGTTTATCGCCCTGAAGGATGTGAGCGACAGGCTTAACGGCGCATGAACAAACTGATAAGGGAAACTGTTAGAAAGCAAGACAGAGTATTTGACAGTGTACTTGTGAAGCAGCGTGTCCTGAAGGCCATTTCTTGAGACCCTGCGAGACAACACTCTGGGGAAAATACTGCATGAAAATATGAAGCTACTTTGGCTTAGCACAACAGCTGGCCTGGCTGTTTGCCAGCTAATTAACATTCACATCTCCTTTGTTTAGTCCCTGCACAATCACAAATCAAAGTGCACACATTGTTTTTGCAACCTTAACAAACTGTATGTATAAAAACTGTGAGTTAGCATTCCAAAATGGTAATGTGCTGGTTTTAAACTGTAAAAGTGTGTGTGTGTGTATGAATTCAAAGTTATTCTGAAAAAAATACTCTCTCACAACTGACTTTGTAGCTCTGTTCCTGAAGAAAATCTGCCAAAACGTTTGGTTCTATTAAACTATTATTTACAGATATGACTGTATAAAATATTCACATATTATATGCAATCTATATCTGCCCCGGCCGAGAAGTGTAAAACATAGTTTTTATCTTGTGTTTTTGTATAGCTACTGAAATACCACAATGATTTAAACTTGTTGTTTTTATTCTCATTCGCATCTACTTTCTCTCACTGACAAAAAAAGAAAAGAGCCATCCTTCACCAAAGGTTGGACCTAATCCTGTCATCAAATAAAATGTTGGATTTGTACCTCCGTTAAAAGCTCTGTCGCCCTCAGTTCCTGGTGAGATATGGTGTCATATGTTGTCTCGGCCGTCTGAGTGTGATCGTTTGTCCAGGAGAAAGATTCCACTGCTGCTTCCAGAGCTGCTTTGGAGCAGCAGGGTGCCAGTGCCCGCTGGCCTCTGCGATGAATAATTGATTCCCCCCGGACCCACAGGCGCACCATGCTAAAGGTTTTCATTTCCGCGCTTCTCCCCAAGAAATGCTGGCATTGATTTTTCCAAACTTATGATAGCGCTTGTGGCTCGAGGTTGAGCACTGCAAAGGGAAGATGCAGAAGATGAACAGATGCCTCTCTAAAGTGGAATGAAGGCAAAGAGGTGGGTGTGGAGTGTCGGCGCGTCAGGAGGTAGTCCAGTTCTCACTGGGGCAGCAAATGGAACCATTCTGGCGTGAAGTGGAGCACACCCAGTGATGTTTCTGGTTCTCTCTTTGGGGTTACAGAGGTGCCAACATGAATCTTGTCTTTCCTACTCGATTCTAATATTATTCTTGTATCTAGACTTCTTTCTCAGAGAGACTATTTTTAATACAGGAGCTTTTCTTTTTCCATCATCTCCATCAGACCATGTGTTCCTTTGTTGTTTTTTTTTGTTGTTATTGGTTTTTGGGTAAAACAACTCAGACTGGCACTGAATTTCTCCCGGAGTATTCAACTTACCGTTTTCCCTGGATTGTCTATCATCTCTGGCCCTGACAAATCGAACTCTCCACTACGCCAGCTGCCCGCTGACACATCTCTAATCATTTTCCAATCCTACTTCCAGTAGTACATCACCTTGATCCATAAACCTCAAATCTTGACCCTTAATTCTCCGGCTCATATGACACAGCGGTGTGAAAAACTGACACACTGTGAAAAGGTATTGCACAAATCAGAGTTCAATTAGTCGTGTTTTATCGCTGTGACAATCAGAAGTAAGTCCTAGTTCTCACATTCCTATATGAGTTATTTGCCACAGAATGACTCATTTTTATCGTTTACATATTTCGAAGGTCATGACGATGATGGTTAAAGCTACATTTATCTCCAATAAAATGTTGTGTGTAATTTTATTTTATTGTCCTACGCACTTTTTTTCTTTAGATCTTTTTCCCAGTAAACGCACAGTGTTGCCGTGGCCCTGGGCTACTTTCCTTTTATAAAATGTGTGGGAGTTACAACCTCCCCTATTCACAGCGATGGTCATTCAGCTTGGTATTTCTCAGTTGCTGTCTTACATTCCACCTTCTTCATTACGTATTCACTCGAAAAATGAGGCCAGAGCGTGCCGTACTGTAAAGATGGTGTCGCACAAATGTAATTTACTGATGGCTCGACACAACACAAAATCAATACAGAACTCACGAGTGTTTGTTCGACACAACAGCGACAACAGAAAGGTCACGGTGACTGGCCACTTATTTTCTGTCTGTCTTAACATCTTGGGGAAGAAGACAGTTGTCTGACCTTTGTAATGTTTATGTACTGTCATGTAACATACTACTGCGTGTACTGTAGCATGTGTTTGCCAACAGATGTGAAATGTCACTGAGCTTTCTGGGTATCTTAGTGAAGACCCTGAAGCTCACTGTTCTGCGAGAGGAACGAATGCGTGAGCCACCCAGAGGACAGGGAGAGGTTGGAGTGTCTGTAGCGCTATTAGCTTATTTCTTTACCACCAATTATATCAATAAAAAGCTTCACAAAGAGCCCTCACCTTGGTAGTACTTGAACATCAAGGCTCAACATGCACCTTCCGAATAAAAATACATTAATCTTTATTCTGTCTTAGGTTTATTTACCTTCTCCAAATTAGTCCAACTAAACAATTTACTTTCCATTATTATTATGTTAGTTACTTAACATTTAAATAAGTGGTTATTATTATTATTCTTTCCTCAACTGCTATTCTTTTAAACCTTACTTCATGGAAGAATTACCCAAGTTTCTACAAATTAAACTGCAGTGAATCTGACTGAAAGTAGGTTCAGAGGTTTTTTTTCTCCTTTTAAAGTTTCATCACAAGATGAAAGATTGTATTATATGACACTTGCGATCACTTCTCAAGAGATATTGCTTGGACCTTCAGGCATTCTTCTTGTAAAATGTATGAATATAAGGAACGTGGATCCAGCTAAAAGTTTATTTAAGAGTGGGTTCCCGACCTTGGCGGGGGTACGTGCTCTTCATAGCCCCCTTCTCGTTTGGCCTTTGAAGCCAGTATGACATATAATGTTACATGCTGACATTTATATGCAGGCAAGCAAGCGATCATTCTGTAAAAGAAATTTTGATTGATGGAAACCCTGGTTAAAGGCCTCATTCGCTGAAGGACAATCTGGACATAAAGGGCAGTTTTCATGCCTCTACAGATCATGTGACCAGCTCATGAAACCAGAATTAATTGTCCCAGAACCCTCGATTACCCCTGCTAGCAATCATCATCCCTAAAACGACTACTAGGACGGTCAGCTCTTCTTCTAATCTGCTCATCAAACTAAATGACACTCCGTTTTTCAAAGATCATTTTTATTTAACTTATCTTATCTTACTCAAACTAATCTGTTGCTGATGAAAAGATTCCTCGTTAGTGGACAAACCCACAGCAATAATTCTGTCTGAGCTTGTGGGAGACAAAGGAAATTAAACATTTTAAATGCTTAATGAATACCATTTCTTTAGCGCTTAAAATCATAAGTTCCATGAAGGTCTCACCTTGAGGAGAGCCTCCAGCTCATCAGGAGTAACACAGGGGTGTCGCGTGAGGAAGGACGCCTTCTCCAGTGTGATGCTGGTCTTCTGGTTGCTCTCGAATGGCTGCTCCAGGGCCCTGAACGCCAGACCGCCGCAGACCAGGTACAGAACGACCACGACGAACACGGCGAGCACCGTCTTCCACTTCATCACCGAGTGGAGCGCCGCGGCTGACCCGTCGCAGCTGGCGTCCATGCTGGCCACCACGCTGGCAGAGCGGGAGGAGATGGACAGGCGTGGCAGAGGGCAGTGCCCGTTGCTTTTGGGGTCACAGCCCATTGGGTTCTGCATGGTTGCCACACTTGCCTGGACCAGACTTGACTTCACCATGCCAGGTTGGACTTTTTTGGGAGGGACCAAGTTCGTCTGGACCGCCACTATAAAAAAACACAGAAGAGGATTGAAAGACGTTTCGTCATTGGAAAGTCAGAGAAAGACATAAATCCTCTCCAGAAGAAGAATCTGACCAGATACAAATTGTCTCTTCAAGAATTGGCAGGAAGTAAAAATCAGGAAGTTGTTTCTTTAAGGTTTTGTAGATGATTACACAGCACTTTCAAAGATTGTCTTGTCTTGTCTTTCTACTGCTCTGTGATGACAAGTCAGTTTGTCTGAAACAACCCAAAGCAAAGTTTAATCCAGACTTTCAACATGAACTCATTATTGGAGTCTTATCTTCTGCCGTTGCCATGAACCCATGGACTTGACTGCATGTTTCATCTTTACCTGCACTTGTTTCATGAACATCAGTGATGCTGAGAGAAGCCAGGAGCTAATTAACTTTCCAGGTGACTTAGCTTCAATAGGTGCTGATGACGGATGATTGATTAGCAATATATAAAATTTAGTGATGATTAGGATTACATTTCCCATCAACACCACTCCAAACCCACATATATATTATCATGATGGCAGGTGAATTGCACTAATGTCACCAGTAAAGTGTCCTCTGTGACTTAAATCTGAGGGTTCATGAGTTGGTGCACATATGAATCTAGCATAATTTCAGTGATTGAACACGTGCAGTCACCCGCATGAAGCATTGAACTTTAGTTGGCGGCATTCGACATATAGTCATCTGCTTTTCCTCTCTGAGTCGCCTCTAATAAAGACTTCCTCCTCAGATGGCTGCCATTTCAAGCTATCAATAAAAATGGCTGGTATCTGCTCTGCGGCCGTACCACACGCACACTTTGTCATCCTGGGAATTTGTTTTGGACTCACATAAAAGCCATTAGTCATGTGAAATGGAGCCTCAAAAGCCCTCAGCCGCGTCCCATATCACTAATGCAGAAAACCTCATAGCAATCTATGTGCTGTCATTACATTAATGCACAAAAGTCAATGCAACAAACACCCTGAATAAGATGCATTTCTTACATTATGGCCTGATAGTACATGAATCTTTCTCTAAATAACAAAACAAACTGTTACAGCAGGGAATTGCTAGTTTGGCATACACATTTACTGCCTCTGCAGCAAGTAGAATTACATTTTTACTAATTGGTTATAAGAGCAGATAAGCACGTCTGGCAGTTATTGGTTTCTGGATAGGCTCAATAATAAAAGTACGTGTGCTTGGGTGGGTCATCCAAGTGGCAAGCAACATGGAAGAGGAAGCCAAATTAAGATTCCTCTAATGTATATACAGCACAGTATATCCTGTTCAGAGCGCCAGCCTTCACCCGATGCCCCCCCAACTCTCTCTCATATGTGCCTGGAGTGAATCAGAGCCAGGGGCGGACATGTGTCTGATATGATGCATCTGTCAGAGGTGGGAGCAAGAAATGGATTTGTTTTTGGGAGGCAACTTTTACTGGGTGTGATGCTGAAGAGAATGTTTGCGCACATACATGCAGGCACACACGCACACCATTAGTCAAGGACATCCAGGAAGAGTCTGATTCACTGTTCCTGCAGCGATGAATCTTATTAGTTAACCCCTCTAACATGAGTGAATCAATAACAGAAAAGTGATGTCAGAGGGTCTGAGAGGTGCAAAGCTGCCACTTTCAATTTGCTGTAAACGCTGTCAAGGGTGGAGATGGGCTATTTTTGGAACAAGAGATGAATTACAGCAGAAAGTTAAGAGAGAAAGGAGGATGTAGAGCAGTCATTGTGACGGACACAGTAGAACATCTTCTGACTAACAGCAAATTAAGTCCCAGTCGTCTGACTGGGGCGTTCATTTCTTTTCATCTTATCGTGTGAGAGGAATTGAATAAATCCACTGCAGCAGGACCGGGTCACAAAACTGTGTTGACATTCAGTCAACTGAGCCATTATTTATTTGAAGAATGAAATTTATATGAAAAATTAATCTGTGGTGAACAGAGGTGGCTTTCACATTTCTGATTTCTGGTTTGAAAATGAGCATTATAATGCCATTGATCTGAAATTCAAGCCACCAAAGCTGCCTCATATTGATTTTTATTAATTGAATAAAGGCCTGAGTGGAAAGCAATGTTTTTATCTGATACGCAGCCCTCCCAAAGGACGCTCACATCCATAGAGATGATTTGCATTTCAGGCACAGACATGGATGATTCTCTTGATAACGATTAAATGGTGCATTTACCATTGGCCACACTGCTGAATTTGGTATTTGCAAGCTGAACTATTCAGTTTGTCAACATTTGATTTTGACAGCTGCTTGGAATGGTGAAGGGGCATCATTTAGCCACTGAGGAATAAAATTCAAGCAAACAAAAACGCAGATTTTGGGTTGGCTCAGGTTGGCTGCTAGCCCATTTATTCCCTGTGGTTCTGGACAGGTTGCCGGCGTTTCTCTCACCAGCTGAGCCTCACAATCCAGAGTACAGAATGTACACACAGCAAGCAAAAATAACACTTCCGGTAAACAAAATAAAACATTCCCTGACGTTGAGCATAACTTATTCTCATGACCCAAGGCAAAATAACTTTATAAAAACAGATATTCAAAACTTATATGTATAATTCCACATTGAGTCATAGGTCTTGTCAGTGATACAGCTCGGATTTATCGAAACATTCTTTTATTTTGAAAACATTTCCGGTTTCATTTTGTTTATGTCTGCGCCTTGACACTTCCGTGACTACCTCGCTCAGTAAAGGATGGGAATTATAAAAGGAAAAAAAGACCCTCCACCTTTGTCTTGTCTTTTTTGCATTATAGTAACACAAAAACAAGTGAAGAAGCAAATAGAAGTCCACGAAATAATAAATCAAATCTTTTCATGTCGGTAAATAACATGATGCAATTCACTCTGTTTATTTCGAGTATTTCAATAAAAAGCATGGATTTCAACTTATCAGATAACAGAAAAGCGGGGTTTACCGACCTTGTTCTGGGTCCCAGTTTACTTGTTTCCTCGGGTTTTCTATTGGGAATTTCATTTCTATTTTTGTTCTGGATGAAAACGCAGAGAAATGGCTATTTTGTATTTTGAATTTTAAAAAATCACGAAAATCACGATATAATACGTCTCCACATCTTCACCACGTCATGTTTGAACCTGTCTGAAGAGAATTGTACGGAGGAATAAAGCGCATTGTCTGCTGCTGCTGATGTCTCCCCTCCTCTTTTCTTCTCCGGCTTTCCTGACGCCTGAGTCCGTCTGAGAGCCTCGGTACTTGTGAAACCTTCCACTGTCGCAAACCACATCCCATTTCTCTCTCACACACACATCAGCGGTCCGGTCCACAAACACCGGTGGAAGGTGTCCAAATGTGCAACTTTACGCACGCTGGTCACAGAACAACGGAGAAGGATGCTCTCCACCTCCTCCTCCTCCTCCTCCACCTCCTCTCCTCTCCTCTCCTCCTTTTTCACTCGCCTGCCTTTAACTGCTCCTACCTGGATGAATCTACTTCGAGTTTTGCACCAGTAACACTTTCAACAACGTTATTTGAATACTCACTCGTGGTTTTTTGGTGTTAAAATGAGATTATTCCTTCACGGTTTGGCAGCCGGCGCCCGAGCACATGGCGTAGAAATCAGTGGTAGATTGAAGCTATGACATCATTCGCATGTGTGGGAAACACTGCATTATTTATGAATTTGTACAGCTACTGAATGCTCATCCTCCAAAATAAGGGAGCAGAATGAACTGGAAAGAAGCCAAACAGGTGATTAATGTTATTATTGCTGTGTTGCACTTGACTGGAAATGTATGATTAGTCATATGTTCAAAACCATCAGCAAACAATAGTAAGGAAATCTGTGTCTAAATATTCGCTGTTCGTGTTATGTTTTCATTTGAATATGTGAATTCCTGTGTATTGACATCAGGGAACCACTGTAACCCCATCAGGCTGAGCTGTCTAAATGTGCAAATGAATAACAAAATGCAATGAATACATTCATGTATGTAGGAGTTGCATTGCGCAGCAGAATATAAAATGCAGCAAACAATGGCTGCGTGGTAATGCAAGGCAAAAGAATAAATCCAATTTAAGAGCAAACAAAAGGCAGGTAGAGAGAAAAAATTCATATATATTCATTTAAAACCAGATAAGCAAAAAGCACATTAAACAGATGTGAACAACAAACATGAAACCAGGCTTTTTTATAAACCTGGAATGAAAGAAAACAGGTTTTACATAACAAACCTTGATTATGTGACAAGCAATCACAGTAGTTTGACATGGCAGCTTTGTGAAAGACAAAAAGAAATTAGCCGTAACCCAAATGTTACTGATGTCATAGGTGCATATTCACCATAGGTCATAGGTCAATAGTGAGGGGAGAAACAAAGCTTTCCAAAGCACTGAATCACTGAAGCAAATTCACTGCTTCGAAGTATGTCTGTGAGAGAAAATATGAATGCTGCTTTTAAAACATGTCAGGTGTTTTAATAAAATATGATTCATTTATTATTATGTTTTGATAATAAATCAGTCATCAATACATATATATTTTTGACAATATCAAAGACGTGTCAAGCATTTTCACCTCATTCTTCAGCCAATATCTGAATGTTTTCATGTCTGAATTATTATAAAACAGTGAGCAACCCTTCCATTTTTCTTTTGCACAAATGTTGACATGAAAACTTTGCTGTGGAGTGGAAATGAACATTCTCCTCATTACACTCAGTCGCTCATTGTCATGATTTTGCTGCTCTTAGACATTATACATTTACTTTTTATTACAAAAATGTCGCTGATCAATGAAACCAACGCACATCTGTTTACAAGAGAAGTGAATAGATACAGTATAGTGCAAATCATTATTCAAGTATTAGCATAAAATAGTTCCTCAGAATAAAATTAAGTATACTAATTTTTCTCATTAGCAATAAGAACATGCCTTTTGTATCAGGACCAAACTCAACATGACAGCTGATTCTGGTTGGGGAGCTGTCTGGAGGACGAACAGAGAACAATTCATTCAATACGTTCGTTTCTGTGACATCTAGTGGTGGAATAGGATACAGCAACGACATTTCTTAATTGAAACAAACAGGGGTGTAACTTGGGCTTTCTTGAATGGTGTAAACTATTTTTGTTTTGGATTGGCCACTTGATTTTGTAACATATTAGTGTAGTAGATGGGGGCGATATGATGACAGGGTGTGATTGTGTACATGGGATAGAAATTCGGAGATCGTTGTCTTTTTTTTTTTTTTTTTTTGAGAACACAGGCTCACCTCGCACTGATGAGGCTGCTGTACATCGATGTTTCTAGTGAAGTAGTACCAGCCGGTTCTTAGCGGTCACGTGATTCGCCCAGGGACCAAAGCGGTTACTCCAGCTTTGAAGCAGAGGTTCACAGGAAATGATGCGGCTCAGAGCTCCGAGCTCGTATCGGAGCAACGGCGTCACACGGCCATGACTATTGACTACCTTAGAGCACTAACATGTTTACAGTGACGTACAATGTCGGTTTTTGAATGTATCCAAGCCCCGTCGCTACTGGCCGTGAATATATGTGAAGAAAATGGGATACGCTGAGTGTAGGCTTGGCATGGCTTCGAGAACAGGTACGGACAACACGGAGCTTTAGCATTAGCATTAGCTAGCAATGACGCGAGATGACGCGACGGGGGAGAGCAAATTGGAGCTGTGCTCTCAAAGCAACCGAGGGATAAAGTCCTGCTGGCTCGGTGATTTTTCGCTCTGCCAGCTAGCTAACTTGTGCTGAATTAGTTATTGACCATTCTTCACTCGTTTATCCAGTCTGTTCACCAACAAAAAACTAGCTTACACAGGAGCAAAAACACGAATAAACAAACATCAGAGAAACAATTAACTAGTGAAGCTGTCGGTAAATCTTGCTGAATGGTTCGGAGCATTACGAGGTATTCATCGAAGGAATTAAAAAGAAATATCAAAACGGAATTACACTATTAACATGAATATGATTATCAACGCATGGTGAAGTGATATGAGGATATTAGTTTTGTGGTCATAATATAATTCTACTAAGAAAAAGTCATCTGTTACGTTTCCATCAAAACAAAAAACATGATGTGATGGTGTTGTCTATGAGGGTACCAGCAGCCCTTGCAGGTACTGGCATGTTGTCATTATAAATTAATCTGATAGCCATAAGATGTTTGTATAGACAGTAAGTGTGGAAACATTTCCATGAAATTGTCTTAAAATATGTTTTCTAACCAGAAATGATTCTGTCCAAGTGTTTTCTATCCACAGTTTTTCTGAGGGGAGCCCTTATGAATCCACTGTATCTTTATTTCAGGGAGTGCATCATGTAGAACAGGGTCCAGCTTTGACGTTAGAGGACCGACTCTAAAAAGTAGCTGTACGTATTTACGTCTATCTACATTAGTCAAGTTTTAATGAGATGAGAAAATTGTACAGCACTTATGTGTCAAATGTAAACTTTAACAAGTTTTTTTCTCTCTGTTTTCATGTTTTCAGCATTTTGTCCACACCCCTACAGCAAGTTGTCACAAGCGATTGTTAAAGACCACATGTTGTCTCATTATAAAAGGATTTACTCAGCAAAAGGTGAGCACATACACTAACATCAAACCCACTCAGCTCTTTAATACATCATGTTCTACAGCATGTTTATATATGTCCAAAAACAGCAATCTTTTTAATCGTTTGAGTCACAATATGATGATGTTTGTCGTCTTTTGCAGCTGTCATTGATTCCTCAGTACCCAAAAGCTTGATACATAATGTAAAGTGTAAGTCTTACAGCCACACTCATTTAGTAATGTATAACATCTTATCTGTCTTACTATAAGTACGTTTTAACAGGGTCTCATGTCAGAACCGAAGACCAGCATATCCTTCCTAAACTAACACTGCACTTATAATACAGAGCTCATTACATTTACAGTAAGTACAGGAAGTCATGCTGGTATGACTGTGCTATCATGCTGGTGTTCTGGATCTACTCATACTGCCTGAGAAAATACTTTTAAGCAAAATGAATTATGCAAGAGGAAAGAGCACAGTGGAGTTTGAAATCTTTTACAAACTACTCAGCGCTGACTGATTCATTCATATGAACAGATAACGACCAGATCAGGCAGGAGCGGGCAAGGAAAGGAGGCCGTCCCCAGTCAGCCCTTTCTCTCTCCCAGAGGCACAGCAGAGCCTCCTGCTCCTCTGCTCAGGTGAGGAATCGTGGCTGTTACTGATGTATATTCCACCTGGTCATGCTAACAAATAGAACATGTGATTGACAGAACTGTAAGGGTGACTCAGCTGTTTTCCCTTTTAGAGTACATCGTCTCTGCAGTATGAGGACAATCCCTACATCTGCTCAAGAAGTTCCAGGGTGTCCAGCCCGAGGTTCAAAACCTCCTTTCATGTAAAGGACATAGTTTATCCTGTATATAAAGGAGATTCTTCTCGCCCAGCTTCAGAAATGAAATATCGAAGCCCAGAGGCAACTTCACACAGGAAGCAGTCAGTGTGCTCACTTGGAACGTCCAGGCTTCAAAGTAGCTTCAAGACATTCCAGGACCCTGTGCAGAAGACGTACAGTGGAGATTTGCTTCAGAAGCATTCACAGCACTTTACCCACAGCAAACCTTTCACCCCTAAGACCCTGAAATCAGATAAAGCCTCGTACCTGTCAAAATATCACTACTACAGATCACCACAAAGGAGCACTTCTCAGGATTTCACCAGCTCCAGATTGCACGAACAGGAGACACAGAACACAAGGTACTTCATGAAAAATTGTACACAAGGTAGAAGTGGATGTGAACTTGAAATTATTTTTTGAATTATTATCTCTTTCTACAGCACAAAAATCAAACACATGCAGGAATTTAATGACACATCTCAGGTAAATATGAGCATTTATTTATTTTTTAATGTTACATTTTGGTGTCAATCACAGGATTTTTCACAAGTCTATCATTAACTCTGACTGAGCCTGTTTACACTATAAAATCAGGAAAAAATAATTGTAATAAGTGACTTATATATTATTATTAATAATGCATCTGGGCTTTTATGAAACAAAAATTAACTTTGAAGGTGACATTTTGGCAGTTGAATATCTCCTCACTTTTGTGTTTTACAGGAATATAGAACAGAGCAAGAGTGGTCTGAGGATGAGTTCAATGGCACGTACTTCTCAGCCTCAAGACAACCAACTCCAATATTGAACGCTAAAATGTACGGTCCAGTCATTCACATACTTGTAAAATCTTGAAAATGTGTCTGCTGCACTCTTAGCTGGTTATATGTACTGTGATGCTGAGTCATGAAAGTTGTATGAGGGGTTTTAAAGAATGCACTTTCTGTCTTTTAGGGTTTCGTGTGAAGGTGGGAAATCCCCTATTATGAAGCGTGTCTCTGCTGAGTAAGTGCTCAGATGCTTACAGAGATGAAATGATGCAAGAATACATTGCTGCTCTGAATCATTGTAAGAGGAAAAAGTAGCGTTTGCAAATAATCATCTGTCATGTGTCTTTACAGGGAAGAAGAATTAATTTACCTCGAATTCCTTTCTACTGTAACTGACGACATCGTGTCAAGAGGGTTCATCTCTGACGGGTTTGACATTTTTATAGACATTTGTGAGCCCTCCCTGATATGTTGACCAGCCACCAATCTGACCTTGTGTTAATTTCCTACAGAGTCCTCGACCGAGTGATAAAGCGGCACATTGAGATGAATCTGCATCACCTCAATGAAGTGAGTGTTTAACATTATGTGAGTTATCAAGCGTGTTGAGAAAGGATGTTACTGTCCAGTGCTGAATGTCTTGCGTTTCTGCTTGTGTTTAGGCTAAAATGCGCCACCTTCTGGATGTTCTGCGCAAAGACTTTAAGGAGCCGATGACCATGTCGTTCGCCAGTGCAGACCTGTGTGATTCACTTCTACCACAGCTGGAATCAGGAGTGTCCATGTCCAAACAGACGGAAGAATATCTGTTCCCCTGTGTGTCCCGGAGTAAACACTGTGATTCATCAAACATCAATGCTGTTCCCCTCATGAACTCCACGCCGCTGTGCTCTCCTGGGACAACTGCTTCCAGACTTACAACAGAGGAAAGCGACAATCAGGAACAGGGCTTCCCTGAATTCAGTGAGCATGTTTCCAGTAATGAAGAAAAGGAGGATGAGCCTCCAACTGATACAGGTGCTGTTGCAAGAAACGATGAAGAACTCATCAATCAAAACACCACTGATGCCCAAGAAGAGGAATTAAATCAAGACCAAGAAGAGGCCAGTCCTGAAAAACAATCCAAAGAGGTAGAAGATCTGGGAAGAAGACTGTCAGAGTCCCTGCACGTCACCAGCAGCAACCACACAGGGATTGATGAGGAGCAACATACAGATACTATGTCTTCTCTTAGTGACGACGAGTTCTAAGATTTTGTTTTCAAACATCCAATTTCCTTGAATGTTTTCTTACCAATAGTGTTGTTGATGACAAAAAAAACAATTTTATAAATGTGATTATTTTGATATTGTAAGCCACGCATTTCAAAAGCTATTTCTAGAATTTTACAGGTGTGTGAAAGTAGCAATAGCCTTTAGTTTTAGTGGATTGCAGAGGGACAGTCATCAGAATAATGTAGGGCTGGTTTACATTTTTATTTAGAGACATATTGCTGTGCTTGAAAGAATCAGATGATTCTTATGTGTGTTTACCGCTGATATGTAGCCACGTTGACTGCCACCAGAAAGTGTCTTTAAAACTACAATAAAAATGTATATTTTCCTTCTTTTCATGGTTGCGTCTGATTTTTAATAATTGTGACAGCTGACCTTTGCTACTACAAGAAAAAGTTGTTTAGCAAACGGTTATGGAAGAAAACATCTATGTCATTGCACAACATGCTGTGTTAGCACTTCCAGCTGCCAGTCGATGGAGAAGGTAAACAGAGGGTCAGTGGGCAGCAGTTGCAGGCAGCAGCTGTCTCCTCTGGCATTCTCACCACTCGGCATTCCAGCTGTCTGATGTCATGCCGCCGGAAACCTCCGTGTATTCTTCCGCGACAGAGGAACTAGAATACTTAAAACTTCAATCTAGGAGCACAAGAAAGCACCGCGTCTTTCGCATGTATGTCTATAATCGAAGTGACGTTTATTGCGAGATAGTGTGGGCTAGTACTGGGTGCAGAAGGACAAACTCTACAGGTATAGACCGCGGAGGTAGACGGAATACACTTGTTGCTCTTCCAATCCCAGGAAGCGATTCACGCTCGGAACCTGAGTGAACTGTGGAGCCGACCGGCATGGAGCGGAGCGGCCCATCCGTTCTCACGCCGAAGCAAGCCAGCGATTAGTTTTCTGTCTTTTATTTTTTGAGAAATTTAAAAATATAGATATATATCAGGTGATCCTGATGGGAGAACCCTCGGGAGTCAATTCCTTGTTGGACCTTTACGTCGCATCGGACGGCTAACGGTAATGTTTTTGGCCAAAACATTTACCGGCGACGTCAGCTTCCCTAGGGTGTCGTCTATTTGCTGAAACCTCATTTAGCTCGCTAGCCTTGGAGCTAATGTTGATGCAGAGTGTGAGGAGTGTATTTAAGCAAGCAGTGAGACGTTCTAAGTAGTTCTAGAAGGGAAAGTCGTAACCGTGGAGGAAACTGTGTTCTAATTGTAACAGGTGAAGTGTTATTTGACTTTGCTGGATCACGAGTAGCGCATTCATGCAATAATAGTCTACTACATGCCGAAATTAGCCGGAAGTTATATGCTCAGTTTTTGGACCAGACTATTAACCGGAGTACTATTATTCTCATTACACGCGTTGTAAAACAAATTTAAAGTATTATACTCTAAAACCGACGGCCTGTTAATAAAACTGAAAGTTATAAATCAGGCTTAAACCAGACTGTACAAGTTAGTGATATTGTAACGAAATAGTAGTTCAGTAACTTAAAACGGATTCAATACGTTTTATTTATGGCTAAACTGAGTTTATTTCTTTATGAGTGTGAAGACTTGTACAACTTAATGCAAAGGACCGGAAGCTAAATTGTTATTAATGAGGATGTCCATGTATATTATATATTGCTATCATAATAAATATCTTCTCTTTCCTTGAAGGTGTGTTGACGATGACCCTCATGACCTCTGACGTTCATCAGGTTTTTGAAGGGACGCTGATGAGAGACATTTCTCTGGATTAAAGCTCTGGGAGAACTGTGAAACATGCCCCTGCCATTTGGCTTGAAACTCAAAAGGACTCGAAGGTATACTGTCTCCAGCAAGAGCTGTCTTGTCACTCGGATTCAGCAGCTCAATGGAGAGTTTGTTGAATTTACCCTTTCGGTGGAAAGCACCGGACAGGAGTGTTTGGAGGCAGTGGCCCAGAGATTGGAGCTGAGAGAGGTATGTAAGTGCTGCAATCTCAGATTCTGAGCATTCTTTTCTCTTGTCTCACACTTTGCTTCAACAGGAAAATGATTTTAAAAATTCAGGTCATGTGATTTTTGATGAAAAATGTTGATTGTTTGTTAAAACGGATTTTTGAACTGGTTGTCCTGACACAAATTAAGAATTTTACCTTTACACTGTAATTAAAGAAAAGGAAAAACGTATTCCCGCACACTGCCCAATTTCCAGAACAAACAATTTATTGGTGCCATGTTTAAGTCATAGACCTGCAACTGGACACACTGTAAATGTATCATTATGCTCTAATCATTCTATAGAAATATAAATTAGAAAATCTCGTTACTAGATTATTAAATGTTTTTGGACAAACTCTCACACAAGATCAGTACAAGCCATGGCTGAAGATGCATAATGTCCCTGATCTCACGTCTGTGCGTCCTTTGCGTTGTAGATAACATACTTCAGTCTGTGGTACTTCAACAAGCAAAACCAGCAGAGATGGATAGACTTGGAGAAGCCGCTGAAAAAGCAGCTGGACAAGTATGGGCTGGAGCCAACTGTTTACTTTGGAGTCGTGTTTTACATACCCAGTGTCGCCCTGCTGCAACAGGAGATCACAAGGTGACGTGCCGTCTGTCACACGTTTGAGTTGAAGTTTGTGTCAAGAAGTGATAATCACGCTGTGGTTTTGTCAGGCATGCATCAAGGGATTAATTTTCTTTGTAACTATGCAGTGACCATGTGATTTCTTAATCCCCTTCTGTTTCCCCACAGATATCAGTATTACCTTCAGTTGAAGAAGGATGTTCTGGAGGGCAGGATCTCCTGCTCTTTGGAACAAGCTATTCGTTTAGCGAGCCTAGCAGTGCAAGGTAACATGAATTATAGCACTGGACTAAACTCCACCCCATGCTTACAAATGTCTCTTCAACTTCTCCCGCTCTGCAAAGTTTTAAGGATAATGGCACAAACATAGATTGACATATTTATATCAAACTGCAAAACCCAGCAGCGTGGATCAACAAATATGAAAAGCAGGACTTAGTCAGTCTGTTCTTTCCACGTCCATTATTTTTTGTGTCCACACTATTTGATGAATTCCCTCTGCATTCACTGAGTCAATGCTCGAGTTGACTCATTGTTTGTTCTATGCGCCACCAAATAAGCACAGTCATACAAGTTTAGTTGTGCTTCCAGATGTGAATTCCCCTTCCATGAGCTTAAAGCTCTGACATATCATCTGATTTTTTTTTTTTTTTTTGCCCCACCAGAAGAATCTCTGACCCGGCTGGCAAAGTTATATCAGGCACTGCAACTCTCTGGGTTGTGTTGTAGCCTAGCAACGTGACTGATGTCACTGTCTGTTGCAGTAAAATGACGTGTTCCTTTTATTTGGAGGAAACACATTTCTTTATTCTGTTGTGTAAATGAAGTTGTGTTGCTTCTATTTTGAGTTTGGACTGAGGAGCAGCTGTAGCTTTTGAGCGTTGCTGCTGACTGGGATGCCCAACATAGTTGTGCGGGATGCCAGCAGGCAGGCCGGAGCTGTAGACCGCACGTTGTTAGACATTGAAGTAATTCCCTTCTATAACAGACAGCCCTCTCCCTCCCTTAAATTCGCTTGTCTTGACATCACACACTGCAACATTCCAAAATGGCATCACACCATTCTGCATTTCTTAAATTAACCTTTGACAGGATCATTTTCGAGACAAGAGCTGAGCAGACTAACTTTCCACTGTTATTCTGCCCACAGCTGACTTCGGAGACTTCAACCGCTATGATTCCCAAGAGTTCCTCCAGAAGTTTGTGCTGTTCCCAATCGTAAGCATTTATTACTTTCGATATCACGTGTTTCACGTCAGTGTTTAACTCGCCCGTTGGCGTCTTTGTAGGACTGGATCCAGGATGAGCGAGTGTTGGAAGAGGCCACGCAGAAAGTGGCTCTGCTTTATCAGTCCTTCAGGTGAGCACGTTTTCAACCTGGTCCCTTTGTAAAAGGATGCAAGTTCATGTCGGTATGAAATAAGCCCAAATAATTTAAACTCTGCGATGTATTTTACATTTAGTGTGTTTATGTGTGTTTCACAGAGGCTTAGCAGCACCCGAGGCAGAGATGTTGTACATGCAGGAGGTGGAGAAAACAGAAGGCTATGGCCAGGAAAGTTATCAAGCCAAGGTAGTTTCAATGAAGAAAAAGAAAATCATCCTCTTTGGAGATTCTTTTTGTGTTCAAGTTTTTTTTTTTTTTTTTTTATCCCATCAGGACAATACAGGCACAGATGTTACCCTGGGATCCTGCCTGGACGGCATCTTTGTCAAGCAAAAAAACGGCAGGCCCCTTCATTTATTTAGGTATGTTTCACTCACTCACATCATTTTAGACAAAGTTTAGGGGGCTGTGAATTGTGAATTGTAGGGGGGCTGTGAATTGTCTCCAGACCTGCATGTGGCCTTACAGGAAATGATTCAGGGAGACTGTGATAGCTGATAGCCTGTGAGAGATGAACCTGACTGACAGTGTAAATACCAGAGTGCGTTGGACCGACTCTCCTGTTTGTGTTATTTTATTTGCCATTGTTTAAGTATTGCCTCAGTCGCTTTACAACTGCTGTGTGGTTAAAAATGTCACATGACATCATGTGTCCATCCATCCGTCCCCCCCTTCCCTTTCTATTTGCCTCTGTGCAGGTGGAATGAAATTAACAACATGAGTCACAACAGGTCCTTCTTTGCCCTGGAGCTAGCCAACAGAGAGGAGAGTGTTCAGTTCCAGACTGTAAGTCTGCATCGCACATCACACCCGCGCCTATGGACCCATCCCCCGGGACATTGCAGTTTCTTATTGGATTTAGCTAAATTGGACGTGGCCCCTGTGTCAGAGCTTACACCAGCAAGTCTTAACAATACACCTGTGTTTGTGTGGGTGGGGTTGTTTGGGTATGTTACTTATGTGTGGGTCATTAAGTCAAGTACCCTGAGCTGAAACTATTTTAAGGTCTTACTCAGGAATGTGTTAACATGCAGATAATGAGGCAAACGTCAACACTGCGCTAATTGTCTGGATTTAATGATTTATTTTTATCCTCTTCCTTGTGTGCGTAGGAAGACATGGAAACCTCCAAATATGTGTGCCGGATGTGTCTGGCGAGACTCAAGTTTTATAAACTTAACAAGAGTAGCCTGTAAGTGTTGTTTGTTTTTTTTATTACACGTCTAGTCTACTTCCTGTCTCCTTGTAACTTGTCTGGAGCATGTGACTCGTCTGGTGTAGCCTCACTTCTATCCTCCTCCTCTCTCTTCAGAGAGGAGTGTGACCCCCATCCTTCTGAGGGCTCCCAGAAGTCCCTTCTCACTCTATCCTTTCCTCGCTTTCCCATGCTCTCTCGTCCCTCTCTGCCTTCTAACAAGGGGTGAGCAGCACAGTTCGCCACCGCCTGCAGTGTGACAACACCCATCCCTTCTTGGTTACCTGGCAAACAATGCCATAGCAACAGGCTCTCCATATTTGAATGAGCCTTTTGTTATGACGCATGAAGTATTTTTCCATCCTTGCAAATAAAGTTTAACTATTTGTTGTTGGGACAAATAGCCTCAGATTTGATGATGCTACTGTGCATCAAAATAAAATAAAATCAAAATAATTGTATAATTGTTTCATAAGATCGGCAATCAAAGTGTTTATTTTCCTTAAACTAAGTGTGTTTTTCAGAAAAGTATTCTTGGTAAGAGCATGAGCATGTGATCTTTTTTTCCCCCACTGACAACTCTGTTCTCACCAGTCAAACCCAGCCCACGGTCGTGAACCCGGTCAGACGGAGATCATCTACGAGAATATCTCTGGTAAATCATTTCATGCACACACACACACAACAAAAAACACATGGTTATAACTTCTGTATAAAATGTCCAGCTTACATAATCAGAAATCATGGGGCATCACACCACACATCTTTATATGAATATATGTTTCTGTCACAGTTTGATTTAATGTTTAATGTTTTAATGTTTAATGTTTTGCTCTTGGATCATATGAGCAACAAGTAAAACCACTTCTTGTTGAATTGCAGCCAAAACCCCAGGGCTACATGATGCCTCCTCCACAAATGCACTATAATGGCCATTTCAGCGAGCCGTACACATCACAAGGTACCGGCTGTCCACTGATACGATCATGTCTTTGAGCTCCGCTGCAAGGTCAGCTAAATGTGGTCGATCACTTGTCGTCTTTTGCTCTCTTGCAGACAACCTTTACATGAACAGTCAGAATGGTTTTTACTACCACTCCCAGACCAGCCTGGATTGCCCTCCTCTGGAGTATGGCAGCGGGGGGCGTTTGCGTAACGGCAGCGTCTACAGCGCCCACAGCACCAGCTCTTTGACCAATCCCCAGCATTACCTTCAGCCCTCCCCCATGTCGTCCAATCCGTCGATCACCAGCGACATCACCCGGCCGGATTATGTCCCCTCGCATCGTCACAGCGCTCTCATCCCACCTTCTTATCGTGCCACTCCGGACTATGAGACGGTGATGCGTCAAAAGAACCGAGGGGGCGGACTGGTTTTGTCTCAAGAGCACCGGCAGAGCCACTCCATGAGGAACCTAAACATCGGAAACTCGTATGCATACAGCAGACCAGACCCTCTAGTCTACAGCCAGCCAGAGATCAGGGGGGAACATGGCGGAGCGGCCCAGCACCACCACCATCCCTTCCATCTGGGCTCCAGCTTCCACAGCCCATCTCCATATCCTTACCCGACCGAGAGGAGGCACGTGGTCGGAGCAGTCAGCGTCCCCGAGCTCACAAATGTCCAGTTACAGCAAGCGCAAGAGTATCCAGCACCTAACATAATGAGAACTCAGGTTTACCGCCCCCCTCCGCCCTACCCGTATTCTCATCCTCGGCCTGCTAACAGCACACCTGACCTGTCGCGCCACCTGTACGTCAGCAGCAGCAACCCAGATCTGATCATCACACGGCGCGTTCATCACTCAGTCCAGACTTTCCAGGAGGACAGCTTGCCTGTGGCTCACTCCTTACAGGAAGTGTCTGAGCCTCTGTTCAGCGGACCCCCACACAGGCACCCATACCACGCCCAGAAGCGTAATTCCATTGAGATCGCCGGTCTGGCACACAGTCTGGAGGGGATGAGGCTCAAGGAGTGGACAGTGTCGTCTTCAGCAACAGAAGTGGCGACCCCTCCTCCGGCCGTGTGTGGCGGACGCTCTCAAGGCTCTCAGCTCAACGTGTTCTTAGAACGCACAAAGACAGAGGAGAGGGAAGAAATTAAGGGGAAGGTGCAGTACGGACACAAGAAATCCCTCTCCGACGCCACCATGCTGGTCCACAGCAGTGGTGAAGACGAGGAGTTTGAGGACGATGCTGGACGTCACACTCCACTTTCCCAGGATGCCATGGCTGCGATCGTTCCCGACCAGCAGCAGCCCAGCTTTACACAACGCTCCCCTCTGACCCCTCAGCAGCAGACTCCCATGGAACCTCCCCCCGCGTATCCCATCGGCTCCTCTCTGGACCCCTCCATCGCCGCCTCCCTCACCTACAAGGTTCACACCCTGATCCAGGAGAGTGAACCCGTGTACCTGCTGGCAGATTTGCGGCAGCCCAGGATGATGCCCTCGGTGTCAGAGGGAGACCTGAATGGTCTGGCCAAGCAGCAGGCTCAGAGGGACTTCAAGAGGAGGCCTGTGTCTGATGTGCCCACCGGGAAGAAAACGGTGGAAGGGTTGCCTCCTCCGGTGAGTCATGGTCCGTTCTCCTCTTTCGCTTGGAGCCTCTGATTCTTTGTCTTCATTCTGCTCTCAACTCTTTTTGTGGCATAGCAGTTAGCAGAAATGAAAGTGTCAGGAGCTGCTAACATCTGTTACTTCAGTTTCACCAAAACTCAGCCCAAACCCTCCACAGTTTATGATATATAGTAATGTAATGTAATGTTTTTTTTTAAATTTAATTTTATTGTATATTATTATAGTGTGTGTTCATTCATGATTTAATTCTTATTTTATTTTAAATATCTGGCACCATGATAAATGTTTGGTGTGTACAAACCTACATAAAAACAGATTCCGATTCTGATTTTCAGTTGAATAATTAGAAATATTAACACACACAGGCTAAATGTCAACTCAAATAAGGAATAGGCGTGCCATTGTGTTACTGTTGTTGCTGCAGCTGCAGCCTTTGATTGTTGTTGTTTTCCGTCACGTTAATTTCTAAATTGACTGATATGTCAGTGTCAGCATGTTTCCATTATGAGAACAGTCTTTGTCTCTTTCTAGCAGAGTGGTAAGCAACAGCTTGTCTCTGGAAAACAACTCAAACACACTGAAAAACTGTAAGGACATTCAGTGCTCCAAAAACAGAAATTGTAAATCATGCATTTCTAATCTAATCTATGGATTCTGATTTAATTATTACTAGTTTGAGGTGAAAACCTAACTCTTAATAGTCATAAGTTATAATGCGACAGCAGCAGTATGCATGAAGTATTAGAGGCTGTGTGACCGGTGAGGAGTGACGCACACAGGCTCACTTTGACACCTGCAAAGAATGTGGTCGAGCTGCCTTTAACAACCGGACATGTGACATTCTCTCAGCGTGAAGCCAGCGAGGCTGCGCTGCTCCTCCCCTCCGCTCTACCTGCTCCCCCGTCTGAGAGACCCAAACACGTTCATCCTCTGCTGCGTGTCGACTCTTTTATACCCAGGGCATGAAGAAAGGAGCGAGGTCAGAGGTGAAGAAGATGGGCCCAATGAAGCTGGCCCATCTGAACGGCCTGTCAGCATCCAGGCAGCCGATGCTAAACGAGGTCAAGGATGAACCTGAGAACGCCTCGAATGACGAGAGAGTAAGGCACCTTTGATTTAATCAGCTGTTGACATATACAGTGTTTTACTTTTATTAGTTACTGACACACTGAAACCACTACAGGGTCACTTCGGCTTTAGGAAGAAAGTATTACATGTTCTTTTCAAAAATCTCACACATACTCAAGGTGTCATATACACTCATAGTCGACTTTATATGCATGGCTTTTGGTTTGATTTATTATTTCTTCTACAAATTAGTCTCCATTTTAATTTGTAGATTCATTATTCACATAATTTCCCTATTGCTAATATTTGTATGCTGTCTATGAGCAGTGCACACACTGTATTCTGAGGAGCATCAGTCTCCTCGTAGGTCCAAACAAACTGTAACAGGACACCAACCGCCAGTTTACTGTCAACCTAGCTCATCTTGAGCTCAGCTCGAAATATTTGTGCAGTCATAGAACGTTAAAGTACCTTTTACCTGGTATGTTCTGACATATTGTGTAATAAGAGATAACAAAATAAGATCAATATAATAATAATAATAAAGATGATGAGGGTAACAACAACAAATTAATAACATTATTAATGCCTGTGTGTCCCTTTGACACGGTGTAGTAAACCTGTCCTTAAAAGCAGCGGTCTTCAAATGGAGTAAACGTGATGCATTCACTGTCATGTTCCTTGTTTATCAGTGTAAAGTGCTGGAACAGCACATGGAGAGCGGCGAGCTGTTGAAAGAGTACGAGAGCATCCCAAAGCGCCGTCCCTCAGGCGACTGCATTGTTGCCCAGCAGCCAGAGAGCTCAGACAAGAACCGCTTCCAAGACGTGCTGCCTTATGATGACACCCGAGTGGAGCTGGTTCCCACAAAAGAGAACAACACCGGCTACATCAACGCATCACACATTAAAGTAATTACCCCCGCCAGGGAGGTTCTGTCTTTTCAGTTGTTTTGTGTTTATCGGTCTGTTTGTTTGTTTGTTAGCACAATAACTCGTGATTTCCATCTGCATCTGGGGATTTTTTTTCTGAAGGAATCATTACCACGCATGCAGAGAATCACAGAGGACTCGCAAATAAAACTATATTTGTGATTGATGTATTATTATGGAACCATTAGCAAAAAAGAGGAATTTATCAATAAGTATTGAACTGAAAATGTTATCAGTGTATCTCCAAATGGTAAGGGGGTGGGTTTGGTCATATTGATGCAGATAGAATAACGTACACATAGTAATATTTGGTGTAAATCAAAATATTGGGTGGAAATGAGCTGCTGGGCTGAGGTCTATGTTTCTCAGCACATTTTGTAAAATGTGTTTGTGACGACATACCTGATCATCAGTATTTGGAGGAAACTCCTGTGATTATTTGAAGGAATGTCCTCTGTGTCCTTAGGTAACAGTGGGCGGGCAGGAGTGGAGCTACATCGCCACACAAGGTCCTCTGTCAAGCACTTGCCAGGACTTCTGGCAGATGGTGTGGGAACAAGGCATCTCCATCATCGCCATGGTTACCGCGGAAGAGGTGCGCTCCGTGTGGTTGTTTGTTTGTTTGTCCGGTCTACCTGGATCAACCGTCCTGCGTCTCCCGGTTGTTGCAGGAGAGTGGCCGAGAGAAGAGCTTCAGGTACTGGCCTCGACTCGGCTCGCGGCACAACACGGTGACGTACGGCCGCTTCAAGATCACCACGCGGTTCCGCACCGAGTCGGGCTGCTACGCCACCACGGGACTGAAGATAAAACACCTCCTGACCGGACAAGAAAGAACGGTGTGGCACCTGCAGTACACGGACTGGCCCGACCACGGCTGTCCTGAGGACTTCAAAGGCTTCCTCAGTGAGTGCGGCCGTCGTCTGCCTGTCATGCTCAGACACCAGTGTTAACACAGCCCCCCCCCCCCCCCCCCCCTCTCCCCCTCAGCCTACCTGGAGGAGATCCAGTCAGTGAGGAGACACACCAACAGTATCAGTGATCCAAAGAGCTCCACCCCCCCGGTGCTGGTCCATTGCAGCGCTGGAGTCGGGCGGACTGGAGTGGTCATCCTGTCCGAGGTCATGATAGCCTGTCTGGAGCACAATGAGGTAGGTCTAAGGGTTTCAAAGAACACGCGTGGGGCAGACGTTCAGATTTGTAATCACGTCTAATCACGTTGTTTGGGCCAAACTCAGTCATTTGTTCAATCTATCCAGATGCTGGAGGTCAGAACCGTCCTGTCCAAGCTGCGTGATCAGAGGATGATGATGGTTCAGACCTTGTCCCAGTACACCTTCATCTACAGGGTCCTCATCCAGTACCTGCGCAACTCCAGGCTCATCTGAGCCGCGTTCCGTCCGCGTTCCCCGGCCGCCAAATTTGCAGGTCGGTGCCAAACTGCCACGTGAATGTTCCACCGGAGCGTTTGGTATTTGATGGACCGTACTTTGGCCAAGTACTGAAGCAGACAAGGCTGACGGAGCGATCGCCACATGAAGGACGGCGTGAAGACTCGCAGCCGCTTTGAACCAGTATTACAGATACTATTTTTACATGTGTTCTTAATTAATAAAGCTCAGCACTTTTACGGTAGCTGCTGTAGACGTTGAACCAGTGTTAAGCTGCATTCAAACAATCTTAAATACGTAAAGACACACTTTTGGACGCCAGATATGAAAACAAGACACGAGAAAACCTCCGAATGCGTCAAACGGTGTGAAGTGAAGGTTTGCGCAGACGTGTGGCCTCCGGATGCACAGAAACACACAGGTTCACGTTGAATAGAGCAGAAGGAAACATTAGGAATGCTGTCGTTTCCACACTTGAACCTTCAAGCAACATAATGGAGCTGAGGATACCCTATACCATATCGCATACCATTACTGAGACTTTCGACAAGAACCAGCGGTCGAAATGAAATTGCGCCCTCTACCTGTCACATGTCCAAAATAACTTAACAACGGGTCTTATAAGGTTAATCAGTTCCATTATGTTGCTTGCTCGTGACGATCAGCCACTCATGGCAAGAATAACAAAATGTGTGTGTGATCCAGGAATCTGTCACAGTGGTTGAGTGAAGAAACACAGTCAGTTTATTGGGCTTGAGAGCCAAACTTTAAAAAATATTTTATGCACAACTTTTTAAAAAATAAAAATCAAAAATCATTGAAGTTTGTGTTAGTGCGCAATCAGATATGTTTTAAGATGAAGTGCCTTTGAACTACTGGAAGGGGCTTTTGGTTAAGATATTTCGACTTTTTTGCTTGTTTGATTGCAGTGAGGTGCCATTCATAATTACTGAACTCAAGCGCGGACCTTGTTTCTCTGCTCTATTTTCTTAAAAGAGAACAAAGCAGAGAAACGAGGTCCGTGGCCCGTCGGGTATCGGTTTCATGTCGCCTCTGGGCTCCGTTTGCGCGCCTGGACGACCGGACCGACCGGACCCGAACCGACCGACAGTCTCTGCTTTCAGTTTTTTGGCTGACACACGTGTGAGAAATGTCGCTCCTCAGTGCCACATCCTGCTGATACAGACGCCCTGCTGACTATGACCAACCTCTTCCACAATCTCCTTCCTGCTACAAGTACAGGTTGCTGAAAGTTCATCGGGTCAAATATTTGTTTTGGATGTTTCGACACCCAGATTCAGCTCCACATGCCATGTTTCCTTCATGAGAGCAGTAAGAAACTGCGTTTTTACTTAACTTAATGTTTATATTGACATGTTTTTGTGTTGAATGCACTGGAGAAGAAATGTCTCCGGATCTTGCAAAGCTCCGTGTGATTTTTGCTTCAGGTGTGTTTAAGCAGCGGATTGAGTCTTAGTGCAAAGACTGAAACAAATGATGTGTGTGTGTGTGTCTGAGGTGAAGTAGTTTTGTCCTTGTACAGATGTGTTCATAACGTGAGGAGTATTGGTGATTGTACAAAGTGTATAAACTATCTATTGAGCAGAAATGGTTTGCCATTGTACATTTGACAAAAAAGTGTAGAGAAACTTTTCAGATAAATATTTGGAAATAAATGGTTTGTTCTTCAGGTGCTGATGAGCTCATTGGTCAATCAGTGTTTTTATGTTTGCAGCAGAAGGGGAATAAAGCAAATGTATAAATTATATAACTATATAAATGTATAACTTGATTCTAACATTGTAGTAGGGAACAGGAAGACAGGAGGCAGACATCACATCCATCTGAACAGGAAGTGATGTGACGAAGAGAAAACTAATGACTCGTTATCAGCTCTGGAGGAGTGAGACTGGGGAAGTATTCTGTGGAGTGTGTGGACCTAAAGACTGGAGCTGTGGATCAGGTCAATGGAAAGAAGTTTGATGGAATCCCCCTGATGGCCCCAACCACGGTCAGTGTCTGTTTTCATTCATTTGGACCCTAACGAGTCATTCACACTCCATCTGTTCTGTTCCCTCTGCAACCTCTCTCACACACACACACACACACACACACACCTCTGGAACTAGAACACGTACAGAAGCTTGATATTGTCTGTTGGATGGAGGAGAAAAACTGCATGCGTGCAGCCCCACGTAGGTTCAGAAGAACCCTCGTTGATGAAATCCGGTTTACATGTCTGTAGCACAGATGCTATCATTTTTAATAAAACACTCTTCGACAATAAAATAGTCACAATTAATGTTACTTTAGTTAAGTTATGACAAACTTTGGAAAAAAAGTCAATTTGAACCAAAAACAACAGGAGGGTCAAAACGTTTCCCCTCCAGAGAAAACACATTCGGGGTTCAAGTTGAAGTAGAAAACCTACAAAATGAGCAGGAATCAATACTGGTGCCGTCCTCTCTTTCCTCCATGTGTCCATCCACCACCTCTCCAGCCTACCCCACCTCCTCTCCAGCCTCCCCCACCTCCTCTCCAGCCTCCTCCAACTCCTCTCCAGCCTCCTCCAACTCCTCCAGGTCCTTCTTGTCTTTTCTTCCAGGCTGGCATCTCAGGAGGCGGGGCTTCTATCTCTGAGGGACGTCCTCCTCGATCTGGAACTCGCCCCATCTGGATCTGTGAAGAAGAGCAAAGCCTGTTGGAGATGACACACATCAGGTCACACAGACGAGGAGGGAGGAGTTGCTCCTGTACCTTGTTGATGGCACAAACCGTCTTCTCTCTGCTGGAGCCGCTGCTGGTCTTCACCACGTTGCAGAGGTCTTCTCTGGCAGCCAGCAGGGAGGCCACGCCCACCGTCGACTCGGACCTCAGAGAGTGTCTCTTGGGCTGGTACACCTGCGCCATGCTGTCCAACCTTACCTAACGGCACAGACGCAGTAAGATCATGACTTAAGAGGCAAAGTTTAACACTAGTACACCTTCCATATGCTGGCCTTTTATGTTTTATTTACTTTAGCTGCCCGTTTGCACACTGGGACAAACTATTTTTTTGATCTGAGAAGTTAAACCATGAACGTACCTTGGCTCTGTCCGACCACCCGAAGGACTGAATCGTGACGTCCAGCCGCTTGATCAGCATCCTGCGCCTGCACTCGTATTCAGACGACAGAACCGTGCTCATGTGGTGTAACTTCTCCTGTGGACGTGAAGATAAAAGTCAGCTCAGACTCTCCTGTGAACACCGATGACACCCGGAACTCATCACTTACCCACTGTTCGCTGCTGAGAGACTTCTGCAGCACCGGCTTTCCGACCGAGCCACGTGGAAGATCTTTAAGTATGTTATCAACCTGGAATCACAAAAGAAGAAGTAGCAGCGAACTAATAGGCTCATCTCCAACCTCCCATTTCTGTCTAAAATCCTTGAGAAAGCGGTTGCAAAGGAGATGTCAAATTTTAAGTAAACTATTTGGAGACTACCAGTCAGGTTTTAGAACTCAGCACAGCACTAATTTATGTTACAAATCCAAGCTCAGTGACAATGTCAAGGACATCTGCATCCATAATAATAGTGCTTTGGCTAATTTATGTATTACTTAGCAAGTCTGTATGGTTTGGTTGTAAGGTGTGTGTCTCCTTCTGCTCCTCTCTCCATGCTGCTTTCCTTAGCTCCTATCTCTCCTTTCTCCCGTGATGTCCCTCTACCTGTCTCTCTCTGTTTTCTCATCTCTGTGGCTCTCTTTGGTTCACTCCAACTGGTACATGTAGCCTGGGATCTGCCCTGTAGGTTTCTCTGCCTGTAAAAGGAGTTTTTTCTCACTTCTGTTACTAAAAGCTTGCTCATGTGTGGTTTCTACTTCTATGACTTGACTTTAAATACATTCTACAGCATGACGAGGTACACGCCTCCTATATTAATCAACTGGTGACTTTGGGATTAAAGGACCTTGTTGTGAATTTGTGAGAAGATGTCCCCTGCATCCTGTCCTCCAGGCTCCGGTAGCTTCAGTGTTTGACAGATGTTGAGCAGATCCTGATGTTCTGAGCTTCTGCCTTGTCGTTCGTCAGAGACTCGTCGGCACGTCGTGATCTGAGCCGCCTGGAGCTCTGAGCTCAAGAACACTGACAGAAGAGACCACTTACTCAAGTGCTATCACACCCTGCATGACGGTACGCAGTCTGAGGATGACGACATACAGACAAACTTGAGGTGATCCTTCGTGTTTCCCTTCAGAATTCCTGACAGATCATACGGACACTGCAACTCCTTCAACAAAGCCCTCACTTCGACCTGCAGGCTGTCCAGGTCCTCTGGCAGGAACACACACACACACACACACACACACACACACACTTCATTAACATTCGGCAGGATCCTCCTGAACCATGTGTGATGAGGGAAACCTCACCTGGACCGGAAGTAACATCTTCTTCCAGGTCACACAGCGGCTTTAACCTGCACACCAACCACCGGTACAGGTCCACGTAGTCCGGGGAGGACAACCCTCCCTGTGCGGCTCCGAGCAGCGCCTCCTCCGCCATCAAGGGGCCGTCATAGCTGCGAACCGCGGAGAAGTGAGTCAAAAGTGAAGTAAAACACACGACTGCAAATCACACACAGCCATTTTAAACTGTGGACAGCACACGATGCTACAAGTAGCATGCTAACAAGTTAACCCCGAGCTCACCCGAGTTGCTCCAAAGAATCTAAAATGTCAAACTCCATGACCGGATGTGTGTCTTTCACTCGCAGCTTAACACTTCACTACGCCTCGGCACCCACAGCGTGTTTTTTTTTTTTAAAAAACGTCAACACCCATTCATTTACGCGGCTGCATGACGCTCCGTCGCTGGTCCGTTCGCGAAAGTGGTCCGGGTAGAAAATATCACCTCCGGCAGTAATGTTGTCCCCTAGTCGACAAATATACACGTCTGTCAAGTAATTATTGAAAATAATGTCCCTTAGCATAGTTTGGAGATGTTAATTATTCAGTAATTATTTTGTGCATTGCATATAATAGTATTAAAGCTTCTGAAACATCTACGATGTCTCGTCATGTCTTGGCCTCTGAAAATGGCCTTTAGATAATCACAAACTGACAAGTTACAGTGCCGTTCGGAGGTTTGGGGTCATTCGGGCAATTTCATGACAATTTCAGTTTTTTAGTTTCTCCAATCAACAGTTCTCACTGGTGCTAACATATTTGCACAAGGTTTTTCGAATAATCAATTAGCATTTTAACACAATTGGCTAACACAATGTAGCATTCGAACTCGAGAATGATGCTATGGATATATTCCACTAAAATCAGCCATTTACACTCAAAATAGTCATTTACTACATAAACACTTTATTTTTTCTTGTGATCATGGTCACAGATTTGCTGGGAATTCCAATCTATGCCTGTAGTACTATCTTCAGACGCTTGGTGACAGTATAGACAAAAGAAATTTCACCTAGCAACACAACTGCTTCGTGAACATTCACACACCTACACGATTCCACGTGATACCTGTCCTCCACTGCCACATGTGCAAACAGTCCCACTTTTCATGTGCAACCACTTGCATTTGTCGACTGCTGGTGTGCACACATTCACATGTACACACAGACAAACAAAATGCCTCTGTGTGTGTGTGTGTCCATGTGACACCAGCGCGATGTCATCTAGGCCACTTCCACTCAGCCCACATAAAACCACTTCCAGTGTGAATGGGACCACTTGGACTGTGGTGGCAGACTGGGGTCAGAGTCGATTCAGCCGTCTCTGACAGTAAAATTACTCCCACCACTTATGCTTTCTCATCTCCAACCTCCCGTCTTTACCATCCCACCCCCCCACGGTTCTCTCTGATTCATTGTCCCTCTCCCCGCTCCACATAAACACACAGACCCTGTTTATTTTCCCATTTGACTGAGCAGTCCTGATGCTCCATAAGAGATCAAAATAGCAAAGCAAAAATCAATTGGCTCTGCGAGTCTCAAGACTACCAAGCATTAAATTGGCTCTGAATGACACCACTATGTGAACAATTTTTTTATCGTTCTGCTTGAGAGAGAAAAAGAAAAATCAAGTGAATTTCGGGCACATATTGCTGTTGTCCTGTCTCTAAAATCTGGTCGGGGAATGTTTCACTGGATGCATGCTGAGGTTTTGTCTCTTGACATGTTATTGTCAAATGACGCCTGTGTTTCTTAAAGCAAAAGCATCACTGTTGTATAAATTTCATTACATTTTCTGGACCAACATATTTTTTATAGATTTGGGTCCAGCGAGGGCTGAACTTCATCAGTATAGTTTAGTTTGTCAGGACGTTGAAATGCCATGTCGTCTGTGGAGGACGGACTAATTACTCCACATCAATTAAGAGTAGTTTTCCAGTGTGCATGTGTGCTGGTTGGTGACAGACATATAAACCATGGAGACCGCTGTTTCCTGCCAAACTTCCTGGGCTCTTCAATTTAACTCTTTGATCTGAGCGTTATGTAGTGAACTCAAGCTAGAGGTGGCTCCTGGGGCCAAAGAGAGGATGGATGGTGTTTTATATTCGCAGCAGGAATGGGGGAAAATGCTGACCTGTTTCTGTTTGAATGAAAGTTTACATTCTAGTTCACTTTGAGATTGTATAAAATCCTGTCGGGTGTTTGTGAGGTCAGTTTGTGGCAGTGTGTATAACGTTTATGGGTCTCTCTCTGCCTTTAATGCAGTTGTTTGTGTATTCTACCATACAATATACTGATACTACAGATACTCAGGTGAGTGTAAAGGACTTGACCTGCGGCATGGTCTGCAAAGCGTTTGAGGGGTTGATGCGATTATTTGGGGCAGCAGATCTGGCAAGTTTTCAAAGGAGGTACACTCACTTTGTTGGTTGGAATTTACAGCGCCACGGTAGAAGTTAATAACAATGCATGAAGCAATGAAAATAGCACAGGTCCTGCTCCAAAAGAAAAAATGTAATTGCTCTCAGGTTGCATTCTGGAGAAGTTTGGTCATTGAAACACATGTAGGCACTCACACACACACACTCATTGGCAGGCACAGAACCACATTTACATCCCCCACTCTTCACGTACACACAGGTGCATATGGAATCCGGGCTGGGAGCAGAACCAGGGTTAGAACTCTGAATGCGCAACCTTGTGTGTGTGTGTGTGTGTGTGTGTGTGTGCAGTGGGGAGAAGAATAGGGCCGGGGCCACATTCCAGTTCTACCTCCCTGGGAGAGAGACGGCATTCAACATTCCACTGCCTTCATATCAGGCCAGGTGCGTTCCACAACACACACACACATTTTGACAGTGTACAACCACTGCTCAGTCATATATAACATTTGTCAGCGTGTACATTTGTGTGAATCAATGCATGATCACAAAAACCAGCATGACAAATAGGATGTCATATATGATGCTGTGCTAAACACACCTATACATGACACACGCACACGCACACGCAATCAAATCATCAGTCCGAACATGCATGAGCTGCAATGCAATGAATGGATTTTTTGGTGGAGGTTGTGCTATTTTAGGAGCATGGCTGAACTACACTGTGAATGTACAGCCAGCCTTGTTTGAAGTTCATATGGTGTGATGATATATGAGTCACATAGGACAGCGCAGACGGGGGTGGAGTGTGAGCGTGTGTGTGTGTGTGTGTGTGTGTGCCCATCCAGTTCTTCCCTTTCATTTATCAGGGGATAAACTTCAGCGTCCTTCCCAGTTGACTAAAATAAAATGGAAAATGTGTGTTAACAAGTGCAGTTACAAGTTGCAGCACATGTAAAGAAGAACAACGGCAGTGGGACCTTGTGCTGATACGAGCAGTAATTCACAGTCCGTTTCATCAGGGTTTGGTCGCATGTTCAGGCCCAACGAGCCTCAAACAAAAGCCCTATTCAGTGTTAATGTGCTGCTTCCCCTCCACACAAGTCCGCCATCTCACAGAGAGAAAGGTTGTTGGTTCCATGCTTCTCGACAGGCACGGGACTTCATGCCTGACAAGCCATGAATCAGACCATTACTCTTTGCTATGCTTCCCTCACTGATACGCTTAGTTCCCCTATTCTTGCATTCCCCTTCGCCTTTCCCCTTATCTCTATCCCACTTCCTGTTCTCCATCTCTGTCCCTCTCGTCCCCTTTGCATCCCCCCCGTTCATGTCTGCTGGTAGCGCGAGCCAACTCCCGCCCTTCTCCCACTCAACCCCCCTCAGCCGTCTTCTCATCCTTTTCCATGTGGCGACTTTTCATCAGTGAAGTGCCTTCCTGGCCTGACTACTGCCACCCCACCTACTCCCTCCTCCACTCAGTGAATGGATGCAGCATTAAGATAGATAGAGAAAGAGAGAGAGAGAGAGAGAGAGAGAGCGAGAGCGTCCTTCCTTCCTTCCTCCTCGAAGCACCACCCCTTTGGCTGTCGCAGAAGTGGTATGTTCCACAGCAAGGACTGCAGAAGTTGAGAGAGCACATTGTCTGTAATCTGGCATTGCAGGGGTCACTTCCTGACTCGTGTGTCCGCTCCCCAGCCCAGTGCAGAAACAACCCGACACACACACAAACACACACACACCACCCGCGTACACTCCCCTCCCTACTCGTCTATCCGTTGGCCAAGTAGCCTAAGGCTTTTGGACAAACCCTGCTCTTCCCCTTTTGTGTAGGAAAGCTCCGACATCTGAAAACAATCAAATAATCTGGGCACAATGCGCCTCTTCATGGAGGGGTGCTGGTGGTTCCCAGATGAGCGGGAGGATTAAGTGGAGGAGGTCATAGGGGAGAGAAAGAGAGGAGCGGGAATGGGGGCCACACAGCTAAGGGAGGGTGGGTGGTGGCTTATTGTTACTAGGTTTACATTGGAAAGTGTGTGTATATGAGTGTTGGTCGTTTGGATCGAGAGGATGTTTCGGGAATGAGTATGTGTGAGCGTGAACGAAGGAGTCATGTCTGACTCAGCGACGGGTTCATACCGGGGGGAATATTGCAGTTTAGTTATTCTTGATACCAAAGTTTGTTCAGACTCTAAGACCTTTAAGATCACAAAGAAACCTTCTAGAAAAAAAGACAGAATCAGGATTTTTATGTGTGTGATTCCAGCCACATACTTGTGCACACAGGAGAGTGAAGGTATGTTCTTCATATGGGCTGAGGTATGACGCGTCTGCCAAGATCCATATGGTCCACAGCCTCCTACATCGTTGTCTGCAGGATACCGGACAAAAATCACCACTGCCCTGCTGCCCCTTCCTGGTCAAACACTCAGCTGAAGGGGGTCAGCGTGATGAACTTAAGAGATAAAACACAAAGCAAGGTGGATTGTTGTCCAAATTGTGGCAATAGAAACAACCGCCTTGTATCGCGCTCGTACGGTCTATCACACAAACATCTGCACTTGCATGCACATACACAAAGATGTCTGGGCTCCAAACATCTCCGGGTGCGGCGCTGGCAGTGTGAACAAGGCCTAGATGTCCATGACCCTTTGAACCCTGAAGACCACAAACGTGCCTGAAGTTGTTGTGATGTCGTCGG
>CAAKHB010007257.1:153843-166729 GCA_901007665.1 Aeoliscus strigatus | reverse complement strand
CGTGATGAACTTAAGAGATAAAACACAAAGCAAGGTGGATTGTTGTCCAAATTGTGGCAATAGAAACAACCGCCTTGTATCGCGCTCGTACGGTCTATCACACAAACATCTGCACTTGCATGCACATACACGTCTCCCACTTCCCTCAGACTGTTCCTTCTCATCCCCATGAGAATGGTAAATAGTCATCTGTAACTTCCCCTCCAACATATTCATTAATCCCCTCTATCCTGTGGGGCTGGACCATGATTACAGGGAAGCCGACTGAAGCCGCCCAAATAAACACCCCTCAGGAAGCAACAAAGGCCTGTCCACCTCACCCTAAACACAGCTTCCCCAGCTAGATCAGGTTTCAATCAAGCCCACTCACGACATACAAACAATAGGAAGTAACAGTCTCAAGCCCTGGAAATGCTAACTGTGGCTGAAACCAATCTAGTTTCCCCTTTTTTTATGTGTAGCTAAGACATGAACTGCCAAAAACAGTAAAAGTAACTAAAGCTTTGGCATGCTGTCTTTTTATTTAGCAAATAGTTTCTGATAGCACATGCCCTCACACACCCTCCTGCCCCATGTCAAACACCAATGGGAATTTAAGATGCTCACATATTTAACATTCTGATCATTTACAGAACTTAGACAATCCCTGAGATGTGTTTCTCTCCAGGGCTTTGCAACTGAAATGACCTTCAGTATGAACCAACATCCTTGTGCATGGTCACAAGACTGCCTCTTACAGCTTGAGACACTAGTTATCCACATCCATGCTACTTAAACGGCATCAAAGATTTGTCGGCCAGAATTCTGTCCTGGATCTTTAGTTTCGCAGTGGTCATAGGGCGATCCAGGCAGTCAGACGGAGCGATAGTCAAACATGCCTCAAGGCCCTCACACTTCCTATTCCTTTGGCCTCTACACCTTTGCTACTCAGCACCCTACAATTACCGTTCCTAAAAGTTGCTGGATTCTGAGGCCAGGCCCTTGCTAATCATAGGTATGCATTGTTGTGTTCAGCTGCCAGACCTTTAGAACTCAGCACCTTTTGTTTGAAGCCACACCTTTTGGCCCAGGTTCTAGCCCACCGTCATTCAATTCCAGAACAAACAAACACCAGAGGAAAAAAAAAAAAAAACACAAAAAGGAGCAATGTGAAGATTGAGGTTAGAGAGATAGGTTATTTACCGATGATGAGCCGATGAGTCATCACTAATCCTTATCACTGTGCCCTGAAGGCCTGGGCAGACAGTAAGGAGACAGACATTGAATTTTCCCGTACAAAGAGAGGCCTTTACTTCCCTTTTCTTGTGACCAAATCCGGCCTGGTTTGCAAGGAGCTGGTGATCCCATCACCTGTGTTTTCAGCTTGGCATCTGATTCTCATCATAATCCAATACACTGTGAGTCATTCTCTTATGTTAACATCGAGGAATCTTGCAGGTTCTAGATGTCACCCTGCTCCTACACACCTGATCCAAATCACCAGCCCGTCGTCAGGCCTCTTCAGAACTTCACAGAAACCGATTCAGGTGTGTGAGAGCAGGGTGACGTCTAAAACCTGCAGGACAGGCGACCCTCGGGGACCGGATCGGACACCCCTGTTTTCAGAGGTTGAAGATATTAAATTGATTGGTTTAACAAAGTGAACATGAACTTTCTGCAACCCTGAAAGTTTGTGCTGTGCGGTGTAATAAAACTCAAACTGTCACCCAACAGAAATAAGAATCACTCATCGCAACAATGAAGACACAGTGAATAAATGTTATTTGCGTTGGACTCTGCTGAATGAGGTTTGTGTTGAACTAAACACATCCTTAATTCTGCGGTTGCTTGTTGGCAACGCAGGAATGTTGGCTTGTTTACCGACACAGAGACAATCGAGATGACCCTGTTTGCACTTAAGGAGAGAAGTGAAGGGATGCCTGTGTTAGCCAAACATCCTGTTTCCTTGTCTAAGTACACTGTGGTGTGTTGTGAGCACTGTGTGAGAAACACAGGAAGTGCAACCAGGCATCCACAGTTGTGAGATGAGAAAGAGGACTGACTTCCTGACCTCTGAATACACCAAAGAATACAGGCATGCAAGTGGGAAAATTCATGGTCATTGCCTTTTTTGCCCTATTTGAAACCGACACTTAGGCGGATTGCTCAGCATTAGGATGAGAACGGTATTTAAAAATAGAAAAAGGTGAAGACAGCTCATCACACAAATATGGATGAATTATGTTAATAAGCAACCAAACTGAATATTCATATTCATCTGGCATCTGTTGAAAGCATTTATATGTACAGTATGTACAGTGTCAAGGAAAGGTTTATATGTCAGCATCATAAACCTGTGGCACAAGCTGTATGAAAGCCAGAGAAATACAAAGAAACTTCTCACACAACATGCTGTCACTATGACAACCAGGCAGAATCACTTAGCCTGATCTCTTGCCATTCCACACAGCACAGAAATCCAATAGCATTTAAGTATTATGCAACCAGGCCAATGATTTGCTCTGCAAAAGCTTTTAACACGTTTGCAAATAAGATTCACAGGGACATACATGGATTTTCTTGTGATATCCTGCACTGTTTATGCTATAGCTGACTCTCTTCAACATTGCCGTTTGTGATGTGAGATGTACGTAACTGTATCAGTAAAGTTTGTATTTGTGAATGCTCATCAGTCATATTGATGCTCACAGTTTTTCATAAAAACGAGGAGGAGTGGGAAATAATCTCAATATTATAATAATACTATTATGGTTTTAAATATATATCATCAGATTTTCTTTATATGCTGTTTCCTCAAATTCACTCTATAGGCTCCTATGTAGAAGAACCCTGGGAGCATAGAATCCGAAGGGGGTCTGATGTAGTTCCACGTGCTGCAGCCCAATGGCTGTGTGTATTTTAAAGCATTTCCCTCACTTACTCACACACACAGAGGTTCTAGAACGTGTCGGTCGATGACGGTACAAATAGTTAATGAAAGAAAGATGAACATGAATTGTTAATGGCCGTGTGTTGTATCACACCGAGTCCTCCCCCCGGATTATTCTCTACTTCGCGTGCTATCATGCAGACTCTTCCCTCTGGTATCAATGCGTGATTGAAGGGAAACTTCTTTTGGGAAGTGCTGGGACTACTTTAGGTCAACTTCGGAAAGAAACGCCCTTTAATCATTTCATATATCTACAAAGAGGCGCCGTTTAATGCGATCATTGATCGTGTTGAATACAAACTCCTATTTTGCGTGCTGGTATTCTCTATTTTACGCTTTTTTGTTACACCGCGGAAGGATCTAATTTTCTCAAGAGAGGGTCGACACATCCGCCCAGTTTTCCGACGTTTCATCCCCCCGAGTTGAAAATGGAGTTCGACAAAAGCAGATGTTCAACAACTTCTAAGGGAAATTAAAAGTCTCGGTATCCTCGCTTCACACGTCAGTATTAATACCGGGGACAGTTTTGGCTCGGGCGTCCCTTACTGCACATTACTCGGACACGTTGGCGGAGCAACGCTGCACAGCGCTTTTTCAAGTGTTGTCCTGGACCTGAAGTTGGCGAATGGATGCTCGACAGCCAGCCGTAAATAACCTGCCAAACGTTACAGGCTTCGGCGATTTCTGCGGGGTTTTGAGGATCTGTACATCTTTTCCCACAAACTGAGGATCTGTGTTTGGTTTCCGAAGGATGGTTCCGATGGCCCATTTGCTGTGGTCGGATTTTACTTCCAGGGAGGACAGAGTAAATCAACGATTGTCAATCCTCCTCGCGATTTAACGTTAGTTGCAGCGGGCAAAGCTAACGTGAAGCTAGCTTCACTTGGTTTTCACAGGGACGCGTAGTTAGCATGCCCCATTGTACGCCGTTTACTCACTAACCGAACGGGGGTACTTTCTATATGTGAAGGAAAATGGTGATATTTGTGGTATTTTATCCCGCCGTCACTGCGTCGTCGATGCTATTGCTAGGATTTGGATCCCCGTGAGGAAAAAAATGAGTGAAGATTCAACAAATCCAAACAACGAGTGAGTACCGTCTTTCAATTCCCCTTTATTTCAGACCTACGATCACATACATGGGCTTTATTGAAACGTAAACCGTCGCTCCACTCCATGACTTTCGTGTTACTATTCTCAATGACATTTCGAACCGAGTGACGGAGGCATTTTATCACGTTACCCGACAGATATCATCAATGAGAAACGCACATTTCAAATATTTTAGTCAGGGTAGATTTGCAGACTAATATCCAGAGGTGTGATGTGTTCATATACGACAATCTATACGAAGAAACATCACAGGCCTCGATAGAATATTCTAAATAATTATAGTCGAGTAATAGCAAGTACATAATGCTTCTTTATGTGATATAAATGCAGCAGGAAAAATACTTGTATTGGTTCTAGATACATACACGAGAAGAATCTAGTCTAAATACGAATTTGAAATTAAAAAATGTCTGCACAATACAACACGGCACATTGGCAAGCGAGATCTATGTGTATCTGATGGCCGCCATGATATTCCTGAACCACAGATTAAAATCGTGCACATTTTTATTTCCGTCCAACCTTTCTTTAATGAAACACCCCCACCCTCCTGCTCTTCCACCGTCAGTCGTTTGCGGCAATGTCAGCGTCGAAAAGCTGAAAGATGCCATTTTTTTTCTCAATCGCACTCATTTACATATCACAATCTCCATTCATAAAAAAAGGCGTTAAAAGCCGTCTCATTCACGCCCCGGCCCGTCCAGACGCGCGGGCGCCGATTGCCATATGTACACAAGGTGTTTTTGTCCACGTCGAGCCTGTTTCAGGTGGCGTTCATGGGATTGTTTTAACGGGCTGATCCCCCTGTGTGCGCTTGTTGACAGTCAGTGAGAAATATCTGCTTCGGGAGGTGCTGCGGTCACATGATCCCCTCCATTCATAAAGTACCTGCCAGCCCCATTCACAGCACTGTACACTGTTTCGCATTGCAGCGACGATCACACAATGATCACATTTCCGTCTCTGCGTTTTGCTGTGCGGTGCCTCACGTAGAGAACACCACGTCTGTTGATTGGAGCCACGTTTTTTCGGTGGATTTTCTCTCATAATGTGTTTTGTCACAGCGGAAGTCATGTTCTGTTCAGCTATTTACAGTGTCACGGTTTAACGTTTGATACACGCCCATGTTTTTTTTTTTCTTTTCTTCCTTCACTGTGGCGCTTGTGAGATGAAGTTGTTTGATTCATGAAAGCTTTGTCCTTGAAATACACTTGTGGTTTTTTTTTTTATGTTACACACCTGTTCGTAATGGTGATCTCCTTCATAGAATCAAACCACACAAAGTCGATTACCACGACACCACAGGTATTGAAAGCATATAAATTCATCTGAAATGGTTTGGCAGGTAGCCATACTTTATCTGAAATCATTCAACCTGTCATTTTTGGATGCTTGAAACCTCAGAGTCTGTCGTCCTTATGAGCACGTTTTTTCTTTGTGTCAACCTCCAGAGAGTGAAATTCAGCCGTTCTTGGATATACATTTTCTGAGACTTCCTTCAATAACCTAGACGAACAGCCGCTGTAGGCTACAGATCATCAGCAGTGTGCAGGCTACGTTATTTACTGGGTTTGTTCTTCGCTGCGTGATGGCAGCAGCTAAGATGGCGAAGTGATCCCAACATTGTTGCTAGGATTCCACCACCATTCTGGCTGGTGTATGATTCATAGTAATGGAGTGAACTGAATATTGAGCGCTGCCTCAGCCATTTTTTCGCGGAAGAGAATCTGTTTCATATGCTCTCACTCTTCCCATTGAAAATTAGATCTATTACACAGAGCTTAGCTCTCTTGAACTCATTGAGATCTTTACCACAAATTCATCTAAATCTGCAGTATAGTCACGTGTAACTATACTTTGTGGCACAATGTGTCACCCATGTGAGTTTTGCCATGGCTGATGGCGTAATGTACCGTTAATTTTTGACATCTGATAACGTAAAACAATATAGTAATAAACGTGTAATTGCTGAACTTCACACTGATCATATAGTTTGCTTTGTCTCGGTTTGCTTTCATGCACTTTGCCAACATTTAACTTTGGATGGGAAATGTAATTTACGCTCATGCCCTTCTTTGTCAAACAGCAATATTGAAGCAAGTTTAAGTACATACAAGAGTACAGTGTACGTATTGTGTGTTTTGGAAAGAAACTTATCTGAGTATCTGAGTATCTGTTGCTGTGTGTCTAATATGTAATTAGCCTACTTTGCTGGAGTGTTTCTGTATACTTTTGACCCATAGAATCGATAGAATAAAGGTGTCTTTGTATAGATTCACACTCGAGGAACTGATGATGTCGAGCCTACGGGTGAGGATGTGCAGGTAGTGACGTCTGACTGACGGTTTAGTCACATCATGTGGCTTATAAACAGATTACGAAGTTGGAAGAAGTCATGTGAAGATCAGGTTATGTCTGGCATGATTTTCATAATTCATTTTGCGAGTACAACTAATTTCATTTCATATTTTAAGAATTAAGAAGAAAGAGGATGTTTGAAATTTTGACGCAATTAAAAATGATAGTATATCAACTTTGAACAACTTTATTGGGGTACCTGGATTGTTGTGAAGTCCACCATACACCAGGTATAGCTATCAGTTTTGTCTGATGGATATCCTGTAGGTGTTTGTCAGATTTGGTCTGATGTGTTGGGGTCCAGAGCGTGGTGTGAGTTGCGTGTGTGTATGTGAAGGACTGCCAAGACAAGTGGGCTCTTATGTGGGCAATATGATGTAGGACTTAACGAAAAACGTAAAAGAGAGACACGACACAGGTGGCAGTGAACATTTTCTTTTCCCACAGAGGGCTGCTGTTTGAACCTTTTGAAGGTCGGTCTCCCGTATCGTCAACTGAACCTGTGAAGCCTAAGAACCTATTGTTTTAGGTTCCTGCAGTGCTGTTAGGTTGTCTGTTGCCAGTCAGGTGATCTTGGCTGATTCCTCTGACTGTGTTCTCTTCCTATCTGTGTGATTGATTTGACAGCTCAGCGTTTTATCTGCCATGTGGGTGTTGTGATCTTATCACCTGAGGGCTGTTTTGCACTCTCATTCCTGTTGCAGGGTTTTCCAAACGCATTCCTCCTAAACAACCCCCATCAAGTCATGAAACGACAAAAGGAGACAACTACTTCAGCTGTTAGGTCTAGTGCTTTATGGCCTGGGTAATTGCTGATATCCTGTGAGCCTTATGTTAAGTTAAATAATTTCCTGTACATTTTTTTTCAGGTTCAATCTTACCTTTTACAAAGTCTGCTGAGCTGAACAGATCTGAAGTTTAGCTTCTGTATTCTTTTAGGGAAGTGTTACTTGTGACTGTAATGGTTTATGTTGTCTGACAAAAGAACAGAAAGAAGTGGAACACTTCACAAAATGCACAGTTTGGTTTGTAGCAGGGTTTGAGGCTATTGCCTTTTTATCTTTACAGTTCAGAAAGACCAAGTGATATATTGTAATCCACCATTTACTGCTTTGAAATCTTGTATTCTCAAGGACATTTACAGCCATATAGAATGTTAAAAAATACAAGAAGGAGGCGTGGAGTTGTCCCCGTTGACTCTGTCACTGCTTCTGTCAGTGTTTCAGTTCGGTGATCACCTGTATGATCTCATAAAGGGGCGGGCCTGCAAGACGACAGTCATGCAATGTGCGGTGACAATTAGGAAACCTTCAGATGCCCTGAGGTGCTACGTAGGCTGTCTGACAACTCTTTCTCACATTACCGTGTTGCTGTGTCTTTAGATAGTTTAATCGGATGCTGAAATTCTGCATCTTCCGCCGTGGCATAACGCTGCATATATCTCACTCGGAAATCCCCCAATGCTTTCATTTTGCCCCTCGCCCTGAACGATTTTTCCCAGAGACGGTAAAGTTGTTTGATTCTACGTGGCTCCCCTCCTCGTGTGGTGGAGACCTGAATTTTTTCATATGTCTTTTTGGCCTCGGCCCCATGTGAGCATATTTTAAAGAACCTGCAACCATGCAGCTGATCAAAATAAGTTCCTTTCATAACTATACAACTCTGTTTTGTACATTTCGGCCTGCTGATATTTCATCCCTGCGCGCTATTACTGTGGCTAGGCTCTAAAAGCCCTCTGCTGTGTAAGCAATTTAAAGTCTGTGTCTGAACAGGAAAAATTACTTGGGCAAACTGGTGAGTGGCTTTGAGTTCATACACCGTTTTGCTGACATAGTCTTTATCACCAACGTCACTCGTCCGATAAGATCGTTTGAGAAAACCTCCAAGCCGATCAGTGTCCACCTGTGGAGATTCTGTGAGATAGAACATATCAAACCTGGATGCTTGTGTGAACTCTTATTCCGGTTTCAGAAGTAGATGCATTTCATGCCAAAGATGCACTTGTTTTAGTTCACACTGAATGATATGATGGAAGAATGTATTCAAACTGAAGAAGTACAGTCTGGATATATTCAGCCTGTCTGAATTGAATGTACAGATCATGTACGTGCCATTAACAGGTTTGAATCATGGCCAGGATCATACCCTCCCTGAATATTAGTCCGATTAGTAATGGGCGATAGAAACTGTATGTGATATAAACAGCACAAAATTGGCCTACGACAGAGAGACAGAGGGAATTCTATTCAATCTATCACGACCCGTGAAATTAAAGTCCAGTCCAGACCAACGATTCCAGGCTCAACAATTTGCAACGTGCAATTACGTGCATCCACATGCAACGGAACGGGCCTGCAACAGTCCAAGTCACACTGAGGCACTGAGTTGCGACCTCATGAAAAGTACTGTCGTTTCCACAGCAACAGATGGATGAAATGGCTCTGTTCTGAATTTATCTATACCTCTATATATTTATCTATGTTATCACAAGAGGCTGCAATGTCTATCGCGACATGGATTTTAGGCCATATCCCCCATCTCTTCTGTGAATATTCTTGAGCTTAAGTAACTTGATGGGTCGGACAATAATTTGCATTTTATCATTTTATCCGTTTGTTACAGTTTACGTATACAGCACATAAAGTGTGTGCTTATTCTAGAAGCTGTCCAGTTATTTTGTGTGATTAATGACAATGATTCTGTGTAACCAGAGGGCTTGGACTGTCTGCGAGTGAGCGAAGCCAGCAAACTGAACAGGCCCTCTACAGTGGTGGACTGTTCCATTCCCATGGTCAGATTTGGGCCTGGAATCTGTATTTTAAAGCTGAGCCACTTCCCTCTTATAATTTTCCTTTCCTCCTAAAGTATTTTCGGAGCATGCTTAAACTGGCATAAATGTCACCAGTGTATTTAGGGCATATATCAAAGCAGTACTACTTTTTAAGACAAAGGTCTGCTGTGGACCTATGCTATGTATGTCTGCTATTAAAGCCACATTAACAACCATGTGGATATGTTTTTGGCACCATCACAAACATCCAGATAGTGGTGCTTGTGTTTTTTTTCTGTTTTTACTTTGTCAAGAAGGACCCTCTGATGTTCACAGACCATATCTCAGTGCCTTTAAGAATTGCTTTTAGCACTAAGTGTCTCAATTGTGGATATTGTTTTCAGTTGTGCTGCATGTGGGACCATGAAGGCTGGGCCTTGTAAGCTCTTCTCTGCAGCTGGGCTGAGATGGTTCTTTCCTGCGAGGCCACAGACATAAAAGGGCACAGATGTAAATCCTAAACCGTGTGTCTTTGATTGAGTTTCCAAACGCTTTGAAAACAGGAAGGGGTTTCGGTGTGTGTGTGTGTGTGTGTCACACACACACAGTGTTTATTTAATTTGGCTTGTGGATCTGAATGAGATAGGCCCAGATCCCAGATGAGTGAATTTCTGCAAAAGTTTGCCCTCTGTCACGTTTTTTGACCAGAAAAAAAATCGGAGGCCTGTAAGATCCTGTATTTATCTACTCAGCAAATGTCTCATCTAATCGTGTGTAGTTGCTATTTTTAGAACTTGGATCAGACTTTAATTGGTTGGTAAAATGTGTTTTCTTTCCTTCTCTAAATCCTACACACTGAGATTCTACTGGAGTGTGAACTTAATTGATTTTCAAGATGTTCTATGATTTTCAACAACAGCTTGCTATAATGGTTTACAACATGTCGGAGCAGTTTCTGTTCACAGCCCTGAGCCAACATCATGGTTTGGTGGTTTATTCAGCTCAACCTGATTCGGAGCTGTCTCGATAGACGACTGCCCCGTCCCACTGGCTTCCCCTTTCTCCCTCAGTTTTTGAGTAACTATGACAATTAGATGCTCGGGGCTGTTGAGACTTCTCATACATCAAAGCAGCCCAGAGACACCGCAGCAGTTGAAATTTGTGGTCCCCCTCTTTTTTTTTTGGTAATGGCAAGCACAAGGTTTTAATTTACCAAATGCTTGTGGTTCGAATTAAGATTATTTCAATATGTGGCTTTGATTGATGTTTGAAAATAGTTTTTTTGGCATTTGATACACATATGGGAATCCTTTTGATTTATGTTGCACCCGATCAGTGGCACCTAAAATATTGTCATTGGGGTCCCCGGCTACAATCCGGTAATAGAGGGGTTGGTTAATATTGGTACAAGGCTGAAGATCAGTGTTACAAACGTTGTCTAAGAGAAGAGTCCTAACATTGGTCTTCTGGTTAAGGCCTAACTTATGTCCCGGCCACAGGCTAATTTGAGTCGCCAATGCCGTCTGTGACAGATGGCATTAGTAGGGATTATGATAGCTGATTTGTCATCATATTAGATGGGATTTTTGTGAAAGGTTGGTGGTAAACTAGTGGTGTAGATGCAGTGTGGTGCAGAAGCAGAGTTGGCTGGATCTGTCTTTTTTTTTTTTTTTTCCCTGAGTCAGTAGCTAAGCTGAATGTTCTTGTGAGATGAGTCATCAGCAGCCTGAGGTGTTGAGAGGAGATAGGGCAAATTTCTCTTTCACTTCTATTTCTATATCTTTTGCCAAAGCATTGGTTTTCTGCAGTTAATAAAGTAGGCCTGTGACGCTGGCTCTCTTTTGTTGTATCGGTAGGCATAGTGCATTTAAACCACTTTTATTAATGGCTAACAAACGCCATTCAAAAGTGTCTTGTTCGGGCCTTATGTCATAATTTGCTCTGCATCCATGTTAGGTCATGTTGGTGTTTGTATTGTGGATGTGTATGCCCTTTAGTTTGCCACTGGTTATTTGGAGGATTTGAACCGTGGCTAATTGGCTAGCTAGTTTGCACCATTCAGATTAGATGCACTGCTGGAATCGACAGTTTGAGTCCCAGATTGCATGTTATTTATATCTTCAATGAGGCGTGATTGCAGTGAAGGAAACTGCATGCTCTATCCTTTTGTAACGTCTGTTCCAAGTTATTCTTTGCTGGTCCAGAGTTTTCATTTAGAGGAAACCATTATGCTGAATTCCATGTATGGAAATACACTTCATTCTTCATTGCATTACATTTTTATGTGTTTTTCTATGCACTATTTGTAAGCCTTGGCTTTAGAGAGGCGACTGGGTAAATACAGTTAAAGGTTAAAGACCTGTGTGGTTTTTATTTTATTAACCATATGTGTTGGTGAACATAGAGTATAAGACTAAGTCACTTTTACACAAAATAAACATCTTAACATAATATCCCCTCCACCTTCCCAGTCGTAGCTTTCCTCTCTGAGGATAATCTACAGAATCGGATTGGGATAAGTAGCTTGTGTTTATTTTGTCAATGATATTTTAATTATTTTTTTCCTTTCAAAAGTCCTACAAGCCAAAGTGGTGTAGTGGAGCTTGACAGCTTTCCTCTGCTTTTTGATACAGGGGAGAGATTGTGAGGAGAAGGGGCGATGGAAAAAATGAGGTAGGGGGGGACTTTTCTCCCCTTTTCTGGTGTTAATGAAAGGAGGAATGGTTTTCCAGCTTTTAGCTTGCAGAGTGTGTCTCCTCTGCAGCATGGTCCGCTGCCTGAACATTGTGGGAGTACAAAACTCCAGTCCCGGGATCCAATAACGTGAAATTTCAGCAGAGAAGCAGCCATTGTGTAAAGAGGGCAGCCGGGGAGGGGTTTGGTAGAAGGGGGAGACGGAGCGGAGTAAAGGGAGGGCGACTTGGCGAGCACCCAGGGCTCAGGCCACATCCTTTCTCTCTCCTCTCCTTCTGCACTCCTCTTGTTCCTTCTCCTCTTTCCCCTCTTCGTTCCCTCCTGTCTCTCTTTCAATACACCCCCCCTCAACCCCCATGCCCCGACCCTCCTCTTCACCACTCCTCTTTGGGTTAGGAAGCCCAAGGCTGAGACAGGAGCAAAGCATGATGGCATGTTGGAGCCTAGTGAGCCACGGTCCGGAGGAGCAGACAAACGACCACTTTGTCCACTTAGGAAACGGTTGTCCCAGGATCCCCCTTCTCCACCACACACGCGAGCTGCAGGCCTTGAGGCTCAGGCCTGCCTGGTGTGCACATGGTTCCCCATCACGCCTTTCCTCTTCTCTTCTCTTCTCTTCTCTTCTCTTCTCTTCTCTTCTCTTCTCTTCTCTTCTCTTCTCTTCAGTTTAAATTAACTTTGTGTGCCCATCCTTTTTGTGAATAGAAAAGGCCCTATTCAGATGCAGTTGGGAGCTGTTGACTGTCACCTTGGTCTCCACCCTGTTCCCATCCACAGCCACCTCCTCCCCCACAGTCCTCCATTTCACTCTCACCCCTCCCTCTGTTTTTCTCTCCTGCTTTTGGTCGGAAATGAAGTCAGTCATCCAGCAGAATAACTTGGAATAATTTGGAATGGGGGGCTCCTTTCTCTATATCTCCCTCCCCCGCTCCCACTGCTTGCAGGCCCAGGCCAGCTGATCTGCTTCCGTTCTCAATTGTGTGTCCAGTCGACTGTGTGCTCTCAGCAAGGGGCGTGGAGGA